>BSBK01001043.1:0-347500 GCA_027943335.1 Chamaecyparis obtusa | reverse complement strand
CTAAAAAAGATAAATTTCAAGATGGAAGCTAAGTGCTAGATCTTATTCTTTCATTGTAAAGTGAGGACTTCATCAACAATTCAAGCATTCAAGCATTTTCAAGCAATTACATGACATCATGGATATGTAACAGGATCATGAAGATGATTAGAGTACTTTAGGCTTGGGGGTTTGGTATGATTTATATGCTATTTTTAGATCTAAACTTTGACTTTCCATATCTTGCACATTTACACTTACACATTTACATACAAGCTAGGGTTTCACTTATAGAGTATATTCTTAGCATTTCTAGCTCTTTTACATTCTAGATCTACAATCTAGGATTCACGAGAGCTATATACATACACAAAATCTTTCTAATGATTATTAGTGGAGGCATAAACCACCAAAATGGGGGGTTGACTAAGGAAAACCCCTTTATATCCATCCACACACACATTTTTTCATAGATTTGTAGGTTATCAGTTGGACAATTATAGCTCTGGAGGTTACAGACTAAGAGCCACCAAAAAAACTCAGGTCGACTTCAGTAAGATTCCCTAGGAACACGGTGACTTGGTCGACCTATTCTGGAACATGGTGACATGGTCAATTTGTTCCTGGCAGCCTAAGATTTTCAACATTTTTGGCATTTTCAGCTGTGATTGCAGATCCGTAGTCATAAATTCAGCTATGAGTCTAAAATAGTACTTGTTCAGAGAAAAAAAAGCACATTCCATATCACATATTTCAAGGTAAGTACCCTATCCATTATTTCATTTATTAATATAGATCTATTTTTGTGTCTCATTGGGCTCAATTCTTATATCTTGCATTTAAATCCACTTTGTTTATCTCAATACGTTCAATTTCCCCACATACATTCACTTATCCCTTTATCAATTATAACATTGCATGAAAGAGGCCTTGCTACACTAGTACATTTGAGTCCTTTTTCTGATAGCTAACCATCCACCATTTCAATACCAAACTATCAGCCAAGTGACACTACCCACCATTGTAGTTTTGGTGTCAGTAGTACCGACAGCTAGGGTGACCATCATAATTGTGATGGCACACACTGTCAAAATTTACAGGGTAAAAGGGCCTATGAAACTGGTTAGAGAGGTGGATAAGATATTGTTGGGACTTATTGTGGTGTTGCAATTATGATGGCCTTGTGACAGAATTTGTGTACAGTGATGGCTATCTGTTGGATATTTCTGACAAATAGTCATCGCATGTCATCAGAAACCTTCATTGTGCCAATGCTTTATTGTCAATCATTCTTGGATGGACATCATAATTGCGATGGTATGTTGTATTTTATATATATATATCATGCATGGAGTGAGAACCATTGAGGAATTTCATGGATGTTGGTTGTAATTAAAAGAGAACCATGGTGTATCATTCTCAAAATTGTAGTTTTTGTCTACTAAGGGAACCAATTGCATTTCATGGTTGGCATTGTTTGACTCCAAATTCTTCTTATAAGAAGCATCATGCTCATCTTTTTAAGCTTGATGAACAATTATTCTTTGAATCACTTATGATTTTCTTGCAATCCTCATTGTCTATTTAATGTATTAAGGATGATGAATTGAAAATCCACTACTATGATTCATATATTAGATGGTCTCATTGGGTTTTTCATTTTAATATGTCACCTCCATAAATATAAAGATCAAAATCTATTTCAAAAAGGATGCATACCCTTGTCTTGATAGGTGACATATACTTGGTGAAGTATGAGAGTCCGAGTAGTTTTATGCAGAATTTATCCAAAGTACAAGTATCTTACAGATTTAGCCTCCTTATTGCTCATATCTGAATCTGTCCAGTTGGAATTTTGTTAAACATTTGTTTTCATTATCAATGCTTCAAGATACTTGACACTTATTTTCCTTGTAATAATTTTGTGTCATGATTTTTCTTGACACTTGTTACATTCATCTATTGCAGTTTGTCAAGCCCTAACAACTACAGAGCATATGAAAATTGTGTGGCTTCCATCTTTTAATTACTATGATGATGTGTAGGAAGCTTTGAACTTTGAGGCCTTCGGTGAGTAGAAAAGATAGTCTTCATAAGTTGCTTGCAGCACATTGGACACCATGGCTTTCCGCGCCCTTCAAGTTTCCTCAATGTACTTCTCATAGAATACATGTGAACAAATAATTATAATAACCTCTATCACTAGTGATAGGCACATTCAACAACCAAAATCATCCCCGTCTTGCAAAATTGATTGGTTCTCTTGAGAGAAAAGGTCTTTGTTGATAATTTATTTTTTGATTTGGTAGTTTGATATGTGTGATCACTATTTTTCCTTAAAGAATGCTCAATGTAGCTCCTTGAGTATGCAAAATGATTATGATGATGATCTAGATATGAGATGCAAGAATGATGAATCTAACATGGGTGAGATAATAGCTAGAATGATGATGATGTGCAAGATAATGGATGCAAAGACTAAACTATGGATTTGATGATGGTATGAGTGTGGAATCAATTTGGCACTATAAGTTTACTATGCATGAAAGTGGATGACAACTTTAAAGATAAAATGACATTATGACTTTTCTTAAAATAGAATTGCATGATTTGTGAAGGAAAATGAGGGCATTAAATAGAAAATGTAGGAAATGTAAGGGGTCTCTAAAATGAAATACTTGTCTTCCTTGACAACAATTATAAATGCAAAGGGTACTGACATGTGAAGGGGAGGTCATGTTCCAATTGTCTTGATGTTAGGAAATTCATTTATGCATCCTGAAACCCCCTATACCATCATCTTGATGTAATAGATAGAATCTTAATTCAATTAATGTTTGTTCAAACATCCTAAAGAAAAGGACTAATAATAACAATCCCTAAGAATAGATAGTTTTAAGTAACAATTCATTATCATAGAAAACCTGAGGCATGAAATATAATGATAATAGTAAATACTTGCATGTCAATATTGACAATTGGTTACAAAGAAATATTCATGCAATTAATATAAATGATTTGAAATCTTAGTACTACTCATACACACTTTATGGTATTCATTTATAAAAAGCATCTTAGAATGAATATGATTAAGCCACAAAATGAAAATAGCGGAAGGCTAATAAGTGTTGAAGAACATACACTGTAACCACACAACCTCCAATAGTGTAAAGAATATTTGTGGCTCTAGTAAAGTAAAGAATCGGTTTGGTTGGTGCAAAGTGTTTTACATATTCAACTTATTTAATTGGAACACAGTTAGATATTCACAAATTCAAATGAGGCATAGTCAAAGAACTTTTCTAGAAAATCATTCATGTAATAATGCAATATGGCTATCTAATTCTAGATGAAAGTAAGTTTAGGAATGCGAAGATATGGAAAGAATACTTCACCATGAAAAAATTATACAATCACCCTATTCGGGCATCCATACTCATACATATGATCCATTAAGCAGGATACTACTAGGAGCTTGTTGTCCTCATAAATCATACATCTAAATATGGTTGACCGGCTAAGATACTTGCACACATTCAAGGCCATTTCTATTTTTTTGTGATGGTGTTCATGTTTTATGAATCCATATGAAATTAATAAAGGAAAAACACTTCTTATTAAAAAAGGTTCCAGACCTACAAAGTGACATTATTTTCCCATCTTCTGGTGCATGTTCTTTATGTCTTTGGCTTCTCTCCCTCACATCAAAAATAAGATTTTGCCACTCTAAATCGAGAATGCACATGCAGTTGTGTAGAATATGCATGGATAGTAAGTGGAGCTGAAAAAATGCACCATGTTTACATTTTTTTAATAGGTCTATAAGTTTTTTAATTTATAGACCATCATGAACATTAGAACTCTTGCATCTATGGGAGAGAGAATGTCCTCAACAATCTAGCAAATAAAAAGTCTTGATTTTCTTGCATGCTAAGGACATTACCCTCACCTATAAGAGTCAAAATTACAATGGTCGTGATGGTCTATAACTTAAAATACCTAATTAAAGACCTCTATAAAAAATGCAAACCTGTTGCATTTTTTAGCTCCACCTAATGTCCTATGCATATGAATTGAGATTGCATATTGAACTAGGCGCCTCCTTCTGCATTGCCTGAAACCAATATATTTTCACAATTAACATCTAAAACTAGCACCATATTTATTACTACATTCCTATTGAAATACAAGTAAAAAACAAACCTTCAATTTACCCTACTCCAAATATTTACCATTAAAAATGTAATTTTGTCAATTTATTTACTACTACATGCCATTGAAATCACACTGGTGAGACATGTGAACTATTTTATAGAATGCCTCAAATAAATGTGGTCTTATGGCAAGCCATGAGTGTGGAATATGCACAAAATTGATTTTTTGAAAACACACACACAAGTGTATGCACATGCTTGCAAATATTATACATTGAAGATGCACATGCATGTAAATATAGGTGGAGTTAGAAAGTTGTGATTCCCAAAATCAAGGTCTCAAGGTGTGAAATAACAAGTATTTAGTTGCAGGGTTAGGTGTTTTATACAAGAGGAGTCTCCTAGATGTATGGCCTACAATAGTTAGATTCCTAGGTGGAGTTATAAAGTTGTCATGCAATCATAGGTTAAATTTAAGCTTCACTTGGTTTCAAGAATAGTTTAATATTCTCTACTAATCAATGCCAACCATGTGAAGGTGGAAGCTCATTTTCCCCCCACCTCCGAACATCACTCTAAATTCCCCTTTAACATCTAAAATTCATTCATTCATTCATCTATTAATTAAATGTAATATTCATGAATTATCACAAAATTAATTAACACATAAGATTCATTAGCATTCATTAACATGCATTCATTAACACATCATAACATTCATTAACACATAAAACTCATTAGCATTCATTAACACGCAACATTCATCAATATTTATTAACAAATTATATAGTTCAAGAACATTCAATAACACATAATTAAAACATCGAGACATAAACATCAGTCATTATCAAATAACTTGTGTAAATGAGAATCATTTCTTTTTTCACTTTTTCTTTTTTTTCTACTTCCCTAAATTGTTGCAGAGGCATATCCATCTCGTCATCATCCTTTCTTCTCACTCGTGTGCGTGATCTCACTATCCTTTGCAAAGGCAGGTCCTCTACAATAACAAATAAAAGGGTTAAATTAAAAACATATTATCACAATTGTTCCAAGCATTTTAGTACTTCAAAGAACATAAACGTGACACTCTTTATCTTGTCCAACCACATCATCTTGCCTGGCGGCTTGAACCTCAACACGCTCATAAAGAACAACCTCCACATCCCCTCCAACTGCAATACAAAATTTTTTTATTAATCCCAACACATTACAATTAAATTTTTATTACTACACCAAATTCAATTTAAAATGTTTACTTTTATTAATAATTAAATAATCAAAATTTGAATAGAAAATGTATACCTTAAGTATTACAATGCACATTCGAATCGACGCCTTCGTCGTGCTTGGATGGTGTATCGAGATTGGTAGGCTACATTCCAATGTAAATAATTAGTGCATTTATCAATAATATATACATATAAATACAAGACAAATACTGAGAAATGTTAATCATTCAATTTAATACATATAAATATATTCACTTTAAAGTTTTAAACAAATATATAATCATTGTTTACTTACTTAAAATAAATATATTCACTTTATGTTGGAGCTTAACATCAAATATAGCAATTGGTAAAGTATTAAATTTGAGATAAAAATCAATTGGCTTATTTACCTAATTGACAGATCCACCAGAAGAACCTTCCGCACTCATTTCTCGGAATCGTTCAGCCACGACTATATAGCCTTGTTTATAGCCTATTTTCTTGTCCTCTTCTGAAATCTTTTTTTTGAACTCCAAGGCCTACATTTTTTCTTGGTATCATATGTTAAGAATGAATGCTGGATGTTGGCAGTCATTTTGTAGTAGTTGTTGTTGCATTCATGACTATGATTGTCATTGATGTCAACACAATGATCTTCTGGAGACTAGCAGAGAAGCAAACAGTGTTTTGATTAGCACACGTGGGATATTGTAGTTGGAGCTATGTGATGTTGAGGTTATACTCTTTGATATGTTATACATCTATGGTTAAGAGCACAGACAGTAATTCATTGATTCATGAAAGTTATGAGTATTTTGGTAAAAGTAGTATTCAGGCAGTGTTCCTGAGTAGCGGTTTGTGGAAATCAGATGATATCTCCTAATTGGGATGGAATCTGGTTTTGCGTAGTTAAAGGGAAGTTTGAGACACATTCATGGTGATGTGGTTCATAGCACAAACTTTGAGGTCGCATGAGTGAAGAGATATTGCATTTGGAAGCTGACAGTTTTTGTGTAATTTTGATGTAGCATATGGAAACTTTTATTTTGTAATTGTGTGCTGACTCATTTGTAATTATTTGAGTGTGGTATAAAGAAAGGAATTTTTTTCCTTATTGGAAAGAATTTGGAAATAAAAATAAGTGTGAGCATGGTTTGGTTGCATGCGAATGTAAGCATGAAGTGAAGAAAAGAGCCTAAGAGATTGTGAAAGTGAAATTGTGAAGGAAGACATGTGAAGTACAGAGATCTGGAATTGAGATCTGGTGTAGCAGTGAGTGCAGTTTGGCATAGTAAGGAGGTAACATATTTCATATTATTTTGCTGAATAATATTAAGGTTATTTGGATAGTGTGTTCAGTGATCTTACCCTGAAGCTGTTTGGGCAGTGGGTCCTTCTGTCTTCCATAACTCTTAACAGGGTCAGAATCTTTTAACAAGGATTCAAAATTTCCTAATAGGGATTTATATGTACTGAATGTATTTCATAAAACTCCTAACAAAGTCCATCCTCTCACAAGGAATATTCATATTAGTGCATCTTTTGTGGGCATCATTCCCACCGGGGTTTACTCTTTGATCAAGAGGTTCCCTAGTCAACATATCTTGTGTTATTGTGTCATTGTGTATGAATATCTTTGTATGGTTAATAATTGCATTGCTTACATGGTTAAATGTTGTTGAAAATGATAAAAGTTATAATTATCTGATAACTTATTCACCCCCCCCCCCCCCCCCCCCTCTCAGTTATCTTGGTGGAATTTACTTTCTAACATCATAAATTTTTGTTGTAGTGAATTTCATCAAAACTAAATTGATTGTAATTTACAAATATTTGTAGATGGTTTTTCATTTACTAATACTTACAATTCGTGTAGCAATTTTTGAATATCCACCCGAGCCGAGGTTGTGTTGCTCGTGCTTTTATTTTCTTGCTTCTATTCCCTTTTATGTGTCAGGAAACCTATGTGATGTTTGAAATATGTTAGATCACATAAGTACAAAGAGTAAATCTTACATAATTTCATTTTTAAGATTATCACGTACCTTCTTTCCTCGGGTGGTAGTATTTCTCCAACATGTCTTGCACTTCTCTCAAGTGCATCCCTTTTAAGATTCTCCCACTCATTAATAGGAACATAGGAGGGTCGCTCGTAATAATGGTTGCATTCTATTTGGGAATTGTAGTTGTCCCTAATATACTTCAAAGCTTGGCCCACTTTCTCAAGGAGCCTAAGTCTTTTAAAGATGTTGGGTCCAAAAAGTTGTCATAAAGTCAATGAGTTTATCCTTTAACTCTTTATCTTGTAATTGCCACCTTTTAAGAAAAAAACTGTTAGATTCATAAATGAAGTGAAGCTAACTTTTAATATACTTGAAGAAAGGGATCAAAGGAAATCTGATCTAGCAATGAAATCCAATATGATACCATGTGCATATGGTCGGCCTGAAAATGCGCAACCATTCATCATTAAGTTTTTCATAAAATAGATTATTCCCTATAAAATAATAATGGGATTATTACTTATTTCAAGGGACTGCACAGGGGGTTAGTGCATTACATTATGAGTATAAGATTGTATAGTAAAAGAAAGGATCAATCTTTAAAGTAACTGGAAGCTAGGCTACTCTCGCAGGAAGTCCATCTTTAATGCTCACGAGCAATTGATCATAATTCTCTATTGTTCCCGTACATCTAACATGAGTACATCCAAGAATTTCCTCATCACCTCCTACATAAAATGAATCCAATTTTACAAAATGCCCCCTAAGAAATAATAGTTCAAGAAAAATAAACACATGATAAATGAGAGAGAAAAAGAGGAATCTGCTTACCAATAGGCATTGTCATCACATATGTGGCCATGCTACATGTTGCCAACATTACAAGCGGTGGTACCTTTATGGTTTTGTTTCTCATAGCAGGTGGTGTACTCAACATAGGATCAATGGTAGGTGCTGAAAAATAAGATTGTTAGAGCATAAAAAAATATGGACAACCATGGACAAGATTGTTAGAGCTATTAGAAAAAAAAATTATTCGAGCAAAACACACGTGGAGGATAGAACATGCGATGTACTTGAACCACCTAAAGTATCTGCATCTAGTGCATCACCCTTTAATTTATTTTGCATCCTCTGTAAAAATAACACATATGTATTTTAGTTAATGACATAAATAAAAGATTATACTATAAAAACCATTATTGAGCTTTTGTTATATTTAAAAACTACATTAATAATTATTGTATAAGTCTGAACCAAGTGAATCAATTCATCCTCTCTCATCTGTATTTGAGGATTTTGAGGTCAAATTGATGTCAATCGAGTTAACTCTCTTCATAGTGCATGAAGAACCTTTTCAGTGCAACCACAGGATCATTGATTGATGAAAAATCAACAATGAATGGATCCCACTCATCCTACAGCTCCTCATGGACTACTTGCTCCTTTCCCTTTTGTGCCAATACTCATTTGTGAGAATAATATTATTAGCACTTTATTTAAAAGCAATCCAAAATAGTAGTGAAGAATAAAACATAACAAAAAATACGCATTAACATTTTTCTTGTATGTGCATTTGTACAACAACAATGAGTTTTACCTATCAGGAAGAAGAAGTCTCATGAGAACCATCATCATTGTGCGTATCATGTGGTTGTTGATCCATACTATAGCCCTATATTTCAAAAAAAAATCAATGAGACATGTTAAAACACGTGTTCTTATTCTAAGTTACGTTGAATAATAGACAATTACCAGAATGCTTCAATTAAAAGAAGAGATAGTTTTTAAAATTTTTAAATAATTTTAAATCATGTACAAGTTCATTTTACTATTTAATTGGAGTTGATTTAAATGGTGCATAGTGCATACCACCTCATCCATGATAGTGGGTTTTTTTGTATCTATGCAATTCAAATTGTAATCAATAAGCACCTCTTCGTCTCCACGTATTGATTTGATTGCACATACAAATACATGATTTCCCTCGTGCACCTCAAATATGCAATTGGGTTCTTCTTAGTTGACACAGGTCATGTACTGTTTATAAAACCTTCAATATTCCCTAATTATTTTGGCTTTCCATCAATGTATATAGCTACTATTTTACTTTGTTCACTGACTTTTTGTTGTATAGAATTTTCCGCAAGTGCATACCTACGCATACTTTTTTTATATCTAAAAATCTGCATCCAACTACTGTAATCATAACAAGGTCTAACATACTCCAACAATTCAACAACTTTTTTATAAGAGACATTTATGACATCCATGGAAAATAGGCCCAAACCATGTAATGAGGACGGATCTATGCGATATATGCTCTCTCTAACACAAAAATTAATGTTTATTGGAGGAAGTTCATGGGGGACCCATTGTTTCTATAGTTGTTTGTACCTAAAGGGAACCTCAGAGTCACCTTTTCTCTCATCATCATAAGAACATGACCCCCCTTGAGCAAGGAAAAAATCCATGCATTTATTGAATTTTTTGCTGATCTTTTCACCTCGAGTCGATCTCCTTGATTTAGATACTAAATGTCTCACTTTCTTCTTCCATTCCTACATTTTTCGAGCTCAAGGAAGACAAATCTGATAAATACCTATTCACTGGTACCTGAACTACATGAAATGAGAGAGATAGGTGGCAATGAGAGATATTTTACAAATGGTAAAAGACATTAATCTCTATGGGGTGTATTGACTTATACCTGACAATCCATGAGACTGTGTGGGATGCTCGTAAAAGGGGTTCAAGTTTCTACATATGTAAATCAATTTTCTTATGTCATTGATCTATCAAGAACTCAATATTGAATAACATAGGCATTGAACACATAATTGTACATTTCATATATGTCTTTGATATTCTTCTTCATCCATCTCATCATCAAGATCATCATCAATGACATCATCACCACCACTATCATCATCATCATCATTGTCATCATCGGCATTATCATCATCATCATCATCCTCATCATCATGATCATCGTGATTAGTAGCAACATCATCATCTTCTTCTTCTTCATCTTCTTCTTCAACTAACTCTCGATCATGATCATCGTCTACATCATCTTCCTCGGTCTCTTCTTCTTCCATCACATTATAATTTATCATCCTTCCTCTTGGATTATGTCTAACAATAAATGACCAACCTAGTTTATGTGGAACCTCTGAGTAAAATACCTACTCACATTGGCTTGGAAGAACATAGGGCTCTTCCCCATCTGGCTCAAAAGACCTTGTATTAATCATTGAAAATATATTGTCATGTTCAATACCAATTCTATTAGGATCATTTTTATTGAGTCGCAGTCTGTACCATTTCATAAAGAAGAGAAATAATTTGAAGGAATTAAAGTCACAGTCAAATATATCAACCAAAATTCTATAGTATCGATTTTGAGACTCTCGAGGATGTAAGTCATTTCTAGATGAAATATTAGTCACTTGGAAGACTACACTTATCCTAGAATAACAAGTTCTCTTTGTGTCATCCAAATTTTTGATGTGAAATTTATAACCATTACATAACATAGCCTTGTGGTGTTTCACCTACAATAATGTCAAACATGTATAAATTATTGCATCACGAGTTGAAAAATATATTGTTGATTAACAAATTTATAAGTACCTGGAGATCTCTTAAACCATATGCTAAATCTATTTCCTTTTGTGTAACATTGGAATCTCCATTACAATGAACTTGTATAACCAATGAAGACACAGATTCTCATTTTAATCTATGACCATAATGTTGACATCATTCAATCCATACCATCATCCAATCTTGATTGTTTGCAATAAAAAAATGTATTGCATCCCACTCTTTAGCAATTGTATAAAAGTAAATAGATGACTTACAATAGATTTATTTTGAAGATTAAGAATTAATTAACTACAATAACATCTTAGAATTTATTACCTTTCAATTTCCTAAATCTATTGCTCCCCACCAAGTGCTCCCCTTCAAATTTGTTAATGGAGTCGAGATCCCAAATGCAATTTATATGGGTCTTTGCTACAAGATTAGGAAGATATTGAGTAACATACACTATCATCTGGTATACCATATATCCCTCAACCATAGAACCCTTAGGATATGCTCTTTTTCAAACCAAACCCTTAAAAAATTTTAAGTGTCTCTCAACCATCCACATTGACCTAGCCTGTACAGGTCCACACAATTCAATCTCCTCAACTTGGTGTATGAGGTAGTGTTCTTGTGCATTGACAAAAGTTGAAGGTAAACACTTTTTTATTTCACACATTAGTCGACCAATTCTTTTCTTCCAATATTTTATATCTTCTTTTTGGATTTCTTTAGATGACAACCACCTACAAGATATTCAAGACATAAAAATATATAAATATAAGACTTTATAATATATTACTTGTTTTATATTATTTTTTTCTATATTGAACAAATATCACTACTTACCTCATGTATTTTCCAAGATCATATATCACTTGTTTGATATTACTGTCGAAGTTCTCTGAGAGTGATAGGGATAGCACATATTGCAACAATTATCAATTGACCATTTCATACAATGAAAATTGAATGCAGTTACACAAATATATTGTAAATACAAAAGAGCGTGACTTACCTTGATGGAGGTATGCCAATCATGCATTTTCATCCCTGAGCCAAAATCATTTTTCTTTGATATGAGATTGCTTATATTCATAGCAAATCCTGTAGGAAATCAAATTTTTTGTATGATTTCTTTTATGGCATTACTTTCTTGCTCTATTAATAACCAAGGAAGGGAACTTCTATTAATTTGGTATCCATTGCTATTTGATTCAATAATATTTTTCATTGCATGATTGGAATCATGAATGTCACTACAAATTTTGCCATGTTTTTCTTTTTCACGCATTCCATCCAATATTTTCCACATTGTCTCTATTACATTCTTTCCAATATGCATAGTATCAAACAAATACATAATTTTTAGCTTCTCATAGTAGAGAAACCTACTAAATTCTCTGGGATAACATTTTAGTCCCTTTGGAAGGTGGTTAGTGATGCCTTCACGACCTTCTCGATCATCAATTACATAATTAGCCAAAAAAACATAATTGAAATATATAATTTTCAAACATAAACCATTAGGTGGAATGATATTACCTTGAATTATATTATATTCCAACTACCATAGGTGAAGTGTCATTCTTCAGGGATTTGATGTAGTCTCTTCTTTCCCATTGAAAAGATTTTTTTTCTGCACTTTGATACTTATGATTTCTATGGAGGAAGTGCCTATACTCATCAAACACCTACTTTCTTAAACTTTTGGAATGACAAGATTTTATCTTTGGACCACACATTTGACATGCAAATTTTCCCTTTGTTTTAATACCTACAAGATAATGACATAATTGGATTAAATATGTTAATTTTTATAATTAGAATTATCGTGTACAACTAGAATTCACCATAACATACCAAAGAAATATGTCAACCCTGGGGCATCATGAATTGTCCACACAAGCATTGCATGGAATTGAAATTTTTTTGTCCAATTGGTCTAGAGATGTCATACATAGTGAAATCATTCCATAACACCAACAACTCATTGATAAGAGGTGCAATATATACATTCATATCTTTCACTTGGTACTTACCTAGTTGAATTAACAACATCAGATAATTATTGTGGTCATTTCACTTTAAGACTTATAATTACATATAGATAACTATAAAATAATAAAATACCTTGAACAATCATTTCCAATATAATGTGCTCCCTCTTTATTGAAATCCATGGAGGAAAGTTATTGTTGATAACAAAAATAAGCCACACCGAGTAAGCAGATCTCATCTCTCCATATGGATTGACATCATCTGCTACTAGAGAAAGCTTGAGATTTTGAGGTTCTTCTTTAAAATGTGGCCACTTTTCCTCTATGTCCATAAATGATGAACCATCCATGGGAATTTGAATAATGTCATCTCAACTCCTATTTCATGCATGGTAATCCATAAATTGTGCCAAGCTACTACACCTGTATAATCATTTTAGATGTGGAAGAATGGGGATGTAATGAAGAACCTTGCAAGGCACATTTTTTTTCATTTGATCAAATCGATATCTTCTTGTATGGAATTCAGGGCATTCTATTGCATATTCATGTTCTTTATGATAAAAAACATGATCTTCAAGACAAGCATCTATTGCTTGATACTCTATTCCAATATGTTTCATAATGGCACATAATTCTTAGTACAAGTGAGGGAGAACATTTCATGGTGGTAACAGAAACTCACCTATTAATCTACAATAAAAAATATAAGTCATTACTATAAACAATCTTAATGGTACATGTTTCACCTTTTATAGACTATAATGACGTATATGACAAACCTTAGCATACATGACTGTTCAGGTTTAGAATTCTCACCCTAACTCAGGCATTACGACAACATGACAATTCTATCCTAACAATGGAAACCTCCTCAAGCTATGGGTAGACTCTGAATAAGGAGGAATCTATGGATTCTAGGCCGGTTCCTATCAAATATGGAATATCACCTCCTGATTTGTAACTAGTTGGGAAAAGGGGAAAGAATACTTAAAACTAAAGAAAGACTAGGGTGATACACCAAGAAATGTTTCAAACCTTGCAAAAAAGATAAATCATTAATCCTAACTCATAAATGAAGATCTTGACACTTTGAATGTCTACTCAACAAAACTTACTATCAAGCTTAGACCACGAATAGCTCAAATAGTCAACAGACATACATTTCTCATACAAGGCTTTTAATCAATTGATTACCTTAACAAGGAATAGAAATCTACTCACTTCCTTTGGACAACAATGAATTTAGCACTTGTTAGAAAAGATGAAGATAGGATCCTATATCAAAAAAACTCCACAAATATGAATCAAAATCTCTAGTTCATTCCCTCCAAAATCTGATAAAAGTGATTACAAAAATGGCTTACAAAGCATCTACGAACAATAAGCTCTCTATATGCTCTCTCTCCAAAATCTACAACCCCCAAAACTGACAATCTGACTCCCTTAAGAAGCCCTCCAAACCCTAATCCAGAAATCCAATCACCCCTAAAGAAACTCCTAAAAAAGCTCTGATTTTGCTATAAAATAGCCTTCTCAAACTCACTCCAAATCCAGCTCTAAGATACCCTTTAAATAAGGATAAAAAATCCTTTTACAATATGTGCCAATAATTATTCAAAAATGACTCCTAATTATCTCCTAATATTGGTATTTTTCTCTCTTTTAAAATATCTCTTAATAACTAATACCAATATATTACAAAAAAAAGGAGTTAATTGAATTTTTAAAACCTGCCCCAAAAATAAATTAAGCTTAAATTCTAAAAGCTCCAAGTCCAAACTATTACAAAAGTTAAACCAATGCCAAAGTGACCCTTCAAATGCAAATTATATCCTTAGCATTTGCAAGCTGGAAACTTCAAATTCAATGTTGAAGCTGGTTGTCCACATACACTGTCAAATTAATGGCTTTCAATATCTCTGACAGCGGATTTCAAAGCTTATCAAATCTAACATCTTCTTGTTCTTGGTCCTTGAGCATTTCATTGTGTTTGCATTTTTTATTTTTGGGGAAACTTTGAAAATTAACCCTAGCAAGTGGCCGCCCTCTACATTTTATCTTCTCTATGTTTAGTGTCTTGAGCTTGAACTGGAGATTTGGCATGAGCTTAGCTCTTGACAGTTGAATAAATGAGCTATAAATTTGTTGAAACTCAGGCTATGTAACTATTTCATGTACCTGAGAGCACATCTGGAACTCTTCTTTATCTCTCTAAGCTATGACTGGAAGTTTATGGTTGTTAAGCCTCATTTGTTGGAAGATCTTGGCATGAGACTAATAGTCATCTTTGATTGAAAGATCATGATGACAATATCTGGACCTTTACTGGCACTCTCTGTTTGAACTCGGCCTCTACTGGCATAATGTTGAGGCTCGGTATTGAACTCAACCTGAGGTTTGAAACATGGCTATAATAGATTACTCAAACTGGAGATAAGTCTTTTGTTTCCCCTATTTTCTTTTCCTTTTAATAAATATGAATCATGTTGTTAAAGCCAAGTCATATAATCACTCCAGTTGATATTTGCAAAAATCTTTGGGGCTTTCTCTTTTATTGATAGCTGTGTAACTCAAGCTTTCCTTTCCATTGATGAAGTCGAGTCTTCTCTACTTCTGATGTTATGAACTTTAGAACTTTTAACTTTCTATTGCTTGCATAGAACTTGACTATTAAACCTAAGCTCTGACTATAAAACTCAGCTACACCGTATTTGACTATGAGTTTTGTTTTGTTTTTTTCTATTGAGTCATGACTAGTATATAAGGCAGCGAACTTGGTGTTAAATCTTTGATCACCTTTAGCTTGCTGTTATAACTCCATACACTGCATTAAATTAGGGCTTTCTACAAGAACTCTCACTTTAATGGCTTGAAAACTAAGAGAAACTTTGTGGCATTTGATTGTATCTCTGATTTTGATCTATTTCATTCTTTTTAGTTGTCTAAAATGGAGGAACCAAGAGTTTCCTTCACCTATATGACTCGAATACTGGAGATGGCATTTTGATTTTTATACTGGGTTTAAAATAGTCATCTCCAACATACCTTTTGCTAGCTTCAACAATAAATTTGAAACACATTTTAAGCATCAATCACTTGAGCTCAATTTTTATTGTTACCAAGCATTTTATCATCTCTATTAACTAACCTCTATTGTTGACTGTAACTCGATTCCCTCTGGCTGTGCATATTTTCTTGTGAACTTGAATTAGTAAATGCCTGATTTTTCTTTTGCAAAAGTCCTCTTTATGAACTAACAGAACTGTATCAAAAAGTTGTAGATACCTTTGAAATATACTTGGCATAGCCTTTTACTTATGAATCAGCACTGTCATCAAAGGATGTATTCAGCATTATGAATAAAAATGCATCTCTAGCATTTAGCACTATTATTTGGTCATTTTCTACTAGTAATGAATAAGGAACAGCACAATAATAAATATAGCTTGTATTCATTTCTTCATTTTTTCTGTACCTTGAAAATGATTTCCATTATTATCAACACATGCACAAGCTGTATTATTTTAGTGAAATAGATGCAATCCTAGCAATGAAATTTGTTTATGGGGTTCAAGCACAGGCTCGTGACACCCATAAACAAACTTATGTGACTTTGTGGTTGATCTTTTGCATCTATTCAACACATGAATGATATTTTAAATAGTATACTGCATCTTCTTTTGATTCTTGACTGTGATAAATACCAGTCCATTTTGAACAATGCATTTCTATGTTAAGCTTAAAAACATCAAAACAAACTCATTATGTTAGTGAACATGACCCAATGGTCAATTTTGGGCATCCATCAAACCACTGGTGTGCTTACTAACATAATGCGTTAGTATTGTCATTTATCATTATTTTTCACCTTATGTGCGTGCTCATTTTGTTATTGCGTTGAATACTAGAAATATATGCAGCCATGAAAGAATTGATTGTTTGTATGATGTTTATGTTCTCTGCATTGCTTAGATCCAGTTGGATCTAACAAAATCTTAACCATGATGCAAGACAACCCCTAAGGATGTGAAACCAGGTAGATGTAGACTTAGACAAAGACCCAGAAGACTATGACAAGACACAACAACCAGCTCTAGATATGTAGACAACTTCAAGGCAATGCAAAAGACTCACTCATACCCCTATCTCTTCTTTCTATTCTACACATTGTACTCTATTTATTGATATGAAATATAAAGTAAGAATGAACATTTGTAAATTACATTCAGTATGAATGCACAATGTAATGATCAATTATGAATTTAACAAAATTTTAAAACATGATCAATACTTAGAATACAATGAAAAATTTGATTTGAATGCAATAACAAAAATAATGATTCGCATAACCTAAAAAGCACTGTTGAATGAAAGAACGTAAATGCACCCTTACTATTTGTCTATTATTTTGCATGATGAAAAATAGGGTAACATTTTTGGTGACTTTTGCTAGATGTTTACCTACTAGACATGAACTCAGACCTTATCATTGGGAAATGGGAGTCAAATAACTGGAACATGCATGAATGCAACCTTATTGAAACAAAAATGCACCTAGACCAAGACCTAGACTCATGCAACCTAAAACCTAGTGTTGGACTACACTTATTGAAATGAAAACCTAAACTAACCTACTTTAACCAGCTTGAAGTCTGGTTAAACAAAACCGTTCACAGATTGTGAAAAATAACTTCCAATCCTTCTCAGTTCAAAATAATCAACATGCTTATGGAAAGCTATTATAAGATGAACATAGGAGATATATGTGATCATTTCCTTGACAAGGATCTAATCGATATGAAATTCACTTACTTGATCAAGATTATTGTAAACACCATCATTCTGAAGAGAATCAGCAATCAGCAACAGGACTTTACTTGATCATATGGGACAGCAAGCTGATTTAATTCATTTTTAGCTCCTTTTGGCAGAACTTCATTTAGAGATGCTGACACAACTTGATCCTCTTTTCTAGCCTCGATCCTAGCCAAATTCATGATATGACAGTGTAAGAATTTTCCTAAGGCAAAGAGTAGAAACCAAGATCTAGAAGCTCAAGAGATAGCACAAACAAGAGAGACAAGATAATATGATCAAATGAAGAATTCAATAATGATCAAATGATGGATAATAGATTGATTACATACAATGTATAAATGCCTCAATATATAGTCAATGCATGATAACTAGAAGCTATGCAAGTGATAAGCTATCAACTAGACATGGTGGAATCACATGTCAACCAAAGGTGGATCATCCTCCATTGTACATGAAAGTATGTGCAACAATGAGAGGATGATAATGTGATAAGAGCACTAAAGGTGGATCTCACACACAAGGAGGTATGTGATGACAACTATCACACCTAAAGTGGAGATTCTCCTAACCATGTGCTAAAAAGAAATGCAAACTCCTAGGTGTCTCAAAGACAACTAATATGCAAATGCATTATTCTAAGTAAACTTAAGTAAAGTTTAATTAGTAAATACTTAATTACACCAACACCCCCCCTTAAGTGCAACTTAGGGGAATGCACTTAAGTTCACAATGCAAGATGGTTCCCGGCTACTAGGCCATGTTAGGTACCCATGTACAATATGCAAGAATAATGCAATCTCTCATAAAGCAGAGAAAGAGGGAAAACCTCATGGGAAAAATCCTCCCCCAAAAAGAGAGATGAATATAATAATAGAATATGAGAGAGAAGAACTCATATGAGGAAAAGATCCCCCCCATAAGATAGAATAGAGAAGTCATGTGACCCCCCTTGATGGAATAGCCCGCACCCCTAAGAGAGCTCTCAACTGAAGAAACTTGCTCTCAGTGAAGGGTTTGGTGAAGATGTCTGCAACCTGCTCTGCTATAGGACAATACTGCATCTCAATGACCTACTCATGTATCAAATCTCTAATGAAGTGCATATGAACCTCAATGTGTTTGGTCCACTGATGTTGGACCGAATGTCTGGAGATTGCTATAGCACCCTGATTATCACAATGAATGACTGTAGGTCGTGAAATATTGAAACCAAACTCCTTCAAGATATGCTAAAGCCAAATAGCCTTTGTAGCTGCAGTAACAGCCCCTCGATACTTAGCCTCAATTGAAGAAAGAGAAATAGAATGCTACTTCTTACTTTTCCAACAAATGGGGCCTAAACCAAGGTGAAATATGTAACCTGAAGTAGACTTGCGACCATCAAGATCGCCCGCCCAATCTGAGTCTGTATATCCAACCAACTGAAGTCCTATACCTACTACATAGTGAATCCCATGTGTATGTGTACCCTGTATGTAGTGCAATATGCACTTGGCTACCTTCCAATGAAGCTCATGTGGCTCTTGCATGAAGTGAGAAACCATGCCAACTACAAATGATATGTCAGGGCATGTATGTGTCAAGTAGATGAGACTTCCAACAAGCTGTCTATACAAAGTATCATCAACAAGTGGTGTAGAACACTTAACCTCTAACTTGATACCTGATAGAAATGGAGTGGTTGCAGCCTTGCAATCACTTATGTGAAATCAAGAAAGTAGATCAAGAGCATACTTGGGCTGAGAAAGTGTGATCCCTAGTGAGGACTGTGTAATCTCAATACCAAGAAAATAGTGAAGTAAACCCAAGTCTATCATAGAAAATCTATCTTGCAAAGAAGACTTGACACTAGCAATGATGGATGAAGTACTCCCCGTAATGATCAAGTCATCAACATAAAGTACAAGTATCAAGTGTGAGTCATCCTGTCAAAGAATGTAGACATTTGAATCTGAATAACACCTAGTGAATCATGCTGAGAGAAGGAAGGAATCCATCTTGGCATACCAAGCCCTAGGAGCTTGTTTGAGGCCATAGATAGACTTCCTTAACTTGCAAACCATAGTAGTATCATGGATGAATCCTTGTGGTTGCTCCATATAAATCTCCTCATGAAGATCCCCATGTAGAAATGCACTCTTAACATCCATCTGATGTACAACCCAACCATGAGCTGCAGCAATAGCAAGTCTCAAATGAATGGAGTTCATCTTGGCTATAGGTGCAAAGGTCTCCGTGTAGTCAATACCAGGAACCTGAGAAAAACCTTTTGCAACAAGTCTTGCCTTATACTTATCCACACTTCCATCTGCTGCAAACTTGGTCTGATAGATCCACTTACATCGAACCAATTTTCTTCCCTTAGGAAGAGGAACTAAGTCCCAAGTGTTATTTCTCATCAAAGAGTTACACTCATCCTCCATAGCTTTGTCCCACTCAGGAACCCCTAAAATTTCCTTGAAAGATTATGGATTGGAAGCAATTGCAATATAAGCATGTGGAAATGAGTTGTGTTGTGATCTTGTCCTCCTAGTGTCTGAAGGATTCCCCATAAGTGAACCTACTTAATCAAGTGTTTGTTGTGCCCAATGAGGTCTAGTGGAGGAAGAAGATGATGAAGGAATGTCCTCAAATATGTCGTGACCCTGCAAAGGTGGAAGCATGTGAGTCAGGGTTGAGGGAGTTTCATCTTCCAAGTCACTATCATCACTATCATTATCCGAAATGGAGGAAGTAGGAGGAGTTGAAGAGTCCAAGCTAGGACAATTTTCTTCAAAGTGAACACTCCTCTCAAAGAAGATCTCATGTGTCTTAGGATCCATAAGCTTGTATGCCTTAAGAGTCTCAGGATAACCAACAAATATGCAAGGTTTTCTTTGTGGTTCTAATGCCTTGCATTTCTGTGGAGGTATTTGTGCCCAAGCTGGACAACCAAAGACTCTAAAGTGTTTCACAACTGGTTTTCTTCCACACCAAGCTTCAAAAGGAGTAACTCCATCCAAAGCTTTATGATGAGTTCTATTTTGTATGTGAGTGGCACAACATATAGCTTCAGCCCAAAAGGCTTGATCAAGAGACTTAGCATGAATCATACAAGTGGCCATCTCCTTAAGTGTCCTATTCTTCCTTTCTACCACACCATTCTGTTGTGGAGTGTAGGCGACTAAATGTTGAAGATCAATACCCTCAAGTGTGCAAAAGTCTATAAGCCTTGAGTTCATATATTCCCTTCCATTATCTATTCGAAGAATCTTGATGGCTTTACTTGATTGCTTCTCAACATGAGCCTTGAAGGTGAGAAATTTATCAAACACTTCACTCTTGTGACCAAGAAAGTAGACCCAAGTGTAGCATGAAAAGTCATCAATGAAGGTGAGTACATAATGAGCCTTGCCAAATGATGGCACTAGAAAAGGGCCCATCACATCACTATGAGCCAACTCAAGAACAAATGTTGCTCTCCAAGACTTCCCCTTATCAAACTTCTCTTCAGGATGTTTGCCCATTTCACATCCTGAACATACACCCTCTGAATACTTGACTTGAGGTAGACCTTTGACCATATCCTTGCTGCTAAGCTATTGAAGATATCTATAGTTGAGATGTCCAAATCTTTCATGCCAAAGTTTACTTTGTGAATTTGAGTGTGTCAACAAGGCATAAGGAGTCTTAGGTACAAAATTAGAAAATGAGTAAAGCCTTGTGTCGTGATTTTCTTTTCCTATTGCCACCATAGAATCATCCTTAAGATTTTTTACTACAACTGAATTAGGTAGGATTTCAAATTTCTTTCCACCTCCATGGTGAGTGATTTGGTAAATTGAAAGGAGGTTTGTGCTAAGGTTTGGAACATAGAGAACATATTTGAAAGCTCCATTTTCCATCTCAACTTCCCCTTTCCCTTCAACTTCAACTTGAGTATCATCTCCTACATAGATGTGAGGTACCATAGATGGTTTCAAGGAAGAAAATTGCTCCTTTGTTGCACCCATATGATGTGTGGCACTTGAATCAAAGATCCATTCCTTTGAATTAGTTGTACTTTCCACAAATGCTTTCCCTTTACCCTTTGAAGTGGAAGGTGATGAATCCTTTCCCTTGTAGGCATTTGGCAAATCAATGTGATGCTTCTTGATTATGTTTGTCAACTCATCAATTTGTTTCTTGTGGCATTGATGCTCATCATGATTTCGCTTCTTGCAATATCCACAAATTTTCTTCTCCTTATTAGAACTATCCCCCTTGTTTTTGTTGTTGTTGTTGTTGGGAGAAGACTTTCCTTGTTGTGAGGAGGAAGATTGTTCAGTGTCTGATTGTGATTTGGCCTTCCACTTCTTTTTCTTCTTGTTGGAACCTTTACCATCTTGATTCCCTTGATTCCCATTATTAGCCACCAATGCCTTAGACTCTGAAGACTTGAGAATCCCCATACTCATCAATTTTTCTTGTCCTAAGACCAACATTTCTGAAAATGACTCAAATGAAGGCTTAGTGAAGGCACTACCCATTGTTAACTTGTGAGTATTGTAACTTGAAACAAAAGCCGCATATTCAGGAGGAAGATGATTCAACAAGTGACTAACCAACTTCACATCCTTCATGGGATTACCACAATCATCAAGTTGTGCTCTATAGTCATTGACTTTGTTGAGATAATCTTGGATTGTGTCAAAGTTCTTGGGCTCTAATTTAAGGAGATCACTCTCAATTTTGAATCCCATTTCTTCATCTACTTGACCAAACAACTCTGGAAGTTTATCCCAAGCTTCTTTAGCATTGTTTATGGTTTTGATGTGATACATGATAGCTATAGAAATATTCTCTCTCAAGACTCCTAAAGCTTTAAAAATTTTGCAAGACCATTTATCTATTGCAGCAGTATCATTATCAGCAGGTTTTTTAATTGAACCATCCACATAAGGATTTAAACCGTTAACCATTAACTTGCTCCATACATTATCTTTCCATGTAGCATAGTTATGTGGAGTTAATTTTGCAATAGAACCCATGATGTAGAAATGAAAAGAGCACAAAAAAGAGAGACACCAACACACAAGACAACCCCCCCCCCCCCCAATTCACTCAATCAAAGAACCCCCCCTCCCCAAAATGATGATTTTGACACTTTATAGCTAGTGCGTGTACAAATGCCACTTGACAAAATGGATCAAAGTGGACTTCTGATTTTGATGTTTACAACTAAAAGTATGAAGCTACAACAGACTCAAGAAGATAGGACAAAAGATCGCTTAAGGATATGATCAATTACAAGTGCCACAATAGGCCTAAATAGACCATATTCTGAAAGTACTATGTCTACTCAGAATTTCTCCAAACTGATATCAGATCTGGAAAGTAGATGAAAAATCATGCACTTTCAAAAAAAATTGCACTTGAAAATGTGTCTATATGAGCCCGTACAAAGCCTCTGAAGTTGCAAAGATAGGGATCAGACAGGTACAGTCACCAAAAATTGCAATTTCTACAAAATTCATGATCCAAAACTAGAAAAGAACACCACCACTGAAAAGTTCAAGAAATTTTAGCCAAAATCCAAAAAAATTGCACTTAATTTGGAGCCCGAATGACCAAGTTATGGCCTCCCAAAGTTGGACTGCCAAATCAAAACTGCATTTGGTGAGGGCTGGAGATTTTTTTAAAATGTTGATGTCACCAGACTTAGTGTCTTAAATTTGATGGTTAAATGGCCATCGTGATAGTGCAAAAAGCCCCAATTTTGACAGTCAAATGGCCGTCAAATTTTACCTCATAAACTGATGATGTAATCACTAGCTTAAAATTGACGTCTTGATGACTGTCACAGCAAAAGAAAAAATGACCCCGATGACGTCCAGATGGGCATCAAATTTAACATAAGGAAAATTGCCAAACATGCAAAAAAAAATTTAAAATACCCTTTATGTTGTTCTGCCACGTGTCGCAGAATGATTGGGTTCGAGTTTTATGGGCAGGTCCACCCATTGGGGCTAGTGGCATGTCCACCTGGGTGGCTGCAGGCATGGCACGTCTGAGGTGGGTGGCTGCGTAGGATTTGGAGGTGGGCTCACGTGCCGAGGTTGTGGGGGAGTCTTCCCACGTGGATGCCAAGCCGAGCGGTGTTGATACCTGCGTAGGTGGTGGGGGTGAGAGGAAGCTCGCTGGGAGCTGAGCGTTGTTCAAGCCCATGTTGAGAGGTGGCACGTTTGGTGCTTTGGTGGCCCTGTGAGCCCGCACTGGTGGTGGGTTGCAGAAAATTAATCCCACATTTACCCTATGATGAGATTTGTGTGCATTTAAATGTTGCAGCGCCCAATGGTAAAACAAAAGAGCTCAAGCTTGTGGTGTGAGCACGATCCAAGAACACAGTTGGTGACGCTGACTTGTGCCTTGCTTGCTCTTTGAGGTATGCAATGTCATATCTGGGTTGTTAAACCTCTACTATTGTACCATCTGCACAACACTATAGGCCTGATAGGCCAAATTTTTTTTGCACAAAACTATATCTCCAAAAATTGAAAAATATTCCCAGATCTCAAAATATATATCCGAAAATAACCAAATTTGGAAAAATAATTTACAATAAATGCAGATCTGAGAACTAAAGAATGATAATTAGATCTAAAAATTGATGGAAATAAATGGAGATAAAATCAGATCTGAAATAAAAAATTGCTAAAATAATTACCCAATTTTGCAGAGCAGGCCTTAGAGGTCCAATTTGCAAAAAAAATTTGCCTCAAATTTGACTTTTGCCCAATATAGGCACATTTATAGTCAAAATTTATGGAAACAGCCACCTAGATGCAATGGTGAGGTCCGATCTTGCTCAAAATGCTCCCACAAAATGTTGATCCTAAATTTGGTTCATGGCCCTCCAAAAGTTGAAGCAATCAATCGCTCTCCAATGGCTATGCAATGAAGACTCCTTTGTCTTTGATACCATATAAGAATTTGCCTAAGGCAAAGAGTAGAAACCAAGATCTAGAAGCTCAAGAGATAGCACAAACAAGAGAGACAAGATAATATGATCAAATGAAGAATTCAATAATGATCAAATGATGGATAATAGATTGATTAAATACAATGTAGAAATGCCTCAATATATAGGCAATGCATGATAACTAGAAGTTATGCAAGTGATAAGCTATCAACTAGACATGGTGGAATCACATGTCCACCAAAGGTGGATCATCCTCCATTGTACATGAAAGTATGTGCAACAATGAGAGGATGATAATGTGATAAGAGCACTAAAGGTGGATCTCACACACAAGGAGGTATGTGATGACAACTATCACACCTAAAGTGGAGATTCTCCTAACCATGTGCTAAAAAGAAATGCAAACTCCTATGTGTCTCAAAGACAACTAATATGAAAATGCATTATCCTAAGTAAACTTAAGTAAAGTGTAATTAGTAAATACTTAATTACACCAATAGACAGCCATGGGTGATGATGAACTTAGAGCTTTGCTTGAAAGATTTAGGTTCTTAAGAGATTTCTTCAGTATGATTGATCTGCTCATCATGTTGGCTGGGAATAATCTCTTGTAGCTTATAGGTACTTGCCGGAAGTGTGAGCTTATCATCAAGATGCAAGCAGAATTACTCCATCTCATCCCAGAATTGATCTTCCTTTTCATCTTCCTTATTCTTCTGTAGGAGAAGTATACTCTTATCAACACAATCATCTTGATTTGTTGAAACCTTTTTTATTTTATCTCGCTTAGAAAAAACCTTCTTTGGATTAGTAACCTTCTGTTCAATTCTCTCCTTCTCTTGTTCCAGCTGAGAACACTTTTCAATCTACATTTGATAAGCTTCTTTATACTTCATAGCTGTAGAAGCCAGAAATCCCATCTTTTGCTTGAGATTCTGTAGCTCTTTTTCATAGGACTCCTCTTTATCTTTCAATTCTTTTTCTTTTTCTAACCTAAATTCAATGCCTTTATTAGACATGGTGATTAAGAGCTCTCATCCTTGTTGAAGCTTCTTTTCATAAGCATATTTATGTTCATCTAACCTGCTTGCAAGCTTGGCTTCATTCCTCTTATATTGTTCAACTAGATACCTCTTGTAACCTTGATCTTGCTGAGCCAATGCTTGCTGTTGTTAGATATGGGCCTAATAAGCATGCTCTTCTAGCTGCATGTTTAGCTCTTGTTGGAATTCAGACTCTTGCTGCCTTTTAATATCCTCAATCTGCATACGCATATTCTGCAACATACTTTCAGTAACTCCATTCTGTGAACTATTATCATTTGTAGAATAATGAAAATCATATTGGAATTGCTGACCTTGATGGGGCTTAAAATGATTCTTTGGAACATAATTTTCTTGAAATGAAGAAAATTTTGAAAACTGGCCATCTAGGTAAGCATACCTTCTTTGAAAACTTGACATCTCTATTCATCTGAAAGGCTAGAAATTAGAATATAAAATAACTTGAAACATACCATCTTTTCTCCCTTTGAAATAGTAGACTTTCCTTCATGGATCCACCAGATATGTGAAATGTGACCTATTTCAAGTCTAAATCTTGCTGATTGCACACTAGAACTAGCAATTACTACAATGTAATTTGACCTATTGCAAAAGTTAAACTATTACAAAAGTTAAACCAATGCCAAAGTGACCCTTCGAATGCAAATTATATCCTTAGCATTTGCAAGCTGGAAACTCCAAATTCAATGCTAAAGCTGGTTGTCCATGTACACTATCGAATTAATGGTTTTCAATATCTCTGACATCAGATTTCAAAGCTTATCAAATATAACATCTTCTTATTCTTGGTCCTTGAGCATTTCATTGTGTTTGCATTTTGTATTTTTGGGGAAACTTTGAAAATTAACCCTAGCAAGTGGCCACCCTCTATAATTTATCTTCTCTATGTTTAGTGTCTTGAGCTTGAACTAGAGATTTGGCATGAACTCAACTCTTGACAGTTGAACAAACGAGCTATGAATTTGTTGAAACTCGAGCTATGTAACTATTTCATGTACCTGAGAACATATCTGGAACTTTTCTTTATCTCTATAAGCTATGACTGGAAGTTTATGGATGTTAAGCCTCATTTTTTGGAAGATCTTGGCATGAGACTAACAGTTGGCTTTGATTGAAAGATCACGATGACAATATCTTGACCTTGACTGGCACTCTCTATTTGAACTTGGCCTCTACTAGCATAATGTTGAGGCTTGGTATTGAACTCAACCTGAGGTTTGAAACATGGCTATAACAGGTTGCTCAAATTGGAGATAAGTCTTATGTTTCCCCTATTTGCTTTTCCTTTTAATAAACATGAATTATGATGTGAAAGCCAAGTTATATTATCACTCCAGGTTATATTTGCAAAAATATTTAGGGCTTTCTCTTTTATTGATAGTTGTGTAACTCAAGCTTTCCTGTCCATTGATGAAGTCGAGTCTTCTCTACTTCTGATGTTATGAACTTTAGAGCTTTTAACTTTCAATTACTTGCATAGAACTTGACTATTAAACCTGAGCTCTGACTATAAAACTCAGCTACACCGTATTTGACTATGAGTTTTTTTTTTAATTTTTTATTGAGTCATGACTGGTATATCCAACAGACAACTCGGTGTTAAATCTTTGATCACCTTTAGCTTGCTATTATAACTCCATACACTGCATTAAATTAGGGCTTTCTACAAGAACTCTCACTTTAATGGCTTGAAAACTAAGAAAAACTTTGTGGCATTTGATTTTATCTTTGAGTTCGGTCTATTTCATTCTTTTTAGCTGTCTAAAATGGAGGAATCAAGAGTTTCCTTCACTATATGACTCGAATACTGGAGATGGCATTTTGATTTTTATACTGGGTTTAAAATAGTCATCTCCAACATACCTTTTGCTAGCTTCAGCAATCAATTTGAAACAAATTTTAAGCATCAGTCACTTGAGCTCAATTTTTATTGTTAGCAGGCATTTTATCATCTCTATTAACTGACCTCTATTGTTGACTGTAACTTGGTTCCCTTTGTCTATGCATATTTTCTTGTGAACTCAAATTAGTAAATGATTGATTTTTCTTTTGCAAAAGTCCTCTTTATGAACTAACAGAACTATATCAAAACATTGTAGATACCTTTGAAATATACTTGGCATAGCCTTTTACTTATGAATCAGCACTGCCATCAAAGGATGTATTCAGTATTATGAATAAAAATGCATCTCTATCATTTAGCACTATTATTTGGTCATTTTCTGCTAGTAATGAATAAGGAACAACACAATAATAAATACAGCTTGTATTCATTTCTTCATTTTTTCTGTACCTTGAAAATGATTTCCATTATTATCAGCACATGCACAAGCTATATTATTTTAGTGAAATAGATGCAATCCTAGCAATGAAATTTGTTTATGGGGTTCGAGCATGGGCTCGTGACACCCATAAACAAACTTATGTGACTTTATGGTTGATCTTTTGCATCTATTCAGCACATGAATGATATTTTAAACAGTATATTGCATCTTCTTTTGATTCTTGACTGTGATAAATACCAGTCCATTTTGAACAATGCATTTCTCTATTATGTTAGTGAACATGACCTAGTGGTCAATTTTGGGCATCCATCAGACCACTGGTGTGTTTACTAACATAATGTGTTAGTGCTGTCATTTATCATTGTTTTTCACCTTATGTGCATGCTCATTTTGTTATTGCATTGAATACCAAAAATATATGCAGCCATGGAAGAATTGATTGTTTGTATGATTTTTATGTTCTCTGCATTGCTTAGATCCAGTTGGATCTAACAAACTCTTAACCATGATGCAGGACAACCCCTAAGGATGTGAAACTAGACAGATGTAGACTTAGACAAAGACCCGAAGGACTAGGACAAGACACGACAACTAGCTCTAGATATGTAGACAACTTCAAGGCAATGCAGAAGACTCACTCATACCCCTATCTCTTCTTTCTATTTTGCACACTGTACTCCATTTATTGATATGAAATATAAAGTATGAATGAACATTTGTAAATTACATTTAGCATGAATGCACAATGTAATGATCAATTATGAATTTGACAAAATTTTAAAACATGATCAATACTTAGAATACAATGAAAATTTTGATTTGAATGCAATAACAAAAATGATGATTCACATAACCTAAAAAGCACTATTGAATGAAAGAACCTAAATGCACCCTTACTATTTGTCTATAATTTTTCATGATAAAAAAGAGGGTAACAATGACATTGCTATGTTGGATAAACCATTCATAACCTTCAAATTCACCAACAATAATATAACAAAGAGAATAGTAGATTGGGAGCCTTCGTAAAGGGTCATGTTCACCTTCTCAAATAGAGCTATATCATGGATGACATCAATGTCATCCTCATCATAGTCATCATCATCAGTAGGAGCAGCACCAGTACAAAATGTGTCAAGGATCAATGCATTCATACCATCATCTTCAAATGTGTTTTCTGGTGCATGATCACCATCTTCCATGGGATCATGATCTTCAGCTTCAATACTCAAACCTCCATGTTCCTCAATATTCACACCCCCATGTTCCTCTGAGATGTGGTGGTCCATATCATGTACTACACTTGGGAGATCGACCTATATAAAAATGATGATAATCAAACCCCCCTTCAATGTGAGAATCAAACCTCCTTCTATGGTTCATGTGTATATTAATTGTGAAAACAATATAACAAACAACTTACCAATGGATAATAATCAAACCCCCCTTCAATGTGACCATTTTGCCTACAATGTCTCTTTGTTGTTTTGATTTTGATTCTTCTTGTCTTTAATTTGTTACAACTCTTGCATGGACAATAACATTTTTCATTGTCTTCTCTTTTAAAGTTAGACAACAATCTAGTGATTGTCTCCCTGTTTTGATCAAATTCCCTTGTATTATCTGACATGATCCTTAATGTGTATATCTACAAAAAAATTAGACATGTTGTACTTAATGTTTATATCTTCACATATGGTTTTGATAGAAAATGGTCACTCTATTTTCTCATGGTGAGAACTCTTTAATTGTGATAAAAAATGACATGTTACGATAGGTTTTGATATGATATGTTACTTTGTAAATTTAACTTTACCGCATAATGATTATTTTACCCATGCCATTCACCTTTTCAATTACATCATGCATTTCCAAGTACACCTTCCCCTAAGTCAAATTTAAATGATTACCATAATATCATTAATTCACTTCGGACTTTATTAATCATATTACTCATCTTTCAAGAATCACTCCAAGTCACATCTATAGAGTTTGACAACATTAGGCTTGTATCAAATTTTGTTGTGAAGTTGTGCATTTAGATTGGTGAACAAGCATTTACTTTGGTTCTCTTGGCATTATCTTATATGGAATATCTTCTTTAGGCATCTTCCTACTCCTTCCAAAGGCCATGCCTTTACTTCAATTCTTTTAGCTTTATCTTATATGGCTTGAGATTTTTTTTTTAAGGTTGACTTATACATTTTCTTAAGCTTACCTCTAATAATCGTCCCAATTGATTGATATGTTTCTAACCAAGATGGAAGAAATGATTCTATCAGATATTTATACATTTTCTTAAGCTTACCTCTAATAATTGTCCCAATTGATTGATATGTTTCTAACCAAGATGGAAGAAATGATTCTCTCTTTCTGATATCCATATTTGGAGCTGCTTAATCAAGTACATGCTTGTAATCATTAAAATGTGCATGCAATCACTATTGAGAAGTACATGCTAATTCTCTGGCCTATCATTGCTTGATCAAACCCCAAATTGGATGGGATAATTTTGTGGATTATGGCTTAGAAACTAAGGAACCCCAACCTACTAAAATTGAGACCCTTGAGGGGGAATCCGCTCAAAAGAGAAGCTTGAAAACTAGCCTTTCTAGTAAAACCCCCAAGACACTAAAAAAGAGTCCTATTACTTCTCCCAGTGTGAAAAATAAACTAAATAAATCCTCTTTTCATTGAAACCATAAATGGTCATCTAGTCATCTGGATAACCTTGCTTAGATTTCCCATGCTACTACAAAAGAGGAAGTGGAGGTGTTAGCTAACATCTCCTGTAAGAAATGAAAAGAGAAGATTGATAGGGAAATCTGAAGAAAAAATAGAAACAAAAAGAAGCAATGAAATTTACATGTTGTAGAAGATAATAAAAACCCTCAAGAAGATACTGAAAAAGAAGTAATGAAAATATTTCTTTTACTCCTCATCTTCCAAAAATGGAAGAACTTAATAAAAAAATGGAAATCTCTCATCGTCAAGAACCAATGCAAGATGTCGGTACTATTGTGGAAGAAGTATTAACACAAAGTGATATCCTTCATGGATCACCTCCTAAGGAAATTTTTAATACTTCTAGTGCTCTTTTTGTTATTCCAATGACAGTGGTAGCTCTAACTACATCTCCTATTATTTCCTTTAATGACCTTCTTTTGGATACTAATAATAAGAGAATCCACAACTTATAACATAGTTGTAATGGAAATCATAGGGGACTGATAAAGGTGAGGGAAAGACAATTACCCATTCAAAGGTTCTTGTGAAGCAGATTCCAGGTGGTTTTGACTTTCCACCTAGTTTGTTGCTATTACCTAGTTTTGTTACAAGACAGTAAACCTCCCTTCAGAATCTCTTACTCTTCACTACATTACCATGAACTCCTTATCACAACTCCTAATTCTCCTTCATAAAACCATTAATCTCCTATCACAAACTACTTCCTATTATGTTTTATTATGCATTCCTTATATGCATGTTTTATATGACCATGTGATTCCATTCATTGTAGAATGTATAAGATCTCTACTTGATTGTTAGTGTGTAGGTGAAGATTTGTATAGGTATGGTGGTGATTTCTACATAACACAAGTCAAAATTTGAAATCTCAATAACAAGAGTGGTATAAATCATATATGACCCCCTCTAATCAGTTTTATTTATTAGTTACACAAATTTGGATAAATAAATGATGCATGACAAAATAGTAATGTTATAATATTTCTATTTTCATTTCAATTGGTAACCTAATTACTAGATGAGTAACTACGATTCCCTAGTTTACATTATTAAGTGATATTCTTTAAATTTTTGTTCATTTCATAAGATGAAGTACATATAAAGAAAATAAAGATGTACATCTAAAAGATTACATGTATATATATGTTGAAAATCTTGTATGTACTGTACAAAGAAAGGAGTGAAAATTAAAACATCTAGGCTCGAGCATAGCCAACTCCTAAAAAGATACCAATGAATACAGACATACATGATTAAATGAGCATAAACAATAGGGTATCAGACATTGCCTAAAGAGATGATGGAAGCATGACCAGGGTGTGAATCCACTATGCTCCTACTTGATCCAAAACCTGTAAGAAGGAAAGAAATGGGGTTAGATCCAAGGGATCTAAGAAATGCATGATATCTTATTACATACCCTCATTTATAGTCATGCATGTGCATAATCAAGCCATACATCTCTAGAAGGAAACCATGCTAAAAGACATGTGCACTCAGAATGATGCTACAGGAAGAAGAAGATACCATGTTTTCACTAACTTGTTAATTTCATGCAAAGATATAGAAGAAGTTGTGACACTATTGTTTACCCTCACTTAGATAATCAAAGTACTGAGAGGATGGACTTTCCAAAATACCATCCTAAAAGTACACTGATTTTCTGGATAACAACAATTGCAAAGTACTGAAATGTAATGAATGATGTTGTCCTATAATGTGGGCACTATCAGGAAGCCCTCAAGGCCCCTTGACAAAACCCACATTACAGGCCAAGAGCACCCATGATAAAGTTTTAGGACCTCCTAGTATCCTACATTGAACCTGTTATGGTAATCAGAAGCTCTATTTCCACAAAGTTTCAAATTACCCTTACAGCCTCAAGAAGGAGCACTAATCTAAGAAGAGGGAAGTAGTCGGTGAGGTAGCAGTGACCATGGAACATTCAGAATCCATGAAGGTAGAATGGTACAAAGGAGCTTTGCAATAAATCCAATTTTCAAATCAAGGACACCTATGAGCTTCACATCATGATGGGCACAAGCCATTTTTAAGAATAGAAAGCATGTGATCAAAATCAAATAGTGAAAAGTGCCAATACATCAAATAGAACAACCAGAATTGTGATGGAGTAGAAGCAAGTAAGTCACTTCCTTTTAGAGTTACTCTCTCAAAATATAATCATTTATCATGGAAAACATCAGGTGGACATACATAAGTCACAGTGGTGCAAGAGCATGGTCACTATTGTAGATGCATCATCCAAAAAATGCAACAGCAACATCAAATGTTATTGTTTCATTTGATGTTTCTATGTCATCATTTCCAAATAAGGCATCCATAGTAATAACTCAGAACATATCCTAAGGTCATGGTGTTCCAATACAAGGTGATGTAGTCATAATCAAACATGCAGGTGGATAGCCAAAAAGAACTACAATGATGGTTCATCTACATCAAGTAAGATAGCTTCACCATAGATTGAATGCAAAGGACAAAGGCATCCATGGAATTCAAAAATCTCAAAGCATGTATGATGATCAAGCATAAATTTTTCATAGACATGTGTCAAATATACATTAAAGCTCACCAAGCATCCATTGTATGTAGAAGGCCACCATGAAGCAACAATAATATTCCATAAAATATGTAGTCTAGACATAGGACAATGACAAATATGTATCCAAATGAAGATTAAGTAGCAATAAGTGTTGATGCAACAGCAAATGGTACATCATGATGAGGCAATGAAGACTCAATACACATCGTCATGAAGTAGTGACACAAGAGACATCATCAAAATGATCATACAAAAGCATCATCACATATGTCCAAATTAAGAAATACCAATAGTGATGCAAGCACGGGCCTTGGAAGATCTTCAAGATAGTGATCCAAGAAGGAATTTTCAAACAGTAAGCATGCCATCAAATGATCATGCAATTAGTAAATCTATAATGCCCTAGCTTCATGAGATATGAAGATCATAAGAATGGGTGCATTCAAATGGGCATAAAGAAGCAACAGTGATAATGATACAATAGCAAATCATAATGCCCAAGCTCACGGGCTGTCAACAACAAGCACCAACAATGATGCCAAGGATACAACAGAGATGGTGATACCCTAGCAATAGCTCATGAGCTTTGAATCCATTTAAAATAGTGAGCATCAAATCAAATAACAACAGATATATGGATGCCCTATCTCAAGCTCACGGACTCTAGAACCTTTCAAAAATAGTGATCAATAAAGAAAGCATCTTAATGCTATAAGCATAAATGAGAATAATGAAGAAAATAGTGATGCCCTAAGGATCAACACAGGATCAAAGAAATGAGAACCATGTATAGACACAGTAGCATAGATTACCATGCCATGCCATTAAATCAAATAGTAAATAAAAATGCAAGGATCCAACAATAATGCCCTAGTGTTAAACACGAGTCCTCAAAGATCCAAACAAGTAAAATACAACAGCAAGCATTATAATGTTGTCTCAATAACCTAATCAAATCAATAAATGATATATAAAAAAGGAAGAAACAAGCATAGGCTTGCGGCCTTGAGCAATCAAGTACAGTAAATAATCATCAATGGAAGCAAATAATGATGCCCTAGCCTGATAGTCAATCATGTGATGAATTGAAAACAAGTAATAGTTAATCATTGATGTCTTAGGTCATCATAGGAAGTAGATAATGATGCTTAGAGCTCACATGAATCAAATGGAATGATAAAAGAGCCAAATAAACACCTACCTCTACTTTGTGTACACTTTCCATCATCAAAGATCCATCCACAAAGCTCTCTCTAGTAGAGGAAACATACCAAATACAACAGTAGTGGTGGCACAACCAAAATTGAGCCCTCTTTGAGACCAAAATAGCATGAAATAATAGAGTCAAAGCTCATAGCTTCGAGCATGTTTAGGGATATAGCATAAAGTTTTAAATTCCAACCTTTCTCTAGCATAGGGATGAAAGGAAGGTGAAGCCTTTTCCCTAATATTAATGCCTTATCTTTTTAAGTAAGAATAAATGGAAAATGTAATAACAATGACCTTATACCCTAGCATGAAGAGTCATTTTTTGAACTTATAAATAGGGTATATTTAAAATGTAAAATCATTGCTTACTTTGTTGTAAAGATATTGGACAAGTGATGATTTTATAAATCATTTGTCCAAAATATCATTTATAAAGCATGATTGGGGGGTAGGCTAAGACATATTTCAAATCTCCATCAAATCATGTTTCATTGATAATAAGAGAATTGAAGCATACTTTTAATCAGAATAGCCATAAAGGCATACATTTTCTACTATTGTTGCTCTTGAAGATTCAATATAATTTGCAACGGGTTAAGATACATATTCAATTAACCCTTATCCTTGATAGATCCTTAGATATGACTGAAAGGAAAAAAATAGAGAGGAAAATTTAGACTCTAAATGTAGCTTGTCTTAGTTATAAAATTTCTGATCAGTTCAGATTTCATAATATTGCTGATAGTAATGACACATATACAATCATAAATAATAAAACAACCCATAAAAAATGATTAATTATTCATAGATGGATGCTTATTGATAGAAGGTTTTTTATGTCAAAAATAAATTGAAGCAAAGGCCTATGTTTTCCATCTCAACAAAGATCCCAATAAGGTTATTGAAGAAAACAAATTGAGAGTGCTTTATGTACCTCCACCTCAACTCCCTTCCACTATCCTTGAATCATCTAAAGAGGAACACTCACAAAAGGAAGTTAATACCATATTTCTATGTTCATTTAAATTGGTAACCTAATTACTAAGATGAGTGACTACAATACCCTAGTTTGCATTATTAAGTGATATTGTGTAAATTTGTGTTCATTTCATAAGATAAAGAACATGTAAAGAAAAGAAAGATATACATCTAAAAGATTACATGTATATATATATATGTGTGTGTGTGTGTGTGTGTTGAAAAGCTTATATGTACTGTACAAAGAAAGGAGTGAAAAATAAAACATCTGGGCTCACACAGGCCCTAGGCATAGCCAACTCCTAGAAAGATAAGGTTGAATATAGACATACATGAGTAAATGAGCATAAAAAATAGGGTACTAGACATTTCCTGAAGAGATGATGGAAGGATGACCAGGGTGTAAATCCAATGTACTCCTACTTGATCAAGAACATGCAAGAAGTAAAGAAATGGGGTTAGATTTGTATGCACCCTAAAATGGTCACCTAGACTTTGGGCCCCCATTCACCAATTTATCAATTTTCTAAATCAATGCCTTGCAATATTTTCAATATCAATTTTCCTAATCAAATCTTAATTCTATCTTTTATTTGATTATTTTCTATGGGCTAACCATTTTATCATAAGTCTTTATTTAATTAAAAGGAATTCCCTCCCCTTTTATTAAATAAAAAGCCCCCACTTTCTTCTTATCCTAAGTTGCACAAATAAAGCATTATTTTATAAAAAGAAGAAAATGCATTTTTGTCTCATATGGGGCACAAAAGTCAACTCTTATTTTCTCATTGGAGGAGATTTGTGCACATTGATTTCTCCTCTTTCAAAGCTCCACCCTTGATTAAATATTTTGCCTCTTAATCTCCATGGTCCATTCCTTTTCAATTCCTTTAAAAGGAGAGCTCTTTTCTCATTCTAGGATACACACTCTTTATGCTAATCTTATGCTGCAGGTTTTCTTGGTGATTTTGGAGCTTTGGAGATCTTGTTGCATTTAGCTTTCATTCTTGCATTCTTAGCTTAGCTTTCATGGCATCTAGCTTAGTTTCCTTTATGCTCTAGATTAAATCACATAGCTTAATTAGCAAGGCTTGTAATACTTTCATTTTCATAGCTTACTTGCATCTTCATTCTTATCATAGTTGTATTGCATTTCCATTGTTGATTCTTGAAGATATTGGCATTCTTGCCCTTGTCTCTTTGAATCTCCCATTGTGTGGTTTACTAGCAAGGTTGTATGCTTCAATAGCTCTAGCTGAGAGCACTATCAAACATCCTTGTGACTCCATACCTAGGGAGCTCTAGGTCGCTTTCTCAAGGTTTCCCATTCATGGATTCTCCTAGAAGTAATGACTTAGAGAAGTGCACAATTTGAGTGTACATTCTTGGCGCCCACCGTGGGGCAAAACACTCTTGTTTTGTTCTTCTTTTTATGCATTTTCATCAATTTTTCATCATCATTTTTGCTTGTTGTTTTGGCTCTCTATTTTTTTGACAGATTATCATGCGATAGTTTTCCAGTATTGTGTGATATTTTATTACATACCCGTGTGATACTTTTCCAATAAAAGTATCATTCAGTCATACAGGATTCTATCGCACTGGTGTTTAGTCCTCTATCACATGCAAGTAGCATGAAGTATCATTCTGAGAGAAGGTATCATACCAGTACACTATGAAGTGTCATGCAATTTATTTTTTGATAGAACTATTGTACAGGCCTGGCAGTGAATGATTTTGGTCATTTCTTTCCAAGATTTGGTTTGTTTGGTTGTTGGCTTTGATTTTCTGTGTTAAGATAGGGTTTCACTTGCAGATTATTTGATTTTTTATGTGCTAACCATTGTGGGGCTAACAAGTTGTGCTTGTAGGTGCCTTCATTACTTGAAATATTTGCTTAAAATAATGCATGTCAAAGCTCCAAATGCACAAGGGCTACTAATCATTTTTGCAGGGCTGCCCAATGCTTAAAAACAAATCAAGTACTTTTTTATTGCTTTCATTTTAAGTGTGGCATATACTAGTTGTTTCTTTTCATAGGCACTTAATATCTTATTGTAGGAATATTTTGGTGGTAGGAGAGTATGCTCTTCACCCTTGTGGTGAACCAGAAATCTTGACCCATCTTTAGATTTTGAAAGCAATAGGGTAATTGAACCTTTACTTGGTGTGTTTAAGAGAAATTTTTTAGATAGGAGAGTATGCTCTTCACCCTTGAGGTGAACCAGAAATCTTGACCCTCAAAAGTTGATCCACTCTTTGTTTAATTTTAGAATCCTTTAGCGGGCTTGCTCTTGAGCAATCAAGAGGAATGACTCAAGTGAGGACAAGCTAATACCAAGCTATTCTAACCCACTATAAGATCAAGGCTATCAAGGACATAAAACCTTGGTAGATGTAGTACTTTTCTTCACTTAGTGTAAGTACTTGTGGGAGTGTGACCATGAGAAAAATGCTAAGCAAGAATGCTTAAGGTACTCTTGTGGCCGTGAGGTCCGTTACTTGCCGAAAGGTAAGGAGTCCCTTTGGGGAGCAAGAGGGGTATTATGAATGGAAGCCCTTACTAAGAACCATAGATAGAAGCCACCCTATTTTTCCACTTAGCATCTTGGTGCAAGGATTGATCCTAGTGGACTAACCCAGATCACCCCAAGATTACTCACCATCTGTGTTCCTTTGGTTCTATCATTGGCACTTCCACGACAAAGCCAATATCTATTGTGGGCAACCACTTTGTGTGAGGCGATGGGACATCAAGAGTGGGCCAAGTTGTTAAGTATTGAGCTTTTGTCTTTTTAGGCTAGCAAGTGCTTGAACTGTTCTCACTATGATCTACCCATGTAAAGGTTCTTAAAAATCAAACATCATGGTAGCACTCATAGGATCTTTTTTCTTTGATATCCCAAGTGTTTGTCTTGGCAAGGTTGATTTTGCCCTTGTGCAAGTGTTTTATGACATGTTTGATCACCTACTATTTGTAAACTTATCTGATTACTACTATCACTATGTTTGAAATCAAGAAATCCAACCATCAGATTATAATTTTGACCAAATTACCCTCGAGAAATAGAAATTTAAACATTCACTGGTCAAGAGTCGTACGATCTTGAAAAATTATCGCACACTAGTCTGAGTTTTATCGTGCGATACTTCATTGCTGCACAACTATCGCATAGCTTGCCTAGATTTTATTGCACTGACTACCTGGAAATTATTGCATAACCTGTGTAAGAAATATTGCCTGGAAAGATTGTATCATCTCAGTACCCTGCAAACTGTCGCACAAAGTCTTTATGTTGTCCTATTGATTTGTGTCATTTTCAGTCTTCCTTGGTCAGTCCAAGTCAGATCTCAGGTAATATGACATGTTGCTCAACATCCAAATGAACTTAATTAGTATCAAGCTACACAAAATGACTCTTGGTCTTCTTTCTTCCACATTTCCCATGTTTTTCTAGTCTTCCATTCCCATGGGAAACTCTCCATGTCTTCTTGATTCTTTTCCTCTTGTTATCTAGTCTACCTTCTTCTATTCATCTCTTCTTTCACTTCCATGCTTGATTCCTCCTCTTCCATAACCATGAATTTCAACTATCTTGTTATGGAACCTCTCTTGAAAATAGATGATCTCGAACTCATTGCTCAATTCGAAGAGTTTTATTCCTCCAATAGTCCTTCTAGACATTACACGGGTGATAAACTTAAGACAAAAATAAAAGAAAAATTGATTGAATCGGATGCCTTTGCTAGGGTCATAGACATGATCTTTTCATGACCTCCTTGTTCCAAACATTCTTCATTTTCTAAGTCTTACCATGACTCTTCTAGATATTATTCACATTCCTCATCATCCCAGTCTTCTTCTTCCACTAGGTCTTCACTTTCCTCTTCTTCATGGTCTTGTTCCTCTTCTACTTCCCCCAAGAGTCTTACTCCTCATCTCAAGACATACCATGATGAGCAATATGATAGTCCTTGTGATATCTCTCCTTGAAAGAGCGACACACCCACCTTTGATGACTATGATGACTATGATGATGGACAATATAGTGATACCTATGGCACCTCTATTCCTAAGAGTCCTCCTCTTTGTGTGCTCGTGCTTACTGAAAATGGGTCATCACATTGGATAGATCATGATGGTGATCCATATGATTCTAATTTTGAAAGAGACTTTGATGATTTCTATGAACAATACCTAGATGATACATCTACTTCTATTGAGGAAGAGAAAGCTCACCATGCTGATTATAAATGTAAATACTATAAGAATCTATCCTCTAAGAACTCCCATGCTGAAGATAAATATTACACTCTCAAGAAAGATTATGTTAATGTTGAGCCTTATTCTTGTGATGGTTCCTTTCCACCCCCTACTTCCCCCAATACCCATACATCTTCTAAAGCTTCCGAGTCTTTCAAATCTTTCATAGATCCTTCATCCAACAAAAGTCCTAATACTTTTCATGCAGTTCCCTATAGTTATCCTCAAGGGCTACCTCTTAAAGAAACTCAAGCTAACCTTCATTTGGCTGAAAATACTTTCAATAATGCTAAACCTAAAGAGCCTAAGCCTTTATACGCTATAATGCCTACTTTAGCTAGTCCTTCACCATCTCTTCCAAATTCTTCCATACAATTCCAACATGCTTCCTTTTCCTTAGAAGTGGCTCCATGTCAAGAGGACTCTAAAAATGATAAAGAAAAGAACATAAAGAAAGATCAAGATCAAGAACCCTTCATGTCTTCCAATCATTTTCATGATGTCTCTTATCTATCTCATAGTTCTTTTGATCATCTACACCCTTTCTCATTCATTTCACCATGTCTTAAGTCTTCTCCTAATAAATATCAAGCTACTACTTACACCACTGAGCTTATTGACAATCAAAATAACCTTACTACACTTGCGCTTTCCAAAGATGGTACTTCCATTAAGGTTATTAAAAATACTGTTGTTACTTCCAATGTTAAACCTATTGAAAATCAAGAGAAAAATTATACGCTTATGCTATCCAAAGCTCCTTGTCAAGATCAAAACCTTCCATCTTCTTGTTCTACCACTTCATGTTCGCTTTCACTTCCAACTCTTCCTAAGTCTTTGCAAGCTCCAAACAATCATATCAAAGAAGCTGCTCCTATTCAAGATGTTCATGATCCTATTGCAAATCCTAATGCTCACTCTAAAGATGTTGATGTCCTTGGTTGTCATATAGATGTTGATGAACTTATTGATTATCCTTTTGTATCTTCCACATCCATCCTTGGACCTCCTCCACCAATACTAAGGGCTTCATGTCTTCCATCCATCTTGGGCCCTTATGTCCCTTCACTTTCCCCTCCTAACTCTCCTAATTTTTCATCCATCTTGGGTCCTTACTTTCCTCAAGATCAACATAGATGCATACCCTTGGATCCTTTTCATCCACCCACCCATCTAAACTAGTCATATTCTCCTTCTTACACAAGTCCCAAATCTTTTGGAAGTAACTTGAATGTTCAATGCAAGAAAAAGAAGCAATACAAGAATCCATCAAAAAAAGAAGATCACCATGTCTCCTCTAATCAACATGGAGGCATAAAGTCAAAAGAGATATCTAAGAAGAAAACTACAAGACAAGTATGGGTTCCAAAATCCATCATCAAAAATATTCTCTCTAAATCACCAAAATGGAATGAAAAGCCTAAGGCTATATGGATTCCAAAGTCTCTCTTGAAAGAGTCTACTTTTGAGCAAAAAGTGAAGTTGACATTCAAGCATCCAAAGGCCTCCACTTCATCTTCTTCCAAAAAAATTCTTTCATTCCATGCGCCTAAACCACAACCTTTGCTATCCATTCACCATATTCCTTCACGTATTCCTTCATTCACATTTCCTCCATCCTCTCACCACCCTTCAAGGTGTGTGTTGATGTTGATCTTGCCTTCCTTTCCATCTACCCTTTCACAATCCTTCCATTCATTACCCTTCTACCTTCTATCATTTTTTCTCATGTTCCTATTCCTCCTATATTCCAACCTCACTCGCTTTACATAAAACTTTATCCTCCATTTTTCTCTTCCATCTTCCTTTCCCTATCAGCATCTTTGAGCATATCATTTTGAATCCTTGGCATATCATGGTTTATCCTTTCAAGGAGCATTATCCAAAAAGCTTGCCTTTTTCCAAAAAAAATATAAAAATAAATTTAAAAAAATTTTAAAAAAAAAAAACGTAAAAAAATAAAAATTAAAAATTAAAAAAAATGAAAAAATTGAAAATGTGCCTTGGTGGAAACCTAGAAATTGGCACCTTGGTAGCAAAAGTAAAGTGAAAAAAAATTCGTTCTATGGTGAGAACCACTCCCTTGTGGCACCTTGGATAAGTACCATGATGAAAACCTGGCAATCAGGCATCATGTGTAGTTCTTCTACAATTTTCATCAATTTCATCTTCTCTCTTTGATATTGACAAATGTTGGCCTATACATAAACATTTGGCTATCTTGTGAGCCATCTTATGATGATCTTGCTTTCATTCCATTCATGTTTAGCCTTCATATTTATTTTCCTCCGTTCATTCTAGTCTTTCGCTATCCTTTTTCCCTTTGGTCTTGATCTAATAAAAAAGAGTAAAACACGATGCTATGAGGCCTCTTGACATGTCTACTCCTTTGGACTCTATCCTTTCCTTCTTTTGCATTACGCTTTTGTAAGTTATCCTATGCTGGCCTTTCATTTCTTGTCCAAATGTGCTTTACATAATAATTTTTCCCTAGCTTGGGTACTCCAGAGGAGTTTTCCCTTGAGGATTTCTTCCTTTCATTCTCCTTCATCTCTTGTCTTCCATCTCTTCCACCAGCTTGCTAATCCCTCTTGTCCTCCACCTTGCTAGACATTGGGACTACATGATGTGATATTGCTTGGGAGTTTGATACCCATTCTGTCTGGGGGCATCCTTTGTGCATACTTATTGATACTAAAAAAATTTCAAAAAAATTCATATATGATACTGAAAAAATCCTTAAAAGCATATAAAGTCTTGAAAAAAAAAATTCAAAAATTCAAAAAATTCAAAAAAATAGAAAAAGTGCCTTGGTGAAAACTCAGAAATAGGCGCCTTGGTAGCAAAAATACAAAAAAATTAAAAAAATTAAAAAATATGTCAAGTGGTGGAAACCTAGAAACATGCATTGTTTGGGACCCTTGCACCTATGTCTATCAATCTTGCATGGCGCTCCTTTTGCTCCACTTCTCGCTTTGTCTCTCCTAGCTTGGAACTGACTCTTGTCTTAGTTTAGGGGTCATCTGTTGTTTTAGCTTATCTTGGGTCTCTTTGTGCGTCGAGGTTTCTTAGGCAACTTGTTTCAAACAATGTTTCTCAACACCACCCATGTCAGTCCATTTTCTTGTCATAGCAAAATCTTATGAAAATGGCCTATTTCCCTGCAGTGTTTTGTGAAGTTGTCCCGCCCTACTACATCTTGTTTCAACTTGCAAACAAGATCCTCAGTGTTTCATGGCCTGCGCCCTTAGCCTCATATAATTTTCCATGTCACTATGCTCCAGTTTCCTGGGTGGTTAAGTCTTTTATTCAGCAATCGAGCGACTATGTGTTCACAGGATCTCTTGATTATGGTGGTTAAGTGCTTTTCATTCGGCGACCTAATGTTTTCTTTAGTCACATGTTCGTGCAACCCTGGTAGTTTGTTCTTTAACCTTCGGTGATCTAGCAAGCAGTTGGGGTTTCTTCTAGCGGTTTGGTAGGATCTACGGTTATCGTATGATCGTAAAGAATATTCTTTCCCTTTGCGATCATGCTACTGATGTCTGATTTATGGTTGATGTCACGGTGGGTCCATTGTCAAGCATTGCAAATGTGCTCAATTTTCATTGGTGGGGTGTGGTGACTTGGCAGATTGTCAGTGGGGCCGTGGGTTGCAGTATGTTTAAAAGGGGCTCCGGTTGTCAGTTGATCTGATGGTTGTCATGTTGCCGAGAAGGAAAAGTGCACGATGTTTATTCATGGAGGCAATGTGAAAGCCATTGATTCTTTTCTTTGGTGAGGCCCGATGGTGCGGTGGGTCTAGTTGTCAGGTCTTCTTGACATGTTCACTTCTGATTGGTTGTGCTCGACAATGACATGGCTTTTCTCAGTGGGGCCAGTATTTTTAGTGTTCGAGTGTATTTAAAGTTCAGCTATGATCTGTGGTTGTCACATATCCATGAAATGAAGTTGCACAAGGTTTATTCTTTATGGTTATGCAACAACCATCTGATGGTGTGGTAAGTAAGGCAGTGGGTCTGAGGTGCCAGTCATGTTGAGGTGCTCAATTTCTATTTGTTGCCAAGGTGGTGATGTGGTCGATGACTTTTCAAAGGGGTTGGTTGACTATTGGATAATTATTTGGACTGCCCGATTTGTCGAGAAAACATAAGATCGATGGTTGTGTTATAAAGTTTGATCAGGTAGTCATTGGAGCCATAATTTGAATCTTTCCCAAGGGTTTCTTACCAGTATTTTTATAGTGAACCGTATGCGACAAAAGGGTTGCTTGAAATTGATTTCTCCAGGATGGTTGTAGTTGTGATGATGATGAAGAAGATCTATGTGGTCATCCTTATGTGATTTTTCTTCCTAGGGTGCCATACTAGTTTCAATGCAAAGGACTATTGTTTTGGCACAGGCAGCTAGGGTTTGGTAGTATGTTAGAGATCTCCATGTTATGAACACACAAAGTCTTTATGGTTGGCTCTGGCATCAAAGTTTATTTTTTCTTGCAACAAGAAGGCAGTAACTTGTGATCGCAGTTAGCCTATGGTGATGAAACTGATGTAATTGTATATCAGATTTGATCTGATTGTCTCAAGTTTCTAGGCTTTCTCTGCATGCTTTTATTTCTTGTTCAGGTTGGTTGTTGTAGACCTAAAGTTTTTTTTTAAATGATCTATAGCTTGTTGCAATCCTTGTTCCTATAAAATGATTTTCAAGATCATTTAGAGGGGTTCCCTTCCTCTACAATTTTGAGGATTGGTTCTAGGGTTCCGCTCTCTCTTCTGAGAGCTAGTTCCAGAATGGTTCTTCCTGTAGTATTTTCCTTTTTCTCTGCATATAGGGTGTTCCCTCTTTCCTTTTTGTCTTTGGGAATATGATATAAGTTGTAACAGATGTCTTATGTACAAGATTTCAACATATTTGTACTACTATTAGATTTTCTGCATTTGAATTCTAAACTTGTTGATTAGATCATCAAAGATGTTTTAGTCTTTCTATTTGCATTTCCCAAGTGTCTGCAATAGAGTTGTTTTCATAGAAACAACTGAGTTTAGGGTTGGTGTTTAGATATGTATGAGGTGGGGTATCAAGGGTATCTCATTCTTATCTTTCAGTGGATGTTGATTAATGTATTACTTGTTGATGGGTCTCTTCCAAGGGGAGGGTTAAAATCCTTTGAATAGGTGATAGCATATCTAGGTACACAAGTGGTTTGCTAATGTTTGGTGTAAAGCATCAACATATTGGGGTGTGTTGTCTTCTTATTTCATAGCTCTGTTGTAGTGATGTATTTGACTCTGTTGCCCATTGGATAAGGCATTGGTCTATGAGAGACTTAGGTTATTTCAAGGGTCCATTCAACCCAACATCAATCATTCAAATGAAATAATTTTCCTTTCATGTTGGTAGTAGGTAGTAGGAGGTCCTTTCTAGTTTTCAGATTCATTCCATGCAAGCTAGTTATTGCATTAGGTTTGGTTCATTGAGGTACAGGATACCTATAGGGATCTGAAATCTATTCCACAAAAATATATCTGCAGGCCTTTTGTTTATCAAGAAGAGTCATGAGTGTGCAGATAAGGAAATACTTGCCTGAGTGATGTGGAGCTTGAAGAAGGAGGATGCCCTCGGTCCTCATCAATTGGCACTTTTTCCCTATCAGACTTTGGAGTGGAGACTAACTAGTTTTTCATCATAGTATAAACCTAACACTGTGGGGAAAAAGTGGGAACCAACAACCCCAACTGTGCTTTTCAACACTACCCTAGCGTCAAGTGTTTCTCAACACTTATTAGATGTCTTACCTGCAGTTTAGAATAATATGATATTTCTCACTGGCAGATGTGATACTCAAATTTTGACTCTATCACCTACACACACACACTTAAACACTCGACTCGCTAAGACTTGTTTGACTTTATTTCTTTGTGTGCTATCTATGATAATTTCTTTGATGAGTTTTCTCTCCCTAATAGTTTTTGATGATGCTGAGCTAGAAGACTAGGGGCATCAGGACACATTTTATTTATTTTTTGCTTGTGGGTATATTTTTTTGGTCCTAACTGTCATTAGCATTTATGCTTGTTCCACTTGACATTAGGGTCTACAAGGTATTATCCTTGACTGTTTATGCAAGTGCATGCTTATAGTCATCTTGACTTTTTGGTGTCTCGATGCGAGCATAATCTTGCTATACTAAACTTAGGGACCCTCACTACACTAGTCACCTTGACCTACATGTCTTTGATGCTTAGGTGGGATTCCCACATTTCTATCTAATATAGATCATATTCAGATTCACATAGTTATACTAGTGTGTATTGTATGATCTTGCGACACTACCAATAAAGCTTGATGATGATTATTAGAGTCTAACAGCTTTGTAACCTTGCAAGTAAACCACTTTTCATAGTAGCTTGCATTCTTAAGTTTGTGTTAGTTTAGTTTTGCATCTTGCATATGGAGAGAGCTCTCCTTTCATCTTTCTTTTGGACTTTTAATCAACTGTGATCACATTTTGATCTTCATTTCCTTATCTTCTTTCGTGATCTCAATCAAAATTTCCTATCTTAGACAGTTGATTGATTTTGAGGCATTGTCTTTCTTGAGGCAAATTCTCTTTCTTCTCTCCATTTTTATTCACCTCTTCCAAACTTCTATCTTTCATTCACTTTAACCCCACTTCTTTTCTTCTAATTCAACCTTGGGGCATAACCTTTCATGCTTAATGATCTACCTTGGTTCTATGATCCTTATATCTTTCATCTTACATCAATAACCTTATCTTTAGTTTGATTTGATCAAATTTATCAATTTACTATTTCTCCTCTATCTCATTTTGATTTTGATCATGAGGGGACAGTACCTATCAAACTTCAATCCTTGATTCAGCTTTATGAAACCTATCAATCAAACATTTCTTGAGATTCTTATCTCTTATTTGAGACTTCATAATCTCCTATTTATAGGTATGTTGGTCTTGTCTTTTAGCTTATCTTTGTCAGCTTATCTTTGTCTTGATGTGTTCCCATTCGTCGAACACACGTCTGGGTTGTTTTGTGATCCCAAATCAATCTCACATTTCAATTCCATTCTTTGGCTACATGTGTTCCCATAATGATCACACATTACCCAGAGAGGGGCAAATGTATGCACCCTAAAATGGTTACCTAGACTTTGGGCCCCCATTCACCAATTTATCAATTTCCTGAATCAATGCCTTGCAATATTTTCAATATCAATTTTCTTGATCAAATCCTAATTCTATCATTTATTCGATTATTTTTTATTGGCTAACCATTTTATCCTAATTCTTTATTTAATTAAAAGAAATTCTCTCCCCTTTTATTAAATAAAAAGCCCCCACTTTCCTCTTATCCTAAGTTTCACAAATAAAGCATTATTTTATAAAAAGAAGAAAATGCCTTTTTGTCTCATATGGGGCACAAAAGTCAACTCTTATTTTCTCATTGGAGGAGATTTTTGTACATGGATTGCTCCTCTTTCAAAGCTCCACCCTTGATTAAATCTTTTTCCTCTTAATCTCCATGGTCCATTCCTTTTCAATTCATTTAAAAGAAAAGCTCTTTTCTCATTCTAAGATACACACTCTTTATGCTAATCTTATGCTACAGGTTTTCTTGGTGATTTTGGAGCTTTGGAGATCTTGTTACATTTAGCTTTCATTCTTGCATTCTTAGCTTAGCTTTCATGGCATCTAACTTAGTTTCCTTTATGCTCTAGATTAACTCACATAGCTTAATTAGCAAGGCTTTTAATACTTTCATTTTCATAGCTTACTTGCATCTTCATTCTTAGCATAGTTGCATTGCATTTCCATTGTTGATTCTTGAAGATATTGGCATTCTTGCCCTTGTATCTTTGAATCTCCCATTGTGTGGTTTAATAGCAAGGTTGCATGCTTCAATAGTTCTAGTTGAGAGCACTATCAAACATCCTTGTGACTCCATACCTAGGGAGCTCTAGGTCGCTTTCTCAAGGTTTCTCATTCATGGATTCTCCTGGAAGTAATGACTTAGAGAAGTGCACAATTTGAGTGTACAAGATCCAAGGGATCTAAGAAATGGATGATATCCTATTACATATCCTCATCTATAGTCATGCATGTACATAATCAAGCCATACATTTCTAAAAGGAAACCATGTTATAAGACATGTGCACTCAGAAAGATGCTACAGAAGGAAGAAGATACCATGTTTTCACTAACTTGGTTGTTCCATGTGCAGATCCAGAATAAATTGACACTATTGTTTACCCTCACTTAGATAATCAAAGGACTGAGAGGATGGCCTTTCCAAAAGAGCATCATAAAAGTACATTGATTGTTGGGACAAAATCAATTGCAAAGTACTAAAATGTAATGAATGATGTTGCCCTATAATGTGGGAACTATCAAGAAGCCCTCAAGGCCCCTTGACAAAACTGACATTACATGACAAGAGAACCCATGATCAAGTGTTAGGCCCTCCTAGTACCCTACATTGAACCTATTAGGGTAATTATAATCTCTATTTCCATAAAGTTTCTAATTACCCTTATAGCCTCAAGGAGGAGCACTGATCTAAGAAGAGGGAAGCAAACGGTGAGGTAGCAGTGACCATGAAACATTTAGAATCCATGAAGGTAGAATGGTACAAAGTAGCTCTACAATAAATCCACTTTAAAAAGTAAGGACACCTATGAGCTTCACATCATGATGGGTACAAGCCACTTTCAAGTATGAAAAGCATGGGATCACAATCAAACAGTGAAAAGTGCCAATACATCAAAGAGAGCAACCAAAATTATGATGGAGCAGTAGCAAGTAAGTGGTTTCCTTTTAGAGTTGCTCTATCAAAATATAATCATATATCTTGGAAAACATCAAGTGGACATACATAAGTCACAGTGGTGTAAGAGTGTGTTCAGTATTGTGGATGCATCGTCCAAACAATGCAACAACAACATCAAATGTTGTTGTTTCATTTGATGTTGCTATGGCATCATTTCTAAATGGGGCATCCATAGCAATAACTCAAAATGTGTCATAAGGTCATGGTGTTCCAATACAAGGTGATGTAGTCATAATCAAACATGCAGGTGGAAAGGCAAGAAGAACTACAATGATGGTCCATCTACATCAAGTAAGATAGCTTCACCATATATTGAACACAAAGGACATAAAGGCATCCATGGGATTCAAAAATTTCAAAGCATATATGATGATCAAGCATAAAGTTTTCAAATACATGTGTCAAATCTACATTAAAGGTCACCAAGCATCCATTGTATATAGAAGGCCACCATGTAGTAGCAATAATATTTCATGAAATATGCAATATAGAAATAGGATAACAGAAAATATGTATCCAAATGAAGATGAAGCAACAATAAGTGTTGATGCAATATCAAATGGTACATCATGATGAGGCAATGAAGAATCAATACACATTGTCTTGAAGTAGTGACACAAGAGAAATCATCAAAATGATCATAAAAAATCATCATCACATATGTCCAAATTAAGAAATACCAATAGTGATGCAAAGCATAGGCCTCAGAAGAGCTTCAAGACAGTGATTCAAGAAGGAATAGTCAAACAGTAAGCATGCCATTAAATGATCACGCAATTAGTAATTCCATAATTTCCTAGCTTCATGAGATATGAAGATCATAAGCACAGGTGCATTCAAATGGGCATAATCAAGCAATAGTGATAATGATACAATAACAAATCATAATGCCCAAGCTCACAGGCTGTCAACAACAATCACTATCTGCTTGTTGTGATGACCTAGGGTATCAATGATTAGATATTACTTGTTTTCAATTCATTTCATGATTGACTATTGGTCTAGGGAATCATTATTTGATTCCATTGATGATAATTTATTATACTTGATTGCTCAAGGTCGTGGGCATGTGATTATTTCTTCCTTTTGTTTATATCATTGCTTGATTTGATTTGGTTATTGACACAACATTATAATTCTCACTGCTGGTTATGATAATGCAATTAGTAAATCCATAATGCCCTAGCTTCATGAGATATGAAGATCATAAGCACAGGTGCATTCAAATGGGCATAATGAAGCAACAATGATAATGATACAACAACAAATCATAATGCCCAAGCTCACGGATTGTCAACAAGGTATATTTAAAATGTAAAATCATTCCTTACTCTGTTGTAAATATATTAGACAAGTGATGATTTTATAAATTATTTTTCTAAAATATCATTTATAAAGCATGATTCGGGGGTAGGCTAGGACATATTTCAAATCTCCAATCTCTCTACTGCCAATATCAGATCATGTTCAAAAGATTATGATAGAGTTGATTGGGAGTTCCTCTCCAAAATTCTCCTGGCTTTTGGATTTGATATGGGGGTGGTCAGATTGATTATGCAATTGGTCACTATGGTCTCTTCCTTTGTCATTGTTAATGGATGTTCCTCTAACTTTTTTCATCCTTCTAGAGGATTGAGGCAAGGAGATCCTATATCTCCCATTATTTTTTCTATAATGGCTAAAAGTCTTGGGAGATATATTAATAGTCTAGTGATAAAAGGGCAGATCATACGCCTGTAGCCTTCTTCTTCAAGATAGAAGTGCTCATATGAACAATTTGTTGATGACACAATTATGATGGGGGATGTCTTTGTTAAAGGAGCAAGGAATATGAAAAAGGCTCTAAATATTTACACCAATGCTTCAGGTCAATTCATAAATTGGGAGAAAAGCTCACTATATTTTAACAATACTCCAGAAGAAAGACAAAGAAAAGTATCCTCTATCTTAGGTTGCAAGATAGGGATGTTCCCTACCTCTTACTTGGGACTTAACTTATGCTTGAAACCTAAGCCTCTTTCTAGAATGACATCTTAAATAGATTTCACCACAAACTGGCTAGATGGTAAGGGGCCACGTTGAGTCAAGCAGGAAAAGTCCATCTGCTAAAGGCTACTTTTCAAAATCTTCCAGTTTACTCTCGTAGTATGTTCAAAACCCCATAGAAGTATGATGATTTGATAGAGAAAATGCAAAAAAGGTTTCTATGGTCTGGGGTTGAAGAGAAGAAAAGACTCATCCTTATGGCCTAGGAAAAGGTTAGTAAACCTAAGAAATTTGGGGGGCTGGGAATAAGAAGCATTAAAACCACTAATAAGGCCATGTTGGATAAACAATGTTAGAGGATATTTGAAGAGGATAAGGAATGGAACTCAATCTTAAAAAATAAATATCACCTCATCTCCTTAGATGAAACCTTAAAGTCTTAGTTGGATATACATGGATCCTTTTTCTGGAATAGTATCAGTAAGAGCAAGAATCTAGTTAGAAAAGGAGTTAAATGGAAACTGGGAGATAGCAGGAAGATAAATTTTTGGAATGACAACTGGCTGAAGGAAAGACCCCTAAATGAGAACCAGGAGTGGTCAAATGCTATTCGGGTCTATAAAAAGACTGTTGGGGAGCCGGTGTTTGATTACTGGATCAATTCTGATTAGGTAGACTTAGGTCTTAATGATGAAAACTTTAAAGCAGTGAATAAGAAACTCAACAACTAGTTCATAAGAGAGAATGTGCAGGATGCTTTGATCTTGGGTCCTGAAGCTAATGGAAAATTCTCTATTTCCTCAACCTCTGTTCTTCTCATGGCTCGGGAAGATTGTCCTTTTTGTTCTCAAGTATGGAATCAAAACTTTATTCCTAAAATTAACATGTTTTTCTGGTTGCTTATCCAGAACAAAATCCTTACTATGGATAACCTTTGTAAAGGGGGCTTCAATATGCCCAATAGATGCTTTTTGTGTTGTGTTGAGGCTGAATCTTGCAATCATATGATGATACATTGTTCCTATACTAGAGATGTGTGGGATTAAATATTTAAAAGGATAAACTTGCAATGGGTAAAACTAGAACATTCAAGATTTAGTTAAACAATGGTTTTGTCCTTTCCCTGGAAAAGAAATAAAAAACCCTGTGGAATTTTATCCTTCCTCACTTCACTTGGAGAATTTGGAAGGAGAGAAACAATAGAGTGTTTAGAGATAAACATACTCATGAAAAGGTCGCTAACCAAGTTTGTAGAAGTCTAATGGAAAATTTTAGATGTATTATTCTGAGAGATTCACAGCTAAGGAACAACTCTAAGGATATTAAAGATATTCTCAACTGGCACCTACAAAGTAAAAGAACAAAAGACCCCAACTTCAGAGACAACATCATATGGACTGCTCCTCTGAAGGGATGGTTTAAAGGTAATTTTGATGGATCAACTAAAGGGAATCCTGGAAGGGTTGGGGTGGGAGGACTAATCAGAGATTGGGCTGGAAATTATTTGGGAGCTATCATTTCCCCTCTGGGAATCCAAAAAAATCATGTAGTTGAAGCTAAGGTGGTACTACATGTTGTGTTGTTGGCTAAAGAGATGGGATGCTCAAATTTATGGCTGGAAGGAGATTCCCTCAATGTAATAAATTGCATAAAAGGAAAGAGTGTGTCCTCTTGGACTATAGTCCACATCATTGAAAAAATTAATTCTACCCTTCAAACTTTTCAAAAAAAATTATATTTCCCACGTCTACCGTGAAGGAAATAAGCTTGTGGATGGTATAGCTAATGTGGGGGCCCATAATGACATCATCCAAGTTTGGAAAGGGGAAGCAGATCTTTAAAATGAGATTTTAAGTCTAATCAAATATGATAGACTTCATCACAAGGAGGGCATCATTAATATAAATGGTAATAATGAAAAGGACACTTAATTTATCAAGGAAAGCTAATTGTCAGGGGAGGTGTGAGAAAATTATTACAGAGTTTATTCCACATGGATTGTGGGCAATTTTAAGCATCTTGACTTGTAGAAGCCAAAAGAAAACTATTTTATTGATTACTGGTAACCTGAGAACCCAACTATATCATCAAAAAATGGGAGTACTTCCATTTAGGACTGGTTTAGCCCTCCGAGTAAGTGGTTTGGGGTCATGTCAAATTCCTTGAATGGGTCTTTGACTTGGATCTAGCTTTTTCCCCTACTCTGCCCCATTTTGCACTTCTTTTCTGCATATTTCTAGTATCCTGAATTGAGATTCTGAGATTCTTGATCTCAAGGTCAAGGTTGACCTTTTAGGTCAAAGATGACCTCAACCCTGACCTAGGTCAAGGATGACCTTGACCCTAACCTAGGTCAAGGTCAACCTCGACCCTAACCCAAGGTTCAAATTTCAAAATCTTGGTCTCTGGATGTCAAGTTTCAAAAATTTTATCTTTTCCCTCTTCAGGACCACTATTTCTTGAGTCAAGTGTTGAATTCTCAAATTAATATATGAGATGGACCTTTCTCGAGCTTTGTGTAGGATTCCTAATTTATTATTTGAGATTATCCTTTCTTGAGTTTTGTGCCTAATGCTCAAATTAACTTTGGGGTTGGCCTTACCTCAAATTTTGTGACAAGGCTCTTAAATAATTATTTTTATTTCTATCTTAAGGGTGGACCCCTTCTAGAGTTTTGTGTCAAGACTCTAATTTAATTTCCTCTCCATGTGCACCTCTCTAGAGTTTTGTGTCATGGACCCTTAATTATTGTTTTCTATGTGGCCTCTCTAGAAGTTTGTGCCCTAGATCACTATAAAAGGAGGCCTTCCTCTCTCATTTAATACATCTTTCATCTTTTCATAATATCTCAAGCAAGCATTCAAGCATTCAAGATCCAACTCATCAAGGAGATCCATTAGTAGCCATTAAAGGATTCAAGCTCTATGGAGCCCTCTTGTTGAAGATTTCTCCATCCATCCATTCAAGCCTCTTCCTATTCCAAGATCCATTCAAGATTAGTGTTGAAGATCTAAAGACAATTTATTAGAGACATCCTACATCCAATTCTACATTCATTTGGAGCATCCATACTTGTGGATTCAAGGATTTGAATCCTCCATAAGGGTTTCAACATAAGCAAGGTGAATTGTTCCATTTACTTTGTTTACTACTACAATTTCAATTCAATTTCAAGGTTAATTCTTAAATTGGGGTTTGACTAAGGTAAACCACTCCTCCCCCCCAACAAAGAAAACCATTTTTCTTGTAGGAACAGGTGTGGGATAGTGAATTACAATGCAAATCTGGATACCCTTTTCGTCAAACTTTTGGGATTCGCAAATAGAGTTTCCATCAGAGTAGTGTAGGTCAAGGTCAAAATTTTGGGGTCAAGGTCGACCTTTTTCATTCGATTCAAGGTCAACCTTTCTCAAAAAAGAAAAAGATTTTTGGGTTTTGTAGATCTGGCAGCTTCCGTTCAAGAGTGCCCAATATCAAACATTTCTGAGATCATCTGACAGGGTAATCAGCCGATTCTTTTTCAGAGGTAAGTACCTTTTATTTCTTCATTTCAATATTAGTCTTATATATTTACTTTCTATATCATTATAATTTCATGTATGTGTAAAATATCAATTTTGGGGTCTCTTTTATGGGCAAACTCCTATTGTTCTAGACCCCATCCATATTTTTCATCTTACATTTTGGTGAACCTATGTTACAACAACTCTTTCTTTTTGGTGTTATATTTCCCTTTGTATTATCTTGTGTGTTCATCTTCATCTTATATTTTGGTGAACTTGGTTTACGACAACTCTTTCTATTGTGGAATTAGATACCCTATTGTGTTTTGTGGTGTTCAATTTCCTATAAATTTCATTTGAATGCACTTAGATATATCTAGATCTATTTTCTATGCATTTATTTATTTTTTATCATGTTGCACAAGTTGTTTCAAGTGTTTTCCAAACATTCTTCTATAACTTTTGGAATTACACAACATCTTCCTCGTACCTTACCATTGCATGGTGTTACACCTAGAAAGACTTTATCTAGTGCGTATGATATTTATTTGTCCTCTCTTGTATTACCTTGTAAGGATATATTAGAGAAAGAAGATGACTTTAATATATCTCTCCATCATATTTCTCTTTATGGAGATGAGTTGGGGATTGATGTTAATTCTTCTCCTAATGAGCTTACTTTAGAATATAATTTACCTTCTTTCCCCTCTAGGGATCAAGCTTTAGTGATTTATGGTGCTCCTACAATGTGCTTTATTGATAGGGATAATAATTCTCCTATTTGGGATGAACCTTTGGATTTGGATGTTGATTACTCTCTTCCTCATGAAACCATTGTGGATGATCCCTTGGATAAAGACATTGATTTATCCCCTCCTCATGAAGAAGCTTTGATACAAGAGGGTGATTTATTACTGAATGACATATTAATACATGATGGTGACTCTTTTTCTAAAATGCACTCCCCTTATGTAGACATTTTAGTGAAAGAAGATGACATTATAGATGCTTTACCTCCATTTGGGATTCCTTCTAGTAATGAGGCATTAGCGGAGAATGATATGAATTCCCTTAATGCTCTCCCTCTTAGTGATGATCTTGTGGAGAATCAAAATCCTACCTCATCTCCTCCTAGGGTTTCTTATTTGCTTCCTTCTTGTGAATCTATTTGTAGTGTTGAGACAACTAACATGGTTTATCCAGAACCCTTGTTGACATCAAAGGTTTTCCTCACATTACTATCAAAGGTAAACCTATGGAGTCTTTAGAGTCTTTCAATTATCAAGATTTGATAGCTAACACTTATCATACAAGGAATAACCCTCAACCTAATCTTGTGGTTTCTACTTATTTACCACCTTCTCAACCCATTCTTCCTCCTCCACCTTGTCTTCCTAGCAAGGAGTGTGATTTGATAAACCAATTATGCAATACCCCTACCAAGATTTCTTTATGGGAGCTTCTTCAAACTTCACCTACCTACTATGAAGCCTTGCAAAAAGTTCTATCAACTCTTCCCACTCCACCTCCTAATCAAGAGAACATCAATACCTTCTTACAATGCATGCATGCTACCCCAGGTCCTCCTGACATTGTATTTACTCAAAAGGATTTACCTTCTAAAGAAGTTTAGAATCAATATCATGCTCTTATGGTTGTTGTCACTATCATTCGTAGGACCTTGATTGATAATGGATTTGGGCTTAATGTTTGTAGCATGGATATGCTCAAAGAAATTAAAGCCGATCTTTCAACTATTCAACCTGACAATGTTCATATGCGTGGCTTTGATAACATTGCTAAGAACACTTTGGGAATCATTATCTTACCTATCAAAGTAGGACCAGTCATCCTGAATACTCCTATTCATGTTATTCCTAGACTTCTACATTATAACCTCCTTTTGGGTAGACCTTGGTTGCATGAGATGCATGTTATTCCTTACACCCTTCACCATAAAGTCAAGTTTATCCATAACAACATGATGTATACACTTCATGTGGATGATGCGCCAAATCCTTGTTTGAATATTCAAACCTACACCACTCCTACTCTTAATACTAATCCTTCTTCCTCTAATGCTCTTCTTGGAAATGATTGGGGAACCTTGGATTTTAATGCTACCTTTATGGGAGAGTATAAGGTTTCTGATCTTGATTTTATGAAGCAACAAAGAGATTTTTAACAACGAGTTTTTACCTCTACTTCTAAATCCCTTCATAATAACTTTGTCACTATTTCTACCCACAATGAATCTATCAAACCTACTAATGATGACATAGTGACTACTAAAGTTTCATTAACTCCTTCTGATATGGCTTCTCATTATGGTCCCAGTTATCATTCCCTAGTTAAACAAGGATTCCATGGTCAAGGATGTGGTAAACATAAATAGGGAATTCAAATGCCCTTACAGGATGGGGGGCATAAGAATTCTTATGGATTGGGATTTAATCCTCAACAACAAATTAATGTTAACAATATCTCAAATAACACTTCAAAACATGATGAAACTATGAAGGAATTTGATCACAAAGTTCTTTTGCCTAAACTCCTTCATGCTAAGATGATTACTAGACCCAAACGCAAAGAGAAACGTAGTCCACACTTGAAGACTCTTCCTTTTTGTTTGTATCATAGATTTCATGATCACTCTACTAATGAATATCAATATTTACATTATAAGATTAGGCAACTCATTGATAGTAAGGTTATTTATATATCATATGGTAATGAGTTTTATTTCAATCATGTCTTCTTTAAATAACATTTATGTTCCTATTATGGAGCTCCACATTATGTAAACAATGTTGGCCTAATCCTTGGGGGCTCGTTTTCTTGTATAGTGTTGTGAGCAATATAATAGGTCCCCTTCCATCCTTATTCCTATGCTTGGGGGACAAGGATGCCATCTCCTTCTTTTCTATCTTTCTAGGATCCACTTTTCCCTTGGTTAAGAAATATCTATATATTATGTGATATACAATCATACATGAAAATTTTGGTTTACATTGAGGATCTTTGTCCTTAATCATAACCTATTTTGTTGTTTGACATTGGGTTTCCATGGTTGATAAATCTCTCACCTTGGAAGCTGAATAGTGTGCTATCTCTCACAAGGGTTACTTTTTCCCTTATTGCATGATATCTCTTTGCATTCACCCCTTCCATGGCCTCATAGAAGTTGTGACCTTCTTGGCTTGGACTGGGTGGTGTCTATGGATATTTTCTTGATGTTAAAGAAGGCTTTATCCTTGTTCTTTTCTTTCCTTAACATGTCAAAATAGATGTTTTTTGCCATCTTAAGGAGGGGGGCATATATCCAGCCTTCCTCCTTTTATATTATGTATTTTTGCTCTAACCTTTTATTTTGTAGCATGCTAAATCCTCTGAAGGTAACACGCATAAGTTGCTAAATCCTGAAGATACACGTATTTTCAATTTCAAATATGCTAAATCCTCTAAAGGTAATGCACATAAGTTGCTAAATCCTAAAGAGATACACATTTTATAAATGTATTCTATGGTGATATGAGGATATGGATCCATGGGTACTTTATTAAATCTATCAAAAGATGCACTAAATACATGCACAAAGCAGCTAGAAGGTGCACAACTTTATGGGGTGACTATCAAATGTTTTCTTGGTGGGCCATCCTATCTTTTTTGTGGTTCACAGTGAGATACACACATCTTACTGGGTGAGCTAGCCACTCCTCTCTCCCCTTTTCTATATTTTCTCTCTTATTGCAATCTTGGATTTGATGAAGACTCGAGTCCCTGGGGGCTTGAGGATTCCTTTGTCCCTTTGATTTCAATAAGATTACATTTTTCTTTGTGATCTCCTTTACCAAGAGTTTGCATCAAGTCCATACTCTTGCTAAAGTGGGGGCTAAATGTATCGTCAAAAAATGGAAGCACTTCCATTTAGGACTAGTTTAGCCCTCTGAGTAAGTGGTTTGGGATCATGTCAAACACCTTGAATGGGTCTTTGACTTGGATCTATCTTTTTCCCCTGTTCTACCCCATTTTCCACTTCATTTATACATACTTATGGCATCCTGAATTGAGATTCTGAGATTCTTGACCTCTGGGTCTAGGTCAACCTCAACCCTAACCTATGTCAAGGATGACCTTGACCATAACCTACATCAAGGAAAATCTCTACCCTAACCTAGTTCAAGGTTGACCTTGACCTTGACCCAAAGTTCAAATTTCAAAATCACAGAGTCTCCAGATGTCGGGTTTCAAAAATTTTATCTTTTCCCTCTTCAGGGCCACTATTTCTTGAGTTAAGTGTCAAATTCTCAAATTAATATTTGAGGTGGACCTATCTCAATCTTTGTGTAGAATTCCTAATTTATTATTTGAGATTATCCTTTCTTGAGTTTTGTGCCTAATGCTTGAATTAACTTTGGGGTTGGCCTTACCTCAAATTTTGTGACAAGGCTCTTAAATAATTATTTTTATTTCTATCTTAAGGGTGGACCCCTTCTATATTTTTGTCTCAAGACTTTAATTTAATTTCCTCTCCATGTGCACCTCTCTAGATTTTTGTGTCATGGACCCTTAATTATTGTTTTCTATGTGGCCTCTCTAGAAGTTTGTGCCCTAGATCACTATAAAAGGAGGCCTTCCTCTCTCATTTCAATCCATCTTTCATCTTTTCATAATCTCTCAAGAAAGCATTCAAGCCTTCAAGTATTCAAGCATTCAAGATCCAATTCATCAAGAAGATCCATTAGTAGCCATTGAAGGATTCAAGCTTTATGGAGCCCTCTTGTTGAAGATTTCTCCATCCATCCATTCAAACCTCTTCCTATTCCAAGATCCATTGAAGATTAGTATTAAACATCTAAAGACAATTGATTCAAGACATCCTACATCCAATTCTACATTCATTTGGAGCATCCATACTTGTGGATTCAAGGATTCAAATCATCCAAAAGGGTTTCAACATAAGCAAGGTGAATTGTTCCATTTACTTTGTTTAATACTACAATTTCAATTCAATTTGAAGGTTAATTCATAAATTGGGGTTTGACTAAGGCAAACCCCTCCCCCCTAACAAAAAAAACCATTTTTCTTTCAAGAACATGTGGAGGACAATGAATTACTGTGTAGATCTGGATACCCTTTTCGTCAAACTTTTGGGATCCATGAATAGAATTTCCATTGGAGCAGTGTAGGTCAAGGTTGACCTTTTTCATTTGGTTCAAGGTCGACCTTTCTTAGAAAAGAAAAAGATTTATGGGTTTTGTAGATCTCATAGTTTTAGTCAAGGATTGTGCTACTCAACAATTTTTGAGACTGTCTGACAGGGTTTTCAGTCAATTCTTTTTCAAAGGTAAGTACCTTTTATTTCTTCATTTCAATATTAGTTTTATATATTTACTTTCTATATCATTATAATTTCATGTATGTGTAAAATATCAGTTTTGGGTCTATTTTATGGGCAAACTCCTATTTTTCTAGACCCTGTCCATATTTTTCATCTTACACCAGAAAAGCTCTGAAAAAATGGGAGGAGGTATGAGAAGGGAGGAGCCACTAGATTGCAAGAAATGGAGACGAGAAAAAAGTCTGGAAAAATTTGAAGCATGGTGGTGTTACTCTATACATGGAAAGACTACATGGCTTCGATAAAGATGTAATGAAAAATTTTGCAAAGGGATGGGTTAATGGCAAGATTAATTTGCGGTGTAAATCTTTCATGCTTACTCTGAGTCTAGTTTATGAGATAAATGGGATGTCTCTAGAGGGCATGAATTTATATAGGGATAACAAACATATAGGGTCACAAGATTTCAAGCTTTTCCCCAAAAATGTTGATGAAGAAGCTCTGTTCAGTAAAGGGTCAAGGGATTATGTTGACATTGTGAAAATTAAGAGTATCTAGGCTACAATTCTAAAGGTGATGATAGAGTATTTTACTCTAGATGGTCTCTATTCAAATATTTACAACCTTCATTTTATTTTGGTTCATCATTTTAGGCATAACAAGAAAGTTTCCTTTCCATATTTTTTGCTAAGCTTTCTGAACAACAATATAACGAAGAACAGGAAAAAATCTAGCAACCCAGTATTGCATGAAGGACTAATCATGCTCATTGTGGACTATGCTAGGGATAAGATCCCTGAACCCATTCCTAAAAGGGTTACGAGGAAGAAGAAGAAAATTAAAATGGAAGAGAAAAAGGCAGACACACACAAGAGGGGAAGGAAAAAGAAGAAGAGAACCCATGATAGTGGAGAGGAAACTAATGACCAAAACCCTTCTTCTCAAGGGAAGGAAGAGGAAATTATCTTAGAGGAGAATAATGATGAGGATCTTGTGAATGAGGTGGAGGCCTCAGAAACTAAGGGCTCAATTTTAGAGGAAAATGAAAAAGAGGAGAATAATGAGGATGTTGATAATGTGAGAGGAGAGGAAGAAGACAAGGAAATGGAAAAAGAAGAAGAAATGGAAGAGGATGAGGAAGAAGATAAAGAAGAAGAAATGTCAGAGGAAAAGGAAGAAGAGAGTAATGAAAAGGAGGAGTCTATGGGCAGCCAAATTATAGGGGTGGGGAAAGAAATCAGAAAAAGTAGAGAAGAGAAAAAGATAAGGAGCCCACTGTCAGATTTGAAATCGATGAACGTATTCTAGAGGAGGTTAAGAGAAAGGAGGGTCACGATATCAACATGGAGAAGTGGATTAGCCAGGAAATGCAAGAGATGAGGTAGTACTTGAAGGTTATGGAAGATATCATGGAACCTCTAAAAGCTAAACTAGAAAATCTGGAAAAAGAGTTTCTTATGAAGGCAGATAACAACAATTCGAATGAGGACCTAACTTCCAGAATCAAAGCCATGGTGCATGAGAAGCTAAAAGAACTAAATGAAAAAATAAGTTATAATGGGTACATCATAAGTGAAATTTTTAAACATAGCAATGAGGAACTTAAAGTCTCTGTGATGAACCTTAAGGCTCTATATAACTACCTAGAGAATACTACTATCACACTGGAAGATGATGCAGGGAGCTCAGGGTTGGGGACTAGAACAAGAAGTGGTCTCAAAAGGAATTTTCCAAAAATGTGTTAAGGAGCTAAAAGGTCTCAAAGATTCCATTCATAAAATGGAGGAAATGTAGAAACTGGCGGAGAAGGCCATGAAAACTAAAATGTAGTTCCTCCTGGTCGATTGCTGGAATTTTGTTGTTTGATGTGATGTCAAATGTTTTTTGGCTTTTTGTTTTAACTTGTTTTGGGTTGTTTTATTGGTTGGTTGGGGTCCTTATTTTTGTTGTATAGCAGGCATTCGATGTTATATGGGCTTACTTGAATATCTGTAATATTAAAATGTAAATAGTTTTGGGTTCCATGCAAAACCTATTTTTACCTTTATCAAAAATATCAGATCATGTTTCATTGATAATAAGAGAATTGAAGTATACTTGTAATCAGAATAGTCAGAAAGGCATACATTTTCTATTATTGTTTCTCTTGAAGATTCAATATAATTTACAATAGGTTAATTTACATATTCAATTAACCCTTATCCTCGATAGATCCTTAGATATGACTGAAAGGAAAAAAATAGAGGGGAAACTTTAGAATCTAAATGTAGCTAGTCTCAGTTATAAAATGTATGATCAGTTCAGGTTTCATAATATTGTAGATAGTAATGACACATATATAGTCATAAATAATAAAATAACCCATAAAAGATGATTAATTAATCATAGATGGATGCTTATTGATAGAAGGTTTTTTTATGTGAAAAAGAAATTGAAGCAAAGGCCTATGTTTTCCAATTCAACAAAGATCCCAATAAGGTTATTGAAGGAAACAAATTGAGAGTGCTTTATGTACCTCCACCTCAACTCCCTTCCACTATCCTTGAATCATCGGAAGATGAACAATCAAAAAAGGAAGTTGTTACCATATTTCTATGTTCATTTCAATTGGTAACCTAATTACTAAGATGAGTGACTATAGTACCCTAATTTGCATTATTAAGTACTCTTGTTTAAATTTGTGTTCATTTCATAAGATGAAGAACATGTAAAGAAAAGAAAGATGTACATCTAAAAGATTACATGTATATATATGTTGAAAATCTTGTATGTACTGTACAAAGAAAAGGAGTGAAAAATAAAACATTTGGGCTCACACAGGTCACGATCATAGCCAACTCCTAGAAAGATAAGGTTGAATACAAACATACATGAGTAAATGAGCATAAACAATAGGGTACCAGACATTTCCCAAAGAGATGGTAGAAGGATGACCCAAGTATGAATCCAGTGTGCTCCTACTTGATCCAGAACCTACAAGAAAGAATGAAATGGGGTTAGATCCAAGGGATCTAAGAAACACATGATATCCTATTACATATCCTCATTTATAATCATGCATGTGCATAATCAAGCCATACATCTCTAGAGGGAAACCATACTACAAGACATGTGCACTCAAAAAGATGCTACAAGAAGAATAAGATACCATGTTTTCACTAACTTGTTTGTTCCATGTGCAGATATAGAAGAAGTTGTGACACTATTGTTTACCCTCACTCAGATAATCAAAGTACTAAGAGGATGGCCTTTCCAAAAGACCATCCTAAAAGTACATTGATTGTCTAGACAACAACAATTGCAAAGTACTGAAATGTAGTGAATGATGTTGCCCTATAATGTGGGAACTATCAGGAAGCCCTCAAGGCCCCTTGACAAAACCTACATTACAAGCCAAGAGCACCCATGATCAAGTGTTAGGCCCTCCTAGTACCATACATTGAACTTGTTAGGGTAATTAGAAGCTCTATTTCCATAAAGTTTATGATTACCCTTATAGCCTCAAGGAGGAGCATTGATCTAAGAAGAGGGAAGTAGTCGGTGAGACAGCAGTGACCGTGGAACATTTAAAATCTATGAAGGAAGAATAGTACAAAGGATCTCTACAATAAATCCAATTTTCAAAGGACACCTATGAGCGTCACATCATGATGGGCACAAGCCAGTTTCAAGTACAAAAAGCATGGGTGCACAATCAAATAGTGAAAAGTGCCAATACATCAAAAGAGAAACCATAATTATGATGGAGTAGCTACAAGTAAGTGGCTACATTTTAGAGTTACTCTATCAAAATATAATCATGTATCATGTAAAACATCAAGTGGACATACATCAGTCACATTGGTGAAAGAGTGTGGTCAGTACTATGGATGCATCATCCAAAAAATGCAAAAACATCAAATGTTGCATTTCTATGACATCATTTCCAAATGAGGCATCCACAATAATAACTTAGAACATGTCATAAGTTCATGGTGTTCCAATACAAGGTGATGCAGTCATAATAAAACATGCAGGTGGATAGCCAAGAAGAACTACAATGATGGTTCATCTACATCAAGTAAGATAGCTTCACCATAGATTGAATGCAAAGGACATAAAGGCATCCATGGGATTCAAAAATCTCAAAGCATATATGATGATCAAGCATAGATTTTTCAAAGACATGTATCAAATCTACATTAAAAGTCACCAAGCATCCACTGTATATAGAAGGCCACCATGGAGTAGTAATAATATTCCATGAAATATGTAGTCTAGAAATAGGACAACAACAAATATGTATCCAAATGAAGATTAAGCACTAATAAGTGTTGATGCAATAGAAAATGGTATATCATGATGAGGCAATGAAGAATCAATACACATTTTCTTGAAGCAGTGACACAAGAGACATCATCAAAATGATCATACAAAAGCATCATCACATATGTCCAAATTAAGAAATACTAATAGTGATGCAAGCACAAGCCTTGGAAGATCTTCAAGATAGTTATCCAAGAAGGAATAGTCAAATAGGAAGTATGCCACCAAATGATCATGTAATTAATAAATCCATAACTCCCTAGCTTCATGAGATATGAAGATCATAAGCATGGGTGCATTCAAATGTGCATAATGAAGCAACAATGATAATGATACAACAATAAATCATAATGCCCAAGTTCATGGGTTGTCAACAGTGAGCACCAACAATGATGCCAAGGATACAAAAGAGATTGTGTTACCCTAGCAATAGCTCACAGGCTTTGAATCCATTTAAAATAATGAGCATCAAATCAAATAACAATAGATATATGGATGGCCTATCTCAAGCTCATGGGCTCTAGAACCTTTCAAAAATAGTGAGTGATAAACAAAGCATCTTAATGCTATAAGCATTAGTGAGAATAATGAATAAAATAGTGATGCCCTAAGGATCAACACGGGATCAAAGCAATGAGCACCATGTATAGACACAACAACATAGATTACCATGCCATGGCATCAAATCAAACAGTAAATAGAATGCAAGGATCCAACAATAATTTCCTAGTGTTAAACACACGTCGTCAAAGATCCAAACAAGTAAAATTTAATAGTGAGCATTATAATATTGTGTCAATAAACAAATCAAATCAAGGAATGATATATAAAGAAGGAAGAAATAGTCATAGGCCCGTGACCTTGAGCAATCTAGTATAGTAAATAATTATCAATGGAAGAAAATATTGATGCCCTAGCCTGATAGTCAATCATTCGATGAATTGAAAACAAGTAATAGTTAATCATTGATACCCTAGGTCATCATGACAAGCAAATAATGATGCTTCGACCTCACATGAAGCAAATGGAATGACCAAAGAGTCAAATAAACACCTACCTCTTCTTTTATACACTTTCCATCATCAAATATCCATCCATAAAGCTTGGTCTAGTAGAGGAAACATCCCAAATATTGAAAAACAAGAGGGAGCAGGTTTATGTCCTTACCTAGCTCGAATTCACCCTCACAATGCAGCCTCCACCTCTTCACGAACGTAGCTAAGATTTGGGGAAAATTAGAAATAAGCCATTCTATTTTTTTTATAATCATGCGGGTGTGAAAATAACAATGGCACCGTCGGTATTGTTAGTACCTGCAAATGATTTTCATGGCTGTATAGTTTTTCCCTGGTCTCTGCAATGGTTTTCTGTGCCCTGGCCCTCAAACCCTAGTTCATAAATTCAAAATTCTAGCCATTGGTGAAAGGAAACCCTAGACTGTATTGACCCTATTCTAATTGAGCGTTACTTTTTTTGGTCACTAAAGTCCCAATTACCCATGTGCCAATTTCACTCTGACCACTTCGCATGTTATGTCATTAGGTTACTTTGTTGGGACCCCTTTTAATTTTTTTGTCAAAGCCTAAGTCTCCCGTTAATATTTCCTAAATTTCACCTTTAAATTTGCATGGCTGGTGTTATTCTGCAAAGTTCCCTATTGTTAGAGTTTCTGACATGTGGTATAGCAACAAGTGGACATCTGTCCTGGTGGGCCCATTTATGGGGTATGCTTACAGGTTAAACAATGGATCGCATCTACGGTGGTCATTATACCACTGGGGCAAGTTGATAGCTTTTTAAGCATCACGGTTTAGCGATGACCGTCTGATGCTATATGGTGGACATGTTGGTAGGTGGGTCCTCAAGGTGCCAAGTTGGATTGACATGGTGATTTCTCATTGGTCACAGATTGGTGATGAGGATGTTGTCAGTGGGGCCTATTTCCTAGATGGTTAGAGTATAGCAAGATCTTGTGGTTATCGCTATACTGTTGATGAAAGATGCATGGAAGTTAAGCTTGTGCTTTAGCAATGACCATCTGATCTCTTTGATACTAAATCTTTACAGTGGGCCCTAAGTACTAGGTCATGCCATTGTGTTCATTTCTCATTGGTCAAGCTTGAGTATGAGGTGGAGGCTGTCAGAGTGACCTATGTGTGATGAAAAAGTTGTATGTCTGCTTGTTGGATATTGTGACATGGCCTTCTCTGATTGGACAGAGGTATTAGTGACACGGATGTTGTTATTGGGGCCATTTTTCTTGGATGGTTAAAGTGCAACGTGATCTCATAGTTTTCATTATACCACTATGATAAGATGCTCGATGTTTAAGGTCAGCGGTATAGCGACCGTTGTCTGATCTTCTGCAAGGTAGTGGCTATTGATAGGTGGGTCCGAATTGCCAGGTCATATTGGGTGCCAGGTGTCGCAGATTTGTTGAGTTTTGATTGTTGTTGTTGGGTGACTTGGTGGTTGTCAGTGGGGCCAGTGTTTTGGGCTTTCAGGCGTGATTAATGCTCGGATAGATCTTGTGGCTATCGTTACACCATTGGGCGAAGATGCATGATTTTTAAAGGTCACAATATAGCGATAGCCATGGATTTTGTTTAAGTGATGGAACCATTTGGTGGGTCCTCTGTTGTTGACTCATTATGTTATGGGTGAATGTTTTGATGACACGTGGATCTAGGTGGGCCTAAGTTTTCTTTTGGTCGCATGGTCTCTGATTGTAACTGCGATTAGTACTGAAGTCTAGCATTTTCACGACTAAGGCATAAATGTAAACCAAGATTCCTGTTGGGTTAATCTGAGGTGCCTGGGAAAAGTGAGGATCTAACGGTGATGTTTGAAAGTTGATCTTAGTTTGAATTCTGACCGTTGATGTGTTGTCTCGCACCCTGATGTAGTCATTTTCTTCCAGATTTGAATATTTTAAGGGTTTTCAACCACCAAAAGATTGAAATTCAATGCTGGAGTGGCTGGATCAGGTGGGTTTTGATTTTGTTTGTTGTTGCAATGTGGTCTAGAGGTGGGATGATTATCTGCAGGGGATTGTACCATAAGGAATGAATAAAATGTTGCTCGAGGCACGTCTCGGGAGGACAATCAGACTGGTTAACTTGGTGAATTCCTGATTTCCAGTACCTTACTCAGATTTTTATCATAATGGGAGATCACTATAGGATTTTTTTGCTCTAGGTTGCTTGGTTTTCCCTCCATTGAATTAAATTTTGATTGATTCTAGTTGGTTTGGTGGGTGAAAACCCTAGCCCTTGCCTCAGTCATCTGTAGCTTGTTATATCCTAACTTTTTGGGGATTCTAGGATGACTGATGGTATATTTTTTTTGTAGTTTTGATTTTGTGGGGGTTCCAAGTCTTTTGGTCCCAAAGGTTGTTGTTGATGTTTTGTTGAAAATCAATAGAAAGCCTAAACAAGGAGAGCCTAGATTTTGGGTCTTGTTCCTAGCAGTTGTCATCTTGGTAATGTATTGATTCTGAAAGTTTTAATGAGAATACACTTGAATTCCTATCTCAAACTTATGATTGTCTTCTTGTCTTGATTTTGGATTCATATATGTTAGAGTCACAAAGTGAGTTAGCATATGGTAAACAAAGAGTATTGTGAAATTATCTTGGAGTTCCTAACAAAGTTAGGATTAAAGTCTTTAGGGTGATTTCAGTGAGTCCATGGCTAGATAAGGATCTTGATGATCAGGTTTGGGAGTGAGAGGGATAATAGGCAAAGCACTTATCCTAATCTCAAGGGTGTTTGAGTTAGGGTTCTTAGTTATTTTATGTTATTGGGTGACTCTTTTCCCTAGGTTAAGGCACTGATCTTTTCTCTGGAAGTAGCTCATCATCATCAATCACACACTTTCAAATGATAAATCTTTAAAACTAGTTTACGAATAGTATATTGTATGATATTTTTGTGACTCCTTTGAAGAAGTGAGTCAAAGGTACACCCACCTGAGCATCAAAGCTCAAAGTGTAGGAGGATCCTTGTTGATCCTTGTTAATTAGCCCTTTTCCTTGCAGACTTTGGAGTGGTGATAGAGTCAGTGACATTAGTTTGTCAATCATAGTGTAAACTTGCAAGTAGAAATGAAAAGGGGAACCAACAGGTATTACGATGATGTCGGGGGCACTTGCAAAAAAATCACAAAAAACATACACAAATGGTAGTACCATCACAAATTGGCATCGGAATTAGACCCCAAATGTTGTAGTGCTAGTGTATTTCCTTGAAGTAATTTGGGTTTCGTATTGACACCCTTCATCATTTTGGGACCTTGTGAAATCTAGGTTATTTCAAGAGTGATTCTTGGAAGCCCCTCTTTCTCTTGTATTGAATGGATTAGGGAGAAAGTGTTAAGTATAGTACATGTAGTTTACATTGTTAGACTCATTGATGCCATTTTCCCCCTGAACATGTGAGGTTTTGTCTTTCACGATTTCCTTTTTGGGTATTTGTGTTTAGTCAAAGTTATTGCATCAACATACTTGATCACATTCAAAGAAGCATTTGCATTGCCAAGATATGATATACTTTATTTCCTAGATCTAGCCTCTTCTACATGACACCATACTTTTCCTTATTTCATTTCATTTCATTTCAAGGTTGATTCCTAAATAGGGGTTTGACTGAGGAAAATTCCTCTATTCAACCTTCTCTTTTTTTTTATGTGCAGGAACAGGTTGCAAAGCTATTAGGAAAAATCCAAAAAGAACAATAACTATCAGAGAACTCCTTAAAATTTGAGGCTAAAACCTAGGGTATAGATCAAGTTTCATAATTTGTACCTAGGTTTAGAGTAATTTTTTTATCTATACCCTCCATATATAGCTTAGATTTTGCAAGGAGTTAGGTTACAATCTTTAGGTCTTATAGTTACAAGTACTTCAGAGATTTCATCTACCTTCTATTTAGATATGAAATAATACATCTCAATTACATATAGGTATTTTCTAATCAAATTTTTTTATATCTCATTATCAATTACCATTTCAATTTTTCATAGTTAGTGAAGGATCGTCAACCCATTTACCGCTTAGGACCTTCCTAGCCTATTGGGACATCTTCCTTCTAAATGTACACTCTTTGAAAAAGAGAAGAGATATACCTCTTTGAATTTATTCCATTTTCCCACTATACATTTTTGTGAACCCAACTCATAAAATTTCCAATCTAATTTTTGGTGTTAGATCTCTTTTGTGTGCTTGTTAAATTTCATTATCATTCATGGAGTTTAATAAGGTAGATTGTTGTGTGATAACCTATGTTGTTACATTTCTCCTTACTTGTCTTTATCAATCACATGGAGTGAATAATAATTTCTTACACTTCATGATGATTGTAATCCTTCATGGTATTCTTTCATATGGCATTACGAGGTTATCAAATATTTTTCTTCCTTATAAGGCATATTTCAAGTCTTTTATCAATATTTCATGTGGTATTATCATTCAATTATTAACAAAATGCATGGAATATGTGAATGAACCTAAAGATAAAATTAATATAAATATTTATTGTCCTTTTCTCTCTAATGACCTTAATGAGGACTCTCATTACTTGAATTTTGATAAGGAATGTGCAAATGATATTCTTGGAATTTCACACAACGGGGATATTGATTTTTTTAGACTTATAAAAAGGATTTTCTTTGAAGTCAAAGAAATCAAGATTAAATAGGGAGCTATTAGTAGTAGATAGGATTGCATGGAAATAATAGGTGTTGAGAAGGGTGTTCCATAAGAGAAGACCACTTAGCCGTCTTGGACTGAAGAACAGAAGAAGTTAGTTGTTGATTGTCTTCAAAAGATGGTGGATGTCATTGAGAAGCTAAAGAAGGATTATGAAGGAAATTTTATAGGGATGGGGGAAAAATTGAAGAAACTTAAGGATTACCTTCAATCCATCATGACTATAATTCCTAAGTTCAAAAAATCAATTAGTGACAATATGAACACCATAGTGTTAACTTGTAAAATATGCATCAAGAAAAGATTGTGGTGGGCCTAGAAATTGACATAGAGAATGGCCAAGAGGAAGTGTATGGTCCAAGAAAGCATACCAGAGGGAACCTAAAAATAAAATTGAGTAATTTTCCCCAAGACATATATGACCTCAAGAAGGTATCACTTAACATGAGCCAACTTGAGGTGGAGGCTATAAAAACTCAGAAGAATTTGGCCTAGGCCTTCCCCTGTTGTTCAGGTTTTTTCCTAGTTGTTTTCTTATTTTTTGCTAACTCTTTGTTGTTAATTGTGTGTTTTTGTATCTTGTTGAAGCTATGTTTATCTGGTCTTTTCTTGTTTGGGATATATATGTTTATACCTATGACTTATTGTTAAAGGGTTTTAGGTCCCTTCAAAACTTATTTTTACCTTAATCAAAAATATTAATATAAATCTTCCTAATCCTACTTTTATAGTTCCTAGTGATCATAGAGATCTATCTCATAATGATCCTATCATAGAAAGACCTATATAATCTTCTCCTCAACCCATCTTAATGGATAGTCTTAGGGAGGCTATCTTATGTAATTCTTTAGATGATCTTAAATAATCTTCCATTCATGATCCTAATGTTAAGAAATTTGTTGATGATTTCTCTCTAGAATATAAAGTAGACAAGAAGATATTGATGTACCTTATTCTTATACACCACCTAAAGAAGATAATAATAGTGATAGGATTCTACCTAAAGTGAATATCCCTCCTTCTATTCCTCTCTATACCACACATTTCCATAAATCTCAAGATGAATCTCCTTCACCCTCTACATTAAAAAATAATTACACTATGGGATATGATATTACTACTCAACAAGGTTAAAATGGATTAGGTATTGGCATTAATGAACAAGGTATTAAGGTTTCTATAGATCTTGGTGTACCCTTGGAATGTTTCAATCAAATCAGTATCAGAGCCCAACAAAAGGTCTGGGTTGGAAAAGTTGTTTGGTGTTTGTGATTGGTTACAGGTGTGGATCCACCTAATTGTAGAGAAGGTGTTGGAATAGGTTAGGAGAAGAACTTGGTTGTTTGTTTCCAAAAGACTAGGGAGAGATGAGAAAGGGACTCCACAGTGAGGCAAGGAAGTTGTGATTTTCTGTGGTAAGGAAGTAGAAGAGGTGGATGCCTAGTAAAGAACATAAGTTACAACCATTTCAATACTCCATTGATGGGAGTAACTAAGAGATTACTTGAGGATGAAGATAGTAGAGGCAATAAATTTAAGAAAGGAAAGAGGAGAATATGAAGGAGAAGACAAAGGCATCAAGGAAAATTTGTGTTACTATTTTATATTTCCAAGAGACTTGGAAATATTTCAAGGTTGGAAGTATGGTGTAGGAGCACTTAGTTCCAAGGGTACACCAGGAGGAAAAAGTATTATTACATATTCAAATCCACTAATGATGAGTCTATTTTTTTTCTTAAAGTCATTGTGATGTAATTTAAGGCATGGTAAGTCCTTGTGAAAGACAGTGTAAGTCATTTTGTTAAATTTGTGCATCAAAGTCCTAATAGGGTCAGTCTTGGTCAAGATGGTCAAATATGCAAGTATGACCGTGGAAGGGTAAAGGTGATATAGTATGTTCTATCTAGTCCATTTTTAGTTTTTAAAAGTGCTATGTAATGTTCTAGTAAGTGGGAGTTCAAAATCCAAAAGTTAACAAGTTAAATGTAAATATTGTCAAAGCAAAATTTATTAAAAAGTTGCCTAAGGGTAAGTATTCGGTCATGGGACAATTTTAACTGTCAAAAAAATTCTCAGACAGTTTATAAACCATGTAATGGTCGGGCTTGAGCATAGATTTTTATAGTGGTGAATATTCTCCTTTTGGTGAATTATGGGAATTAACTTTGTGGAAATTGGCAAATTGTGCCCAATACGCGGTGGCCCAAATTGCCCAATTTTAACATGGTAATAGGTTAATAATATTTGGAATCACGATTAAGATTTTTCCATTTGACGTGGTTTAACATTATATTCACCTTTAACCAGTCTGATGTGGTTCTTGTAACAGCCTCTTCATTCACCAACGCATATTAATTTTGAATTTAATGAGTTAGCCGAGTTCGCCCGAAAAAAATTACATTGCATGGATGAGTGTTATATTCTTCAGGATTGTTATATTGACCAGGACCTATTTCACCAACCATTTGTTAATTACTACAATGTGCATTGAACAAGCTGACACATTTTTTGCAACACTTAAATCAAGATGTTAATGTATTTTGAAAAGCCCGTGAATTCACAAAAAATGGAAATTGGAATCATGAAATGATATAAATTGAAATCAGTTAATTAAAAGTTTGAAAACTTGAACATAATTTCAGATTTGTTGTAGTCTTTTCATGTCCTATTTCAAAATTTTGGAGGGTCAGATTTACAAATTACAATCTTGCAACAATAAATAGAGGATTCAACATTTTAGAGAAAGCATAAAGGACCAAGGTAAGCAATTATTTGTTCACACTTCACACTATTGCTATTAATTTTAATTCTTAGAATCCCAGTGACTAGTGAGTAGTGAGAGGTCAAGATGTTAGACAATGGTGACTATCCTAAGTATCTCTAGTCTAGTGAAGGGATGGAGATGGTAGGGAAGGTTAACACTTAGACTTCTCATAGTGGTGATAACACTAGAGGGATTTCCATGTTAGACATGGTCAAGATTGATACTCCTTGGGGAAGTGAAGGGATTGCAAATAAAAGGCCAAGCATAGAAGTTGACAAGGCTAAGACTCCTCAGGGAATTAAAGGGATTGGAAGGGTAAGAATCCTCAATGCAATGAAGGGACTAGAAGGCTAGAAAAGGGTAAGACTCCTCAGGGAAGTGAAGGGATTGGGAGGCCATAAAAATGCCCAAAACTTAGTGATGCTACTATAAAAGCATTCTTTGGAATTGGAAACATTTCTACTCCATCAACTTTTGCAATTGCAAGTGCAAAAGTCATTCATAGTAGCTCACCAGTACCACCACCACAAGTTGGGGTTATTATTGAGTTAAATCAAAATGCATCAAATGAGGATAACAATGGTGGTACAACATAATATATTATAAGGGATACGCAAAACCAATTGGATGAAAATACTAGCAATGAAGATAATATTGATGTTGGTAGGAAGAAAATAAAAAGGAAAGTAAAAATAGGGTGGGAGTGGGGAATGACAGGAAATTTTAAGGTTGATTGGGTAGCAAAGTAGTGGTTCATTGAACTAGTCCAAAACAATGATGAAAAACCAATAGAATGTGGGTGTAATATTTGTACTTGGAAAACTAGAAAAGAGAAGAAGTTGCAGCTAAATTTTGACACTATAGAAAAGCATATTGGTAAGGTTTATGAAAAATAGACCATAGACGGACAAGAAATATTAGTAGTGAGATGGAAATCAAAGGAATAATGTCTTCATGTTAAGTATTCCATAGAATATGAAGAGCATAACAAGAATTTGCCAATAATTTCTAGTAGTGGAAATCTAATCAAGGTTGGGTTTAAACATGCACCCAATGAAGCAAACCTAACAAAGACCGTTTAGATGAGTGTTGTTTTTCATATTCTGTCCAGAGGGTGTCCTATGAGAGACTTCTTAGAATATGGTAATTTATTATCTTTTTTAAGAGTTCCTCACTATCCTATGTCACGTTGGTCAACAAACGTTGGATGGGAAATGGTAAAGTGTCTTGCGGAGGTAGAAAAGCAAAATTTACATGAGAAAGTAAAATAGTCCGGATTCATTTTATTATCCTATAGATGAATTTACTATAGTATATAAAATTGATTGGGTCTGTATGCATGTGTATACAGTAAAAGAACATGTCTTTCAAGCTCATCTACTCTGTGTTCATAAAATGAGGGGCAATTCAACATCAAAAAACTTATATTTTGAAGTCAAGAAAGCTTTGAATGAAGTTGTTGGTATGGATGATTTGACAATTGGAAAGAAGTTAGTGTGTGTTGGAGCTAGAGTAATGAAAGGCCAAAGGAATGGTCTTTATGCAAGATTAAAAACTACTATTGCACCTTACATGCTTGGCATACATTGCATGGCCCATAGAATGAATTTAGCATATAAAATTGTAAGTGATTTTCCTACTTTGTCAAAAGTTGAAGATCTAGTCTATGAGCTATACTCTTACTTCTACAGAAGTCCTAAGCATTTTGCAGAATTTAAGATTTTTTGAGAGGGAGTAACATCAGGAAACAACCTTCTCAAGGATGTTGAGACCAGATGGATCTCTTTGCATGGACCAGTAGAACAAGTTCTAACAAAATATCAATCCTTGATCAGACTCATATATGAGCAACACCTCACAGTAGACAAAGCTCATGATCTATTACATAAGTTAAGTGATATAGAGACACTCTTAAATTTAGCCAGTCTTCTCCCCATGTTGGATTTAATGAACAAACTTGTTAAGAAATCCCAAGATAGAACTATTTATATCCATGAGTATAACAGTTTACGTAGAATGACATGCATTGCTCTAGATGCTCTGTATTCAAATATGATAGCACTTCAAAGCCCAAATTTTTTTAGGTAATTGATAATTACAGGTTTGAATCATGCTGAGAATTTTTTACAATTTAATGCAAAAAAAAATTTATGTGTGTTTGTGAAAGGATATGAAATACCAATGCACCAATCTAAGACATGCAAGCGAGGCAGACTACTTCCAGTTAAAAAGGTATACTTTGACAGGATTGTTAAATCTGTTAGTGATAATTTAAAGTCAATTTCCTACCAACTTTTAACTGAGATTTGTGAAAGATTCCCTCAAGAATAAATTCTTGAAGCCATGGGTTGTGTGTTTCCTCATTTTTGGAAAAATGTCGGGGATAAACAAACTGATGCACATATCTTTCATAAAAAAATTGATGAATTGGTGAGATATTTGTCAAAACATCTAGATTGAAATGAACAACCAATTGAAGGAATTTTAGATTCAGCTAATCTTAAAAAAATAATGTAGACAATTTGCATCATGTATGAAATTGTAGTTGAAAAACTTGGAGAATCCATTTGAACCTAGTGCAATAACCAGGCTTTGGAAAAGGATAGAGAAGAGTGAAGTATTATGTGATTCAATATTAGAATATTTAAAACTTGTTGATTTATGTCGAACAATGATATTGGGGTTGGTGGAAGACGAAAGAGTTTTCAGTGCATTAGGGTTTTTGAAATCAAAGATAAAAAATAAACTAGACAAAAATTTGGAAACTTGCTTGAGGTTGTTTGTAACTCAGTACAATGTTAGATATTTTCCTTATGATAGGGCATTGGAAATTTGGAATTCCATGCATGAAAGATGAGGGCTTTGTAGCAATTCAAAACCTGGTGGTGCTACTACTAGTTTTGAGACAAACAATGGATCTCAATCCCAGACTCAAAATGAAGATGAAGAATTTTTTGATTTTGAATACCTGACTCAGACTGAAGAAGAACCTTTTACTACTAGTCAATTTCAGGAGCTAGAATCCATGTAGGATTTAGAAGCATCAAACTGCTCATTGAGGCAGTGAAGTGATCTAGCATTTAGTAACCAATTAATACATATTTATACAGAATCATAGTCTACAAATACTTCATATACTATACTTCTTGAATCTTGATTCATTATACATTATACTTCTAATTACAAAAATCATGAACAATAGTTTTGTAAATTGTGTATAATGTTATTGTTCATGTTACTATATTGAAATTTAAAGTATAAGGGTGAGGCTAAATTCAAAATTTAAAAATAACACATATAACACTATTTGAAAAGGGGTCTTCTGATTTTTATTAATTTGTAAAATGCTACAAGTAAGTACAATTCATTAAAAAAGTTAACCTTTGAGAGGAAAATCCTACATATCATAAATGTTATAGTATCCAAAAGGTGACAATCAGTCGATGTGAAGGCCAACAAATAATCGGTTCAACTTGTCTTGGAACCGCTCCTAGTTGAAGCCAAGATTCTCAAAAATAGCACGCATCTTTGCCTTGTTCTATTTTACTTCCAGTTCAAACAAATCTCTTTGGTATCCTACGTAATTGGTAGCATTTTCCCATGTTGTAGACATGAGATGGCTCAGGACATCCTCTTGATTCTCCTTGATGATGTCCAAATTTGGTTGGAGAACACATTCTGGATTCTTATTTGATGATCCCCCATCTACTAGAAGACCCATTCTCTCATCCAAAATTAGAAAGTGCCCTATTTTCAGTGTTGTTACTTGTACTATTCTAGTTTCCACTACTAAGAGTATATAAAGAAATTAATCACCAACTTGGCAGCTGCATAAAATTTTGAAGGAATGTTTCATGTAAGGTGACTTGGCTCCGAAAAGAAAAATAATGAATGTTTATGAATCATAGCTTTTATCCCATACAAATTATCCTTTTTAATGTCTAATAAAAATCTTTGTCTAGATTATATACTACTAAATAGTTTAAAACCGTTGATAAGTCTCATTAATGTCCCTAATTGCATTGCAGTCTTCACTATTGTGAAGTTATGCAAACTGCCAGCATGACCTTGGAACTACCATATCCTAGCTATGATTTTAACTTCCGAAGTCATGCCAACCGCTAGCTTAACCATGTGCATAGCTTTGCGGCCTTTCTCTTTAATTGTGGGCCTAACCTTGTGAAGTCACGCTAACTAGAAGATCTTTTCTCTCATCTAAAATTCAAAATTAGATAGCACCCTGTGTTCAGTGTTGTTACTTGTACTATTCTAGTTTCCACTACTGAGACTGAGAGTATATAAAGAAATTAATCACCAACTCGGCATTGGCAACTTGGCAGCCACATTAAATTTTGAAGGAATGTTTCACATAAGGTGACTTGGCTCTGAAAATAAAAATAATGAATGTTGATGAAATCATGAATCACAGGCACAACTCATATCCCAGGACCCGTATAAATTATCATTTTTAATGTCTAATCAAAATCTTGGAATGGATTATGTACTACTGAATAATTTAAAAGTTTAAAACTGTTGATAAGTCTCATTAATGTCCCTAATTGCACTTCAGTCTTCACTGTCACAAAGTTATGCAGACTACTAGCATGACCTCAGTACCCCCATATCCTAGCGGCGATTTTAATTGTTGAAGTCACACCAACCTCTAGCTTAACCATGTGTGTAACTTCATGACCTTTCTCTTTAACCATGGGCCTAATCTTGTGAAGTCACGCTAACTGGAAGACCCATTCTCTCATCCAAAATTTAAAATTAGAAAGTGCCATGTGTTCAATGTTGTTACTTGTACTATTCTAGTTTCCACTACTAAGAATGAGAGTATATAAAGAAATTAATCACCAACTTGGCAGCCTCATTAAATTTTGAAGGAATGTTTCATGAAAGGTGACTTGGCTCTGAAAAGAAAAATAATGAATGTTGATGAAATCATGAACCATAGGCACAACTCATATCTTGGGACCCATACAAATTATTCTTTTTAATATCTAATCAAAATATTGGTCTGGATTATGTACTATTGAATAATTTAAAAGTTTAAAACTGTTGATAAGTCTCATTAATGTCCCTAATTGTGCTTCAGTCTTCACTATTGCAAATTTATGCAGACTGCTAGTGTGACCTCAAAACCCCCATATCCTGGCTACAATTTTAATTGTCAAAGTCACAATAATCGCTAGCTTAACCATGTGCGTAACTTCATCATCTTTCTCTTTAACCATGGGTCTAACCTTGTGAAGTCACACTAATTGGAAGACCCATTCTCCCACCAAAATTAGAAAGCACCCTATGTTCAATGTTGTTACTTGTACTATTCTAGTTTCCACTACTAAGACTTAGAGTATATAAAGAAATTAATCACCAACTTGGCATTGGCAACTTGGCAACCACATTATATTTTGAAGGAATGTTTTATGTAAGGTGACTTGTCTCCGAAAAGAAAAATAATGAATGTCGATGAATCATAGGCACAACTCATATCTTGGGACTTGTATAAATTATCATTTTTAATGTCTAATGAAAATCTTGGGCCTTGGCCTAGATTATGTACTACTAAATAATTTAAAACCATTGATAAGTCTCATTAATGTCCCTAATTGTGCTTTATTCTTCACTATCGTGAAGTTATGCAGACTACCAGCATGACCTTGACACCCCCATATCCCAGCTGCAATTTTAACTGTTGAAGTCATGTCAACCGCTAGCTTAACCATGTTTGTAACTTCGTGACCTTTCTATTTAACTGTGGGCCTAACCTTGCAAATTTGTGCTAACTTTTAGCCAAGTTGTTTCACATAGTTTCAAGGATCATGAATGATTTCCCAATTGAGATTATTATTTTTTCTTCGTAAACTAAAAATTTTCACCAATAAAATTAATATTTTCCTTGGTAGTTTAACAAATTTTGCCAATTTTTTACACCTTTTTTGAAGGCGGGGTTTCTTAAAGATTACTCTGGGCTTGAGTTAGTAGTGTTAAGTTCAAGGAAGATTGAGAAGGCAGATCTAATATACCTCTAACTATCACCAAGGTTCTTGTAGGGTTGGTGGACAGTCAAGTTCATCCATTTGATTGCATAAGGATGATTATAGATGGAGTGGAGAAGGAAGGAATGTATGACATGCAAACATCAGGAATGTATTTTGTGAAGGATTATGTGAATAAAGGAATAGTTTAAAGTTTCATTTTCCTTGAGTATCTCTGATTTCAAACACATTTTTGTTGTTATAGTGCTTGTTTACAATGGAATTTAGATTGAAAAATTCCTAGATCCTATTTGATTGTGTAGTTTGATAAATTATCTCTCTTTTGAATCTAATTTGGGCTTTGGATGTGGACTACAATGGAAGATTGAATGAGTTTTCTTAAAAATGGTTTAAAACCCTCAATAACAAAGAGACGTGTAATGGTTTGTAAATATCTTTTTTTTAACCAACCAAAAATTGAGATCCTTTGGTATTTATTATGGAACTGACCTAGATTTAATATAGAATTGGTTTCACATTGATTGGTTTTGTCTTCATTGAGATATTGGATTTCCTAGGCAGACTGTACATACATTTTTCTTTGTTTTATGACAGTAAAAAAAATAGTGCCAATACAGGAGGAAAAACTTTTAATTGCACCGTTGGATCTTTATGAATTTTTGATATGTTGTTGTTAATAAAATTTACTATAAACTCATTGGAGAGATTGGTCTAATGTGATTTAGTCTAAAATTTATGAATGACAAAATGTTGATCTAGAAAACTTCAGGGTTAATGAGGATCCAAATGGAGCATTCTTGCAATATGAAAGGTAACAAAGATTGCATGTAGGGTTCATGGATTAGTAAGAATAAGGTGGATATTGAAAGGTATGGAAGTGACATAGGGATTTTAATGGTCATAGTTCATTTGGATATTGGTAAAGGGTTGGCCAAATGATGATTTGTATTGCAGAAGTAAGGCCTAATAGGCCTAAGGTATAATGTAATCATCATTATGTTGAAATGTTAAGATATTGATTGTGTACTTGAGATGCCTTAATGAAGGTAATAGTTTGGATCCTTGGTGGTTTGAGAGTCATAAAGGTGATTTTGTAAAAATGATATGTTGATATGGGAGATTATTTATGTGATCATGCCTCTAATATGGGAGATGTTTTGCAGGAGCACCTAGTTCCAAGGGTATACCAGGAGGAAAAATCATTATTAAATGTTTAAATCCACTAATGATGAGTCTATGTTTTTTCTTAAAGTCATTGTGATGTAGTTCAAGGCATGATAAGTCCTTGTGAAAGACAATGTAAGTCATTTTGTTCAATTTGTGCATCAAAGTCCTAATAGGGTCAGTCTTGGTCAAGATGGTCAAATATGAAAGTATACCTATGGAAGGGTAAAGGTGATATAATACATTCTATCTAGTCCCTTTTGAGTTGTTAAAAGTGTCTATGTAATGTTCTAGTAAGTGGGAGTTCAAAATCCAAAAGTTGACAAGTTAATGTAAATATTGTCAAAGCAAAATGTATGTACAATCCACCTAGGGCATCCAATATCTCAATGAAGACAAAACCAATCAATTTGAAACCAATTCCATACTAAATCTAGGTTATTTACCTAATAAATACCAAAGGATCTCAATTTTTGGTTGGTTAAAACAGAATATATTTACAAACCATTATCTGTGTATCTATTATTGAGGGTTTTAAACTAGTTTTAAGAAAAATCATTCAATCTTCCACCATAGTCCACATACAAAGCCCAAATTAGATCCAAAAGAGAGATAATTCATTAAAATACACAATCAAATAGGATTTAGGAATTTTTCAATCTAAATGCCATAGTAAACATGCACTGTAATAGCAAAAATGTTCCTGAAATCATAGATACTCAAGGAAAAGGGAACTTAATTATCCCTTTATTCACATAATGCTTCACAAAATAAATTCTAGATGCATGTTCTATACATTCATTCCTTCTTCACTCCATCTATAGTCATCCTTATTCAATCAAATGGATGAATGTATACTTGACTATTCGCCAACCCTGCAGGAACCTTGGTGACAATCACATGTATATTAGATCTGCCTTCCCAATCTTCCTCCAACTTGACACCATTGACTCAAGCCCGACCATTACATGTTTTATAAACTATCTGAGATTTTTTTTAATAGCTAAAACTACCCCATGACCAAATACTCACCCTTAGACAACTTTTTAACGCATGTTGCTTTGACAATATTTACATTAACTTGTCAACTTTTGGATTATGAACTACCACTTACTAGAACATTACATAGATAATTTTAACAACTAAAAATGGACTAGATAGAACATAGTATATCACCTTTATCCTTACATGGGCATACTTTCATATTTCACCATATTGACCAAGACTAACCCTATTAGGACTTTGATGCACAAATTGAACAAAATGACTTACATTGTCTTTCACAAGAACTTATCATGCCTTGAATTACATCACAATGAATTTAAGAATAAACATAGGCTCATCATTAGTGGATTTGAACATGTAATAATTCTTTGTCCTCGTAGTGTACCCTTGGAACTAGGTGCCCTTGCACCAGGTTTGGTCTAGGTTTTATACCTCAAAATACTACTTTGCCTTCTTCTAATCATTCTTCATCCCAACATGAACCTTCTCTTGATATTATTTTACAAACACCATCCATTTTCACACCTCCTTTTAATGCTCAATTGGCTTTAGCTAAGAGAAGATTTTGGAGAATTAAATACAATCCTAGAATTCATTTTCCTAACAAACATTTTCCAAAGAATCAAAGACCTATTAATGGTGAACTTTTATATCTTTTTCATCATAGCAATAAACATTCTCTTGCTGATTGTATTGAATTTAAAAAAAATTCTCAAGATTTGGTAGATAGATCCATTCTTTCTTTAACAATGGATCTTGTGCTTTTTCTTGATATCAAAGACATACCTTAGCATCTATTTTCTCCCATTGTGTTTCTCTTCATTATGCAAATTTAGTAGCTTACATCATTAGGGGCTCTTTTATTTTCATAATGTGCATTGTGAGCATCATAATAGGTTGCATTCCTTGTTTCCTTATTTGGAGGGAAAGGTATCTTTATCTCATATATTCCTCTTTTCAGAGGGTCCATTTTCTATTTGTTGGCTACATATTTTATACTATGATGTTCCTCCATACATGGATTTATTTATTTAGGATCTTTCTCTCTAATGGGATTGATATCCTTCTTTACAAACTCTTCCTTGTATGGAAGTGAATATCTTGTATAATTGACTTATGCACTAGGTTTGAATAATGTGCCATGCTTCCATCTCTAAATTTATTTCCCTTTTATGGATTGTTATTGTTTTATGATGGTACATCATTTTTGGCTTGAGATTTTTTATTTCACATGAGGCATTTACCTCTTTATTAAACGATATATTTTATGCCTCAAAGGGCATGTCTATCACACAATAACCTTCCATTGAGGGACTGAATATTATTTTTCATTTGAAATTTATTCATTATCCTTTGTTAAATTGGTTCTATTATAGCATGATGTCCTTTCTTGCATAAATGTGTTTGTTTTACATTAGGATCTTTTCTTTTTTAGGAGATTTACATCTTGGTCTACAACTTATTTTTTATTGAAAGGTTCATGTATATTGTAAAAGATCTATCACTTAGGGTGTAGAATGTATTATATTTTCCCCTTCCTTCACCCTTGGGGTGCAAGGTTCTATATGAAGATCTTCCCTTTCCTTTTTCCTTCCAATGATCTACTTTCCTCAGTGTAGTGGAATTTGTTTACCATGAAACATTCTTTTCTTATAAGGAATTGTGTCGTTTTAATTGGGATTTTCTCTTACACAAGAGGTGTGAATCCTTGATCATAACCTCTTTATTATTTGTAAAATTATGTTCATCCTAAAATATTTCCCTTAGTTTGGGGCTTAAAGTATGCTATCCTTCATCAAGAATCCCTTATTCACCTAGCAATAGGGGGCCAAAAGGGTGCATTCTTGTTCTCTTACCCTCTTTGTCTTGAAGATGTTGTCTTTGTTAAGGATCTCTTGTTGAAGGTAGACATCTTGTAGCCAAGATATCTTCCTTCCAAGAGTCTCTTCCTACTTGCGGATATCCTTCACGATTAGCTATTTCTTTGGATAACAAGAGTATCCACTCTTTGCTAAGGAAACAAGCATACATTGTTGTTTTAAGGATATCTCCTTATTGTTGGAATTAGGTATCCTTGTTCTCTTTTCTTATTATGTCACCATGGTCCTATATCACCATTAGAAGGAAGGGGGCATACACATGTCCTTCTTGTATATTATGCAACTTTTTGTTTATTGATCCTTAAGGAGACATTGCTTTCCTTAAGAATGATCGTGTTTTTTATCCATTTGGAGACAACTGTTTCCTTGGGACTAATCATTTTTATGGATCCACATGGAGACAATGTTTTCTATAAGACTAACCCCTGTGTGCAATTTTTTTTAAGCCACTCATAAGTGTAAAATTTCAAAGCCGCCCCTGAGCGCAAAGTTTTTCAAAGCTGCCCTTGTGCGCAAATTTTTCAAGGTAAAATTTACTAGCATAACACAAATTTATCGACCATCAACTCTCCTTTCCCTTCTCTTTAGGATGAGTGGAACCAACATAACAAATCCCGCTAACCTTTCTACTCTTCTCCTTCTCTTATTCTTCCATGGATCACCCCGCATAATACAACTTGCTAGCCTATTGGATTCATGATCTCTCTCTTTTCTTTCCATGCTCTCATTGCTATGCTAGTGGGTTAGATCATGGAGTTTTGTTTTTGTCTTTAGTGATTCTCTTTCCCTTTCTACGTGGCTACTTATGCTCTTGCAATAGATTTTTGAACATGATATTAGTGGTTAAGACATTTTTATCGAGGTCTCTTCTACTAGTGGATTTGGAGTTTTGTTTTAGAACTAACCCCTCATTGTGTTTTGTGTCTTTTTATCTTTGTTCTATATTTTGTTTTGTTTTCACGCCCTTATACATGGATGTTTGAGTTGAGATCCTTTGTTTGGGGTCTTGTGCCCTTGAACTTAGTAATATCTTATCTCTTTGCAGTTCACCCATGATCATCTCTCTTTCCCATTCTTCTCTTCTCTCTCATCTTCCTTTACTGCAAGCATGAGTCTATCTCATAATCCCACCAAAGTAGGGGCTAAATGTACCATCCTAAATTGGAAGCACCTAATTTGTGTACAATTTAAGGACTATCTTGTGCTCACCTTAGTGTGTTTTATATAGTAGGACCTCATATGGATACCTAAATTCAAATATGGGTCCTCTATCATTTATATCTTTTGAAAAATCAAGGTTAGCCCTTATTTCTTAGTGTGCTTTTCTATTTTTTCTCGAATTAGATAATTTATTTCATCACTAAGGCCCTATATCCTTATTTGTGGGCTTTGTGACATGTCCCGACCTTGAAATGAGTTGTACTTGGAAATCCCACACCTACCCTATTCTATTTGCACCATTCCCAAATTTGGGAACAATTTCCTAGGTACATAATGGTTTTGGTGTTTTGTCCCTGCATGTATAGGCCCAAATTTGGCCTAGAGATCTATGTCAAAGTTTTGGTGGGAAATTTGGTCCAGTGGTCAACCTACTTGACTTTTAATCACTGTAATGATGTGAGATGTATATAAACACCATATCTTCACTCATTTTGAGATCCATAATCTATGACCATTATCAAGCACATCCATTATTGTCAAAGTATTATAGCAATCAAACATTCAAGCTACCAAGTGTGAGGAAGCAAATCAAGTTCAAGAGCTACCAAGAAATCAAGTCCAAGCATTCAAGATCTAGAATTCTTCTCAAGCATTCAAGGTATTTCTCTCCATAGATCTAGCTTCTTTCTCCATTAGAGGCCAAGCAAAGGATTTTTCTATTAAGGAAGTAGATTCACCTACCCCTTCAAGTCTTCTTCTCCCTCTCTCTCAATCAAACATTGTGGTGAATTACAATATCTATTCTATGAGGTTTTGTCTTTCATGATTTCCTTTTTAGGTTTTTGTGTTTTGTTAAAGTTATTGCATTAACATACTTGATAACATTCAAAGAAACATTTGCATTGCCAAGGTATGATATACTTCATTTTCTAGATCTAGCCTCTACTAAATGACAAAACATTTTTCCTTATTTCACTTCATTTCAAGGTTGCTTCTTAAATAGGGGTTTGATTGAGGAAAACCCCTCTATTCAACCATTTTACCTTTTTTTCTATGTGTAATAACAAGTTGTGGAGCTATTAGGAAAAATATGGAAATAACTAGAACTATCAAAGAACCCTTAGAAATTTGATGCTAAAACCCAGGGTACAAAATAAGTTTGGCAATTTGTACCAAGGTATAGAGTGAGTTTGGCGATTTGTACCCACCAGATCCATCTCAGATTTGGCAAGGAGTTAGGTTACAGTCTTTAGATCTTAGATCTTTATTTATAGGTACTTTCAGGGTTCCCTTTTTGCTATTCAAATATGAAATAACACATCTTCTATTTTGATTTCAATTACATATAGATATTTCCTAATCAAAATTTCTTATCTCATTATAATTTCCCATTTCAATTTTTCATATTTATCAAATGATTATTGACCTATTTAGCATTTGGGACCCTCCTAGCCTATTGAGACATCTTACTTCTGAATATATAATCTTTGAAAATGAGAAGTGATACCTATTTGCATTTCTTTCCTTTTCCCACTATATAATATGTATATATGTATCTACGTGTGTGCATGCATACACACACACACACACGTGTGTGTGTGTGTGCATGCACGCATGTGCATGTGTATTATTAAGATGAAAAGAAGACATGCAACCTATAAATTATACTATGGTTAAACTTGGGTAACTATGAAATGGAACAAAGCATTGGAAGTAAGGAGAAGGGATGCAAAGTTAATGCCACTTGAAGGAAGGGTGTAGGGTGATGACAATGTTAATAGTTCCAATGTACATGAAGGCATCAAGGAAATAAGAACATGCATGGGGAAATAGTAAATGAAGAGAAAAAGGTATCTTGAGTCATATTAGAGGGAAATAATATTGATTAGAGTAAGATAATGTATTGTTAAGATGATGTGGATAATGAAATGATTGTGAAAAAATAAGAGCACAATTCCCAAAGCATGAAGTGAAGAAAATTAAAAAACAATGATAGTATGACAATTATTGGAAGCATCAAAACAATGCATAATGGATAGTGCTAATGAGAGATGAAGCAAAAACACACCTATAAAAAGAAGACCTAGAAGCCTAGTCGAACAATATTTCATGAAGAAGGACCAAACCTCTCAAACCTAGGATGCATATAAAATGAAATGATAATGTATGAGATTCAAAGATCAAAATGATATCAAAAGAGACAATCACCAACTTTAAAAGAGGAGGACAGGGAAACCACTATGATAGCTCATGACAAAACATAGTCATTTAGAGTAATGGATAGACTAGTTGAAGGTTCATGCCACATGAAGTTATTTTTTGGTTATGAGACAAGGGGATATTACTACCATAATCATAAAAGTTTTTTTATAAACATTAATAATAGTCATTAAATGACAATCTTTTGAGAAGTGACAATAGTTAATATTTTGCAAGGGTTTGAGAAGAGGAATGATCCCTTACAAAAGAGGACAAGATTATATGAAAGATTAAAGGAACACGACCCTAAAATTAAATGGCATGGAAATGCTACAAGAATATGAGTGTGTTGATGATGATCTAAGAAAGAAAAAATAGCTACAATCTACATAATAGATGACCACTACAACATTTGGGATCGAATTTCAACGCCAATTTGCGACGCCACACCAATTTGTTTTTTTTTTGCAAGTGCACCCGACGGTGTCGTAATAGCAATGCTAACATTGTAATTATGACACCCTTTAGTTATAAACAAAAAAAAGAAAAAGAAAGTGTCATTTGTAATTTTTGTGATTCAAAGAGCTGTCGCAAAGACGACACTGCACTTTTGCATGGCGCAAAGAGGGCATTCAAGTTTGGCATGCGTGAAGAGGCCGACAGCGTGTGGGAAGAGGGAACTAGTACTTGAGGTAGGCATTCGATCTTTGTCTTCTCATTAACTCAATTTTAGTGGCATTGTTTACATCTTAGCATTGTTAATAGTGGCATTGTTTATATCTTAGCATTTGGAATGCTCGATGACCTGTGAGCTTTGAGAGCTAGGGCATCATTGCTATTACCTTCAAGGCATTGTGTGAAGTGTTTGATCTCTCTTTATTTGGTTTTTTGTTGATATTCACTACGTGGTACTCCCTGTTTATGATCATTTCATGAGGAAATGTCTTGATGGCTCACGGGCTACAAGCTAGGGCATCATACATTGTTCATGAGCTCATTGTTTAATACTGGCATTGTTTAAATCTTTTCATTTGGAATGCTTGATGACCCGCGAGCTTTGAGAGCTAAGGCATCGTTGCTATTAACATCAAGGCATTGTGTAAAGTGTTTGAACTCTCTTTATTTGTTTTGTTGTTGATATTCACTATGTGGTACTCCCTATTTATGATCATTTCATAAGGAAATATCTTGATGGCTTGCGGGCTACAAGCTAGGGCATCATACATTGTTCATGATCTCACTATTTAATATTGGCATTATTTACATCTTTTCATTTGGAATGCTTGATGACTTGTGAGCTTTGAGAGCTAGGGCATTATTTCTATTACCTTCAAGGCATTGTGTGAAGTGTTTGATCTCTTTTTATTTGTTTTGTTGTTGATATTCACTATGTGGTACTCCCCGTTTATAATTATTTCATGAGGAAATGTTTTGATGGCTCGCGGCTGCAAGCTAGGGCATCATACATTGTTCATGAGCTCATTATTTAATGCTGACATTATTCATGAGCTCACTGTTTAATATCTAGCCAAGCCATGTTAATGGTACCAGGCCAACCCAATGAGCCCAACAAAATGTGTCATGTTTATCTTTGTCAAATACACTCGTTCACCATTTTGTTCTTGTCCTTCACAGAAATATTGCATCAAAAGTAATTGTAAACAATGATTCAAAGAAAAAAGAAACAACTATAATAGATTAGACCCCAAAAGAATACAGTCAAGGAGAAATAGTTCCCTAATAGTGTCCTTTGGATCTAACCCCATCTTTTCCTTCCTTGCAAGTTTTGGATCATACAAGATCATACTGGATTGAACCCTAAGTCAACACTTCATTACTTCAGGCAATGTTTGGTACCTTCATTATTTATGTTTATCCACTTATGTATGTTTGCATGTTCATTCATATTCTTCTGAAAGTTGGCTATTAGTGATCATATAGGACCATTCTTGTTGAAATTTGGCATGAAATTTTATAACATAGTTTCTTAGCATTTGATCTTTATATGGAAGTCATGACTTGAGGTAGGCATTTGTCTTCTCATTAACTGAATTTCATTTTGATGGCATTTGTTGATTTAATGGAAAAATATGAATGTTAATATTGGCATTGTTTTCATCTTTGCATTTGGAATGTTTGATGACCTGCGAGCTTTGAGAGCTAGGGCATCATTGCTATTACCTTCAAGGCATTGTGTGAAGTGTTTTTGATCTCTCCTTATTTGTTTTTTTTGTGATATTCACTATGTGGTACTCCCCATTTATGATCATTTCATGAGGAAATGTCTTGATGGCTTGCGGGCTGCAAGCTAGGGCATCATGCATTGTTGATGAGCTCATTGTTTGAGCACCTCGTGTCCCTATTTGATTGGTCGGTGCTCTATTTGTTATATTGATGCTATTAGATCAAATAGGGACATTAGTAATAAAATAATACACTTACTATTTTGAATTTGAGCTCTGGCATCATGCAATGTTATTGCTGTCAAAATAGTAAGTGTATTAATGTATGATCTAATAGCAACAACCTCATTGATCATTACCTTTCACTCCTCCAGCATAATTTGAGCTCTGGCATCATGCAATGTTATTGCTGTCAAAATAGTAAGTGTATTAATGTATGATCTAATAGCAGCAACCTCATTGATCATTACCTTTCACTCCTCCATCATTATAGAAGAGATAACTACCTACAACTATATTTCATAATTCCTCCTTTGAAGTCATAGGTTAGTTTAAAATAGAGAGGGGTCTCGAAATATCATAAGTAAAAACATTACACAGTGGCATTTAGATTAAGTACAATATGAATTCTCATGCCTTTAATTATGTTACACTTTTGAAATTATCACTCATTGGTCATTTGACAATTCAAGATACAAGTATCAGAATATAAACTGTTGTAAAAGGAAGAAACACATATGTATAATCATTTAATACAAAATATAAAAGTATCCCATAGACACACAGTTTCTATTATAACAACCATCATTTAATCCCATGGTGTACTAGTCTCAAGGTAAGAACAATTTACTTAAGCCATCATATAAGTATCATCCTAAAGTTTAAATAGACATTGACTATGGATATACAACACTGAGCCATAATAAATTATAGAGTTTCACTGCAATTTCTATGTCCACTTACAATAATAAATTATAGAGTTTCACTACAATTTCTATGTCCACTGCCATTAAAATATATCACTCCTTCTGTTATATAGGCATCCTTCTCATTAAGTGTTTCCATTAAAATATATCACTCCTATTATATAATGTATATGCATACTTGTTTAAAATGTCATACTTGTTGCTCTTAAATGTTATTACCATTTCACTCAAATTTACATGACATTAAAGTCAAGCCCAAAATGTATACATACATGTAAGTATAGGAGAAGTTGGATTCTGCAACTATTGAAAGAAACAAAACTATATCAATAGCAGCTTACTAGAAACTATACTTGTGCTTACCACACCATACCTCAACATCATAATGCTTATCATTTTCAAGCTTGAGCGAGGCTTCATACCACGCACCATCTATAGATTTGTACGCAATGCTGATTTAGGCTGGAGGTAAAGTACATGTGTCATGTAAACAACATGGTTGAATGCAATCTCTTTTGCATGTTTTCAAGAGTTTTCCCACCAATACAAGTGTAAATAATGCATTGAACATAATCTACGAACACTGCGTGGTATGAAGTCTCGCTGAAGCTTGAAATATATCACTCCTCATGTTATTGTCAAAATTAAATTCAAATATTTCTCAAAACATTTATTATTGTAGAACTAAGATATCCTCATCTTAATAATAAAATAATCTTCCATAATAGCTTTTGAATCACATTAACACACACCCATGTTCTGTAGCATAGTTCATTTTAGAAGTGTATGGCTTGACTATCCACATGCATAATTGTAGATGAGGATCAGTAATAGGGTGTCAGGCATTGCTTAGATCCTTTGGATCTAACCCCATCTTTTCCTTCCTTGCAGGTTTTGATCATACAAGAGCATACTGGATTGAACCCTAGGTCAACACTTCATTACTTCAGGCAATGTTTGGTACCTTCATTATTTATGTTCATCCACTTATGTATGTTTGCATATTCATTCATATCCTTCTGAAAGTTTGCTATTAGTGACCATATAGGACCATTCTTGATGTTTTTGGGTCATTTGATGAAAAGATGTAAATAGGGACATCAGTAATAAAATAGGGATATCTTAATCTTTATGAGCTCAAATTCAAAACAGTAAGTGTATTATTTTATTACTGATGTCCCTATTTTATTACTGATGTCCCTATTTTGAAGTGTTTGATCATTTCTATTACCTTCAAGACATTGTGTGAAGTGTTTGATCTCTCTTTATTTGTTTTGTTATTGATATTCACTATGTGGTACTCCCTGTTTATGATCATTTCATGAGGAAATGTCTTGATGGCTCACGGGCTGCAAGCTAGGGCATCATGCATTATTTATGAGCTCATTGTTTGAGCACCTCATGTCCCTATTTGATTGGTCGGTGCTCTATTTTTTATATTGAGTTTACATCATATATTTAGTCTTAATAAATATCTTATAAAATAACATAAAACTAACCCAAAATACTTTGTCTTAATAAAATCTTAATAAAACAATATATTTAGTCTTAATAAAATCTTATAAAACAACATATATTATATGAAGTGTTTGATCTCTCTTTATTTGTTTTGCTATCGATATTCACTAGCTATGTGGTACTCCCCATTTATGATCATTTCATGAGGAAATGGCTTGATGGCTCGCGGGTTGCAAGCTAGGGAATCATACATTGTTCATGAGCTCACTATTTAATACTAGCATTGTTTACATCTTTTCATTTAGAATGTTTGATGACCCGCGAGCTTTGAGAGCTAAGGCATCATTTCTATTACCTTCAAGGCATTGTGTGAAGTGTTTGATCTCTCTTTATTTATTTTGTTGTTGATATTCACTATGTGGTACTCCTCATTTATGATCATTTCATGAGGAAATGTCTTGATGGCTCGCAGGCTGCAATCTAGGGCATCATGCATTGTTTATGAGCTCACTGTTTGAGGTGCTCAAACAGTGAGCTCATAAACAATGCATGATGCCCTAGCTTACAACCCACAAGCCATCAAGACATGTCCTCATGAAATGATCATAAATGGGGAATACCGCATAGTGAATATCAACAACAACACAAATAAAGAGAGATCAAACACTTCACACAATGTATGTTGTTTTATAAGATTTTATTAAGACTAAATATATTGTTTTATTAAGATTTTATTAAGAAAAAGTATTTTGGGTTAGTTTTATGTTGTTTTATAAGATTTTATTAAGACTAAATATATGATGTAAACTCATAATTATACTTGATATATATATACTTCAAAGGAGGAATTATGAAATATAGTTGTATGTAGTTATCTCTTCTATAATGATGGAGGAGTGAAAGGTGATGATCAATGAGGTTGTTGCTATTAGATCATACATTAATACACTTACTGTTTTGAATTTGAGCTTGAGCATCATGCACTGTTATTGTTGTCATTGCATGCATGTTGTTGTTGTGCACCATATATTGTTTTATACATTGTTTATTTCATTGAGACTGTGAGCTTGGCATTTGTAATGTATTTTTTGTTATTGGATCGATGTCACCATGTTGTTGAGGCTGTAGATGCATTAAATCACCACTGCCATTCTATTTTGATAGCAGCAATATAACAAACAAAGCACCGTCCAATCAAATAGGGACATTAGTAAGACATTCAATGCATTATTACTTCATCATGATGATAAAAATTTCATTAGCTCAAAGCACATAGAATGTGGGTAGCTTCATTACTTCATTAGATCTGTACCTTTGTTAATTTCACTGGCATCATGCAGCTTTCTTACTTATCCTTTAAAATGCAGATTTAAATATAATCCATGCCATAGCATTAATGTATAGATGATGTAGATTTGTGTACCTCTTTGTTTTGATGTAGCTTACTCACTGCATGCAATGGGGCCTCCTTGGGGCTGCCAACCATGTTGTGATGTTATGATCTTTACTTGAAATCCATGATGTACTCCTCCCTTAATATGCAAATTTGATGCTTTTCTCCTCTGATTTGATGATGATGTATGCCCCTTCCATTGCTTACTCATGCTTGCTCATGACTTCCTTGTGTTGATGGGCATGGTGTGCAACTTTTGTGGGTGCATCATTTGGAAATGATATCACAACAACACCAGATGAAACAACAACATCTGGTGTTGTCGTTGCACTGTTTGAATGATGTAGTCACATGTCTTGTAGCATGTTTTTCTTTTAGAAGTGTATGGCTTGACTATGCACATGCATAATCGTAGATGAGGATCAGTAATAGGATGCCATTCATTGCTTAAATATTTTTTATCTAACCCCCATCTCTCTTTTCTTTGCAGGTTCTGGATCACATAGGGGCACACTAGATTCATACCCGGGTAAAAAATTCATCACTTCAGGCAATGTCTGGCACCCTTATTATTTATGTTCATCCTCTTATGTATGCCTATACTCTTGCATTTTCTTCTGAAAGTTATTTTCCTTGTATAGTATATACAAGTTATTTTTCATATATATACATGTAATCTTTAGATGCAAAAATTTATTTTCCTTTACATGTATCTTTGCATGAAATGAACACAAATTAAACAAGATCATCTAATAATGCAAACTAGGGTACTATAGTCACTCATCTAGTAATTAGTTCCCCAAACCATTACTAAGGATTGAACATAAGTTTAAGTCCTTAAACCTATTTGTAAGAATTTGCAAATAACAAATATTGAACCAAGATCAAGAGGTTGAAGAAAAGCACAAGAGAGAAAATATGAATGCAAGGATGGATTGAATAGATCTAATGAATTAATGATTGAAAATGATTACATAATAGGCCTCCTTATATAGGAAAGGCAATAAGAGAGAATGATAAGGAGTTGATAAGCTATCACCTATGCTAGGTGTAATCACATGTCCACCAAATGTGGATCATCCTCCAATATTCAATAAAGTATGTGCATTGGATTAGGATGATAATGTGATAAGAGCACGAAAGGTGGATCTCACACACAACGAGGTATGTGATAACAACTATCACACCAAAAGTGGAATTTCTCCTACATCATGTGCTTAATAGATGTGCACACTCCTAGGTGTCTCAATCACAAATTACTATGCAATGCATTAACCTAAGTAAGATTAAGTAAAGTGTAATTAGGAATAATTAATTACACCAACACCCCCCCTTAAGTGCAACTTAGGGGAATGCACTTAAAATCACAATGCAAGATGGGTCCTGGCTACTAGGCCATGTTAGGTACCCATGTACAAGATACATGAAATGCATAACTCTCATAAAGTGGAGAAAGAGGGAAAACCTCATGGGAAAAACCCTCCCCCAAAAAGAGAGAAGAAAACAAGATGCATGGATGGATGGAGTGCTCAAGAACCCCCAAGAACTACATACATCATGTATATACAAAGAAATATCCCCCCATAAGAAGGATAGTTGGAGACATGATATCCCCCCCATAATGTAGAAGCTCCCATGTTGATGAAGAGTACCTGCAAACAATAGATAAGCCAATGCTTACAAGAAACATTTCTCCCCTTAGGAAGAAATAGATACATCAAATGATGAAGAAGCCAATCCATGTATAAATGAAATGAGGAAGATGTAGGTCTCCATGTATGAATCTCTGAAGACTGAATAGGAATCTCCAAGCTCAAAGAATCTATCACCTCATGTGACAAACCAAGTGAAGAAGGAGAAGAATCAAGTACACCAATCTCCAAAGAAGGTGAAGAAGTGTCCCCATTTATGATGAAACTGTCATCAAGGGAAAGAGAAACCCCCTCATGTATGTCTTCCAAATCTACATCATGAGAATCAACAAATGTTGAAGATGCATCCAAATAGTCATCACACTCTGCAAGATATGAAACACTATGATCATCCTGCTGAATAGTAGAGCCCATGTCGGAAGAAGCAGGAGGTGGAGGAGTAGGAAGATTAACACTTGTCTCAACAAAAAAATGATTCAAGTGCCCAAAATTCTCCTCATAATTATCCCTTGGCAAAGGGATGGGTACATCATGTATATCATCACCATTATCAATAAAAGTAGAAAAAGAATACAAGTGTGATGTATGATCAACAACTCCCATAGCTATGACATCTCTAGTCTCCATGTCCCTAATGTAGACATAATCAAGAGTGAACTCAACAATTTTACCTTGTGCCCCATGTGTAATTTGGTAAATAGAAAGAAGATTAGTGGTCAAGGATGGTACACAAAGAACATCATTAAATGTCCCCTCTCCCATAGGAATAGAACCTTTCCCACAAACTCTCATGAATGTGTTGTTACCCATCAAAATATTAGGAGAATTACAAGGCTCAATAGAAGAAAACATATCCATAGAAGATGCCATACGATGTGATGCACCTGAATCAAGAAGCCATTTACCTTGCTCAGGATGTGTGGAAGCCATGAGTGCTTGTCCTTTACCTTTTTCTTTGGATGATGATGGAGATGTAGAAGCTGCCAAATGTGTAGAAGGAGTAGACACTGATGAGGGAAACTTAATGTTGTGTTTCTGAATAATATGAGTTAGCTCATCAATCTTCTTTTGAAAACACTTATGCTCATCATGTCCTAACTTTTGACAATATGCACATTTATCTCTCTTTCTTCTAGATGATTACTCTCTTGAAGAGGACTTGGATTCAATACTTTTGGTGAAGAAGATTCATTACCTTTGTCATGAGGCTTAGGATCCTTATTGTGTTTCTTTCCTTTTCCATTAGAAGCCTTTGAAGTAGACTCACTTGCAATCAATGCTTGATGTGTGGAAAGCTTCAACTGACCCATGTGTGCTAACTTTGCTTGTTCCCTTGTGAGCTGCGCTGCAAATTCATCAAGAGAGGGCAATTTGTATGCACTACCAAGAGCATCCATAGTAGCATAGAATATAGAAACAAAGATAGAATAATCAGGACCAAGCTTGGAAAGAATAGAAAAGATCAATTGTTCATCCCCTTTAACAATGCCACATGAAGAAAGCTCCAATCTAATAGTATTGAATTTAGAGAAAAAATCTTGAATATTGTCAAAATCCCTAGGATTGAGACCTATGAGATCATTCTCTAATCTGAATTTTCTCATTCTATCAGGTTTACCAAAGAGTCCTTCCAATGTGATCCAAGCATCATGAGGATGTGTGCAAGATTCAATATGATAGTGCAAGTTAGGAGAGATGGATGATCTAAGAGAGCCAAGTGCTTTATCCCTTCTATCAAACCATTTTCTCCTTTCTACAACACCTGTTTGAGGTTCTTGATCCTGCCCAAGAGTCATTCTAAGAAATCCAAGACTCAACAAATGATTACTTAAAGAAACTTTCCATTCATGGTAGTTATATGGAGTGAGGATTTTAACCTTTGAATTATCCATATTAACACCAAATAATGACTGATAACTACTGATGACTTCTTCAAATTACTGATACAAATTAGAAAACTAAAATCCAAGAATTTACCAAGTGCAATTATAGCCCCAAAATGACCTATTACTAAAAGTGATATTTCTACCCAAAATCACTCAAATTTTATTGTAGATCTGGAAAGTAGACGAAAAATCATGCACTTTCAAAAAAAATTTCACCTCAAAATGTTACCGTATGTGCCCAAACGAAGCCCTGGAAGTTGCAGAAATCAAGAACAGACAAGAATAGTCAACAAGATCTTCAATTTCTGACAAATCAGGCCACCAAAATGAAAAATCAACACCACCACTGGAAAATTCAAGAAATTCTACCCAATTTCAAAAAAAATTGCACCCGATTTGGAGCTCGAATGACCAAGTTATGGCCTCTCAAAGTTGGACTGCCAAATCAAAAATGCAAATGGTGAAGGCTAAGAATTTTCCAAACCCTGCTGACATCATCAATTCATGAGGTTAAATTTGACGGTCATACGGCTGTAAAAAAAGACCCAATTTTGCCTGCTATGATAGCTAAACGGCCGTCAAATTTAGCATATAGAAGTGGTGACGTAAGTAAAAAATTGGCCCCCTTTGCTGATGTGTCTACTAAGTTGTCTAGCCGTACAGATCCATACGGTCACTGGTGTGTAGGGTGACATGTCTATGTGGCCACATGGCAGGTTTTCACTGGTCGGTGGCGTTGATGGGCCAGTCGCGTGGTGCTGTCTGATTGGCCGTCACCAGTTGAGGTTGCACCCTGTTGGTTGTCTGCATGTCAGAGAGTGATGATAGGGTAGGATTTTGCCGCATGGGTGGCGGGGCTTTGTGGACCGGTGGAGGCCGTGAAAGCTCTGTAGAGGAGAGGCATCTCGGTGGTGGAGCTAGGTGGGGAGTCTTGGTGCGGAGGCCGCGGTCGGAGGAGAAGCGACACTGTGGATCTGGCTGAGGCGGAGCTACAATGCCCGGTGGAGGGAGGAGCGGTGGCCCACTTTTGGTGGAGCCATCAGTTGATGTGAGCGCAGCGGTGGTGGGCACTTTGAAGGAGTGGTGGCTGCAGGTTTAATCCCACATGCAGTGGGTAAAAGGTCTGCGGACCATTTTTATATGCAAAGGGCCCGCATACATTCCAAACAAGTGAGCTGGGCTTTGTTGCTATGCACTTTGAAGCTTGAGCATGGGTGATGTCACCCCAATGCATGTTGGTGATAGAATATTCATGCAGAGATGCAAATCAGACCGTACGATCTGATTTGCAAAAATTTTTTGCCTCGGATTGGACTTTCACCAAATATGGGTGAGTTTATAGTTGATTTTACCCGAAATAGCCTCCCGGATGCAACGGTGAGGTCAGATCTGCTCCAAGATGCTTCTATTGCATGCTAGTTTCTAGATCTGAGATTTGGACCTTCAAAGCTTGCATCAAGCTCTCTTCAAATCGGCTGATCTAAACACTCCAATGGCTCTGATACCATGTAAGAATTTGCAAATAACAAATATTGAACCAAGATCAAGAGGTTGAAGAAAAGCACAAGAGAGAAAATATGAATGTGAGGATGGATTGAATAGATCCAATGAATTAATGATTGAAAATGATTACATAATAGGCCTCCTTATATAGGAAAGGCAATAAGAGAGAATGATAAGGAGCTGATAAGTTATCACCTATGCTAGGTGTAATCACATGTCCACCAAATGTGGATCATCCTCCAATATGCAATAAAGTATGTGCATTGGATTAGGATGATAATATGATAAGAGCACAAAAGGTGGATCTCACACACAACGAGGTATGTGATGACAACTATCACACCAAAAGTGAAATTTCTCCTACACGATGTGCTTAATAGATGTGCACACTCCTAGGTGTCTCAATCACAAATTACTATGCAATGCATTAACCTAAGTAAGATTAAGTAAAGTGTAATTAGGAATAATTAATTACACCAACACTATTGTTATATGTGTCCTTATTGCCTTCATAATTTTGGTTCAACCCCTATAAGATGCCCAAGCGTAGAGGCCAAGGAAAGTACCCAAGAGCACTTGAAAGAAAGATGAATGAAACCATTGTCCTTATGTGGGTAAACCCATATAAGTGTTCTTCCTTTGCATCACAACTCATACTTGAGGATCTACAATCATGCATTTATGTTCAAGACTTATTATTACCTTGGTCCTTTTGAATCTTAGGATGACATTTCAATTGGGAAAGACAAACCAAAACCTTTCATAGACCAATAACAACCAAGACATGTGGGTGCTCTTCTGTTGTACAGTTATACTCATAAAATATATGTACAGTTATAAAATTTGATGCCTTGAAATTTTATAACATAGTTCCTCTTCATCAAAATAGAATGGAAGTGGTGATTCAATGCATCTACCCACATTCTATGTACTTTGAGCCAATGAAATTTTTATCATGATGATGAAGTAATAATGCATTAAATGTCTTACTGATGTCCCTATTTGATTGGCAGATGCTTTGTTTGTTATATTGCTGCTATAAAAATAGAATGACAGTGGTGATTCAATGCATCTACAACCTCAACAACATGGTAGCATTGATCCAATAACATAAAATACATTAAAAATGGCAAGCTCACGGTCTCAATGAAATAAATAGTGTATAAAATAGTGTATAAAACAATATATGGTGCACAACAACAACAAGCATGCAATGACAACAATAACATTGCATGATGCTCGAGCTCAAATTCAAAACAGTAAGTGTATTAGTGTATGATCTAATAGCAGCAACCTCGTTGATCATTACCTTTCACTCCTCCATCATTATAGAAGAGATAGTTACCTACAACTGTATTTCATAATTCCTCCTTTGAAGTATATATATATTAAGTATAATTATGAGTTTACATCATATATTTAGTCTTAATAAAATCTTATAAAACAACATAAAACTAACCCAAAATACTTTGTCTTAATAAAATCTTAATAAAACAATATATTTAGTCTTAATAAAATCTTATAGAACAACATATATTGGGTGAAGTGTTTGATCTCTCTTTATTTGTTTTTCTATTGATATTCACTATGTGGTACTCCTCATTTATGATCATTTCATGAGGAAATGTCTTGATGGCTCACGGGCTGCAAGCTAGGGAATCATGCATTATTTATGAGCTCACTATTTGAGCACCTCATGTCCCTATTTGATTTGTTGGTGCTCAAACAATGAGCTCATAAACAATGCATGATGCCCTAGCTTGCAGCCCGTGAACCATCAAGACATTTCCTCATGAAATGATCATAAACGGGGAGTACCACATAGTGAATATCAACAACAAAACAAATAAAGAGAGATCAAACACTTCACACAATGCCTTTAAGGTAATAGCAATGATGCCCTAGCTTGCAACCCACGAGCCATCAAGTCATTTCCTCATGAAATGATCATAAATGAGGAGTACCACATAGCTAGTGAATATCGACAGCAAAACGAATAAAGAGAGATCAAACACTTCACACAATATATGTTGTTTTATAAGATTTTATTAAGACTAAATATATTGTTTTATTAAGATTTTATTAAGACAACATATTTTGGGTTAGTTTTATGTTATTTTATAAGATATTTATTAAGACTAAATATATGATGTAAACTCAATATAAAAAATAGAGCACCGACCAATCAAATAGGGACATGAGGTGCTCAAACAGTGAGCTCATAAACAATGCATGATGCCCTAGCTTGCAGCCCGTGAGCCATCAAGACATTTCCTCATGAAATGATCATAAACAGGGAGTACCACATAGTGAATATCAGTAGCAAAACAAATAAAGAGAGATCAAACACTTCACACAATGCCTTGAAGGTAATAGCAATGATGCCCTAGCTCTCAAAGCTCGTTGGTCATCGAGCATTCCAAATACTAAGATGTAAACAATGCCACTATTAACATTCATAGTGTGCCATTAAATCAACAAATGCCATCAAAATGAAATTCAGTTAATGAGAAGACAAAGCTCGAATGACTATCTCAAGTGCTAGTGCCCTCTTCCCACATGGTGTTGGCCTCTTTGTGCATGCCAAACTCGAATGCCCTCTTCGTGTCATGCAAAAGTGCAATGTTGTCTTTGCGACAGCTCTTCGAATTCACAAAAATTACAAATGACACTTTATTTTTGTTTATAACCAAAATGGTGTCGCAATTAAATCAACAAATGACATCAAAATGAAATTGAGTTAATGAGAAGACAAAGCTTGAATGCCTACCTCAAGTCATGGTTGCAATATGAAGTGTATTTTCCTAAGTGCATTTTCCTGAGTGCACATGTTTTGTAGCATAGTTCCTTTTAGAAGTGTATGGCTTAACTATGCACATGCATAATTGTAGATGAGGATCAATAATATGATGTCAGGCATTGCGTAGATCCTTTGGATCAGTAATATGGTGTTAGACATTGCTTAGATCCTTTGGATCTAACTCGATTCTTTCTTTCCTTGTAGTTTTTGGATCATACATGAGCATACTGGATTGAATCCAGGGTCAACACTTCATTACTTTAGGCAATATCAGGTACCTTCATTATTTATGTTCATCCACTTATGTATGTTTGCATTCATTCATATTCTTCTGAAAATTGGCTATACTCATATTCTTCTTGTGTCTGAGTCTTCTAACTATGATCAATTTAATGTTGTAAATCTTAACATAGAATTCAATATCAACTGATCATATATCCATTCCAAATGATATAACTCCATTTGAATAAACATACATACCAACCATTTGACAAAATGTCCATATGAAGTCTAGAGAAATACATTAATTTTATAGCGAATTCATGATTTATAATGTCGTTGATTTCCTACAAAGCCTTTAGTGAAATCTATCAGAAAATTAAAAATTTGGTCAAACTAAGTGTATAAATGAAGGATGAAACACATAGGAAGCTATGAGATGCTATGAAAAGGTGACATCAAGCTAATGAAAGGAGGCATCTCAATGATGTTAAATCATAGGGGATTCTCTTTGTTCCAGTCTGCAATGGAGTGAGCTAATTCTGAAAGTATAAATATATAATTTTAACAATGTATAAAGTCCTTCACAAGATGTAATAAAAACACTGGCAAGGCATGAGAACTATTTGACGAAATGCCACAATAGTGGTGTCTCATGCAATGCTAAGATGTTTAGTTATATGCAATGCTGAGATATTCAAAATATTGTTGGATAAATAGATAATTTTAACAATGTATAATGTCCTTCACAAGATATAATGAAAACTATGGAGTGAACTATGTTTGTCTGATTATATAACTATTATCGTATGTCAGGTATCCCACACAGTCTCTGTTACTCAAAAATACAACATACAATATAATAAGAATTAGTAGGAAAAGGTTGCATTTGTTTGTCTAATTAACACTACCTTGTAGGTTTTGTTAGTTTACATGTCATTATTGCATTCATTCTAGATGTCATCATTGTACTCTAAGTATTGATCAAGTATTTCAATATTCAAAATTCATGAATGATCATTACATTGTGCTTCCAAACTGAATGTAGTATAACAATGTCCTTTCGTGTTTCATATTTCAATTCAATAGTTAGAGTACATTGCAGAATTGAAAGAAAAGATTCAAGTATGGAATAAGGGTCCCATGCATTGCCTTGTCTTGTATTTGAGTTGGCTAGTTGTCTGCTAGGTCTCTACATTTAGGTCTTCATCTTCCAGGTCTCCATTTACATCTAAGTCTTTAGGGTTCATATCTGCATGAGAAAGAAAAATATGGTTAGATCTTGTTGGATCTAAGCAATACATGAGAAACAAATAACATACTGTAGCAATCAAGTTTTCAATACTGCATATCAATCTAGAAAATTAAATATAATAAGGAAATGTACACTGACACTCATTGCAAGGTAGTGTTAAAGGGACTTGTTTCTGACATGAAACCTTTTACTACTAATGATTATTGTGGTGTATGTTGTCCTTTTGTTAACCAGGTGTCTGAATTAAAGAGACTTAGTATGTTTCAAACTGAGAAACCTTTTTCAAATTATGTACTTCATAATAATGTTATTTGAAAGGTTAACAGATTATTTTGCAGATAACAGCTGACTGGTTTTCACTTTTAGTCATTATCAAAGATGCAGATCAAGTTGGTCTCCCATGATAAGAAAGCTACAGGAAGTGCCAGTGATTGCTAATTTTCAAAGTACAAGTTACAAATGATGCTGCATAAATACTGGTTATATGTCCTTACTGTTTCAAAACTACATTTTCAAGATATAAACATATTTGTTGTTGAATACAAAAGAGTGCTTCAAGATTGAGCCATAAAATGATAAAATGTTTACAGTTTGTTTTTATTGAGTGTCACGAACCCATGTTCGAACCTCATTATTTAACATTCTGGTGTTTTTAAGTGTCACGAGCCCGTGCTTGAACTTCATTAATAGTGAACAAACATTTTCATCTTGTAGTACTTATCATATTAAGTGCAAATTCAACATCAATAAGAATTGAATACAATGGACAAAGCTACAAGAGAAAGCTAAACAAAAAGTGTAAAATATGTATAAACTGGAACAAAGTATGTACAATTGATAGTTGAACATCATAAAGGAGAAATATACTTATCTATCATGGAAATAATAATGGTTATATGTTGAGCATCTCTCAGTCATAATCACCTACTAAGGTTTGCGAAGGTTATGAGTGAAAGATGTGTTAGTTTTATTTATAACTGATTACATCTTTAACATTTTTCACTCATAACCTTGCAACTTTAGTTAGTCATTAGAGGTGTTTCATGGTTTCCTGAAGCAACTGTCCGTCATTGCCGAGCTCATAGTATATGGTTTGCAAAGGAATGAGTTCACCAGTTCATCAAATTCATAGTTGTTGATTGCATAGGTTATTTTCATGTCAGCAGAATGAAACAATTTGGATGCTATGTGCTATAATCACAGTGATGTACATACTGTGGAAAATTTGTTAATCAAGTTTTAGTAATTCCTAAGAGCTTCATGTTTTATGAAGAGTGTTTTCATGCAGCCATTTTGAAAAGAACAATTATCTATTTATCTTCAAAATCCCAAGTCAAGATTTTGGGCTTCATATGTTATCACAGAATATGCTGAGGAAGATACTGAATTTGATAAAGTTGCAGTTGACAGTAATTCAAAATTATATGAAAGTGGGAAGTATGTTGCCAATATGTAATCAGAATTATCACAAGCTTCATTTACAACAGAAGATGTCATTTATCTGCCAATTAAGGGCTCGAGCTAAAAAGGATAAGCCAAATCTTCAGAAATATCAATTTTCAATGCTTACTGTCAAGGAGTTCATATTATTTACTAAAAATGAGCTTAGTATTTTGGCATATGAGACAAAAGAACAATAGTCATGTCAAATTCAAATAATACCCACAAGCTACATACTGGATTTCCAGTTATTAGTAGGTATGAACAATGATTTTCTTTGATATTTTTAAAAAAACCCATGACTGTTACTAGTTCACGATATGAAGATTGCAGTTTTATGCCAGTCACAAGTGGTTGAAATGTATTCATAGTTGTTCATAAAAGTTCTTTGAACAATTTTGGGTTCATGAGATTCGAACCCATGTGTGGTTTGTAAAGAAATGAACTAACAGTAGAGCTCGGGTATGAAATGTTCGCAGCTTGCAAATACAAAGAACAGTTCAAAATATATATAAGTAACAAATCTAAAGACATGACGCCATGAACAAGTTAATACTAGTCTCTTGCCTGATGACACAATGTTTTAATAAAGCTTGTGGCTTATAAGATGCTATGAAACATGGTATGTGCTTGATGTTATACAAATCAAAAGAGAACTATGTGTGTATCCAAGTTTGTGTACGGTAAAGTTACAAGCTATAGCTCGAGTGTTGAATATTCAGCTGAGAGTAAACACCAGTCATTTGACTGTTAATACAAAGATACAACTATAAATCATAACCTTGACTGCATTATCAAAGGAAATAATCATATTTTAAGCAACAGTTAACACAAGGAAAGCCCATAGCTTATGTTGTAGGTTACGATTTCATGTTATTCACTGCAAGAGATAAACAAAGAGTTCTATAAATGAACTTACAGTTCGGTCAAACTCAAGCTTGTTTTCAATGTCGAGTTCCCCAGTATGAGATACACATCAGTCAATAATAGCCAATGATCTCTAGTGCAACAGAGGGTTCAAATCTAGCAGTGGTTGAGTTCATTCACAGTCAAATGTCGAGTTCCTTTAGTTTTCAAACTCTTTCCTGTGTGTTAGGGTTTCTTTCCCCTAAATCTTCTTTGTGAAGAAAAATAAACTCAAGTGTCGTGATCAAATAAACCTCATAAAAATTGGAATCCGCCAACTAGCAAATGCCTTTAATGCGTATGTAGATGTCAGTTCCAGCAGAGCCTCGAAAAATGCTCATAGTGCCACCTTGCATTTTGCTCTCCTCGATTTATGTATTGTTTCAAGTGGATTGAAAGTTGTCAACTTTTCCACTTTGTATGTAGTTCATACTTAGATTTTTTATCTAAGTTAGGAATGAGGAGCATATTTTAATATTAGTTTTTTTTTCTAATATTAAAATTAATAATAATTTTGGCAATTATTTTTGTAAAAGGATTTAATTCCTTAATATTAGCCAAAATTTAAGGGCATTTAGATTGAGTTCTTATAGGCTTAGTTTTAGTAAATCTTTGGCAGATTTTTGGGCTAACATTGGGTATTTCTGGTAGGTTTGATTTTCGGATCGGAGACTGGAGCTGGATATAAAATTGATTTTGGATAATCAATTCAGGGTTGCAGATTTTGGAGAGAGGGCATATAGTGAATATTTTGTTCCTAAGTGCTTTGAAGGCCATTTTGTAATCATTTTTATTAGTTTTTGGAGGGAATGAACTAGATATTTTGACTCATATTTGATGAAATTGTTTTGATGTTGGATCCTGTTTTCATCTTTTCTCACAAGTGTTAAATCATTCATTGTCTAAAGGAAGTGAATAATTCTTGTTCCTGCTTAAGATAATCAATTTCTCCAAGACCTTGTGTGTGAAATGTATGTTTGTTAATTATCCAAGTTGTTTGTGGTAAAACCCTAATAGCATGCCTTTATTAACCTATATGTTGAGCAAAGATTCATAGTGTTAAAATCATCATTTGTGAGGCAGGATTGATGTTTCATCTTTTTGCAAAGTCTGAAATATTCATTGGTGTATCACCCTAATCTTTTAGTTACAGTATTCTTTTCCCTTTTCCCAACAAGTTGTAGATCAGGAAGAGTGATATTCCATATTTCATAGGAACTGGCCTAGAATCCAAAGATTCCTCTTCATTCATAGTCCACCCACAGCTAGGAGAGGTTTCCATTGTCAGGATAGAATTGTTGTTTTGCCTTAATGCTTGATTTAGGGTAACAATTCTAAGCTTGAACAGTTTTTGGCACGCCCGGTGGGACCACGAACTACTTCTCAATTATGAGCTGTTAGATCTATGGTTGTTTCAAATTTTAGTTGCAGCTCTAAGTGTGGATTTTAATGAGCAGAACTCCAACCAGAGCAAATAAGGAGGGATTCGTATATCAAGAATTACAACCAAGCAGAAGGTTCAGGAAAAGCCATCAAAAGAAGAGGAAAAACCTACTAAAGTTCAGCAGCCAGTAATGCCAGAAGTCAAGAAGGCTGCAAATATTGGAAAAAAAGCAGTAGCTACTGATAAGAAACTATCAAATGTACAAAAGACATTAGAAAAGGAAGGTAAGAAATCTCCAAATGAAAAGCCTCCTCCTTTTTATGTCTCCTTGATTATTGGAAATAAATTAGTTCATAATTGCATGGTAGATAGTGGTGCAACCAGTACTGTTATGCCTAAGAAAGTGGCAGATTTGCTGAACTTAAAATATGAGCCTCTTGAGAAGGGTGTGGTCCAGCTTGATGGAACTTTTGTTAAGACTTTAGGAGTTATTAAAAATGCAAGTTTGACCCTGCATTCCTACCCAAATTTTTCAATTCCATAGGACATATATGTTATTGATTTACCAGCATACTTTTCCATGTGTCTATCTAGAGATTTCACAGCCAAAATAGATGGCTATTTTTCATCAGATTGGTCACATTTGTACTTCAGAACTAGATATGGTACTAAGGTAACCATAAAATTAGAATCACTGGCCAAAAATCACATAGAGCCTTATAATCCAAGTCCTATAAATGCAAGTTGTATGAATATGGATCAAGATGAAATACTTAATTATTCAGCGTATAATACTAAAACTGAAGCATATCCAAATATTGTTCTAGATGAATGGGCTACTAGGAATGAGCATAATGATGACATGTATGATGCTGGTTTTGGAAACTACATGATTTTAGAATCTGATTCAGTTGTTCCTAATTTGATTAAAGATCCAGAATCTAAATCTGTTGTGTCTAAGCAACTTTGGGATTTGTATTTTGATGGGTCAAGGAATAAGGATGGAGTTGGTGCAAGGGTTATGCTGGTATCTCTTGATGGTGATAAATTTTATGTTGCTTTTAAGTTGTCCTTTCCTTGTTCTAATAATGTGGCTGAATATGAGAGTTTAATCTAGAGATTAGAGTGGGCAAGATTGAGAGGTATTAAGTGTATGAGAGAATTTGGTGATAGTGAGCTTATTGTTAAGCAGGTGAGAGGCATCAATACTGTTAAAAATGATTTTCTTAAAATGTATAAATCTAGAGTTGCTGATATTCTAGATGAATTTGATGCTTTCAACTTGATTTCAATTCCTAGAAGGGAAAATCTGCATGTTGATAGACTGGCTAGTATTGGTGCTCATATTGCAATAACAGAAAATAAAGGACTGATTTCAGACCAGTCACATATTAAGATAATTGTTAGGCCATCCATTCCAGATAATGACACTTACTGGCAAGTTTTCAATACTGATGAACATATCTTGAGTTTTCTGATAGAAACAGATGGTTTTTCAGCTTCAAGAGATAGTAAAAACATTCAGCAAATGGAAGACCAGATTATTCAGTTGAAAACCAATAAGCTTCCAAAGGGATTAGTCAGCTTGGAATCAACTTTTAATTTTGATGATCAGTTTAGGAAGGGTAAAACCAGCTTGCTGATTAAAGAAGATCATTATGAAGAAGTGAAAATTTTCAGAGATAAGCAGTTGAAGGTTGGTAAAATAAACTCTCCTGAAGAAAAATAACTATTTATTGATCTTTTAGAGAATATAATGATGTCTTTGCATGGGATTACTCTGATTTAAAGGGTTTTGATCCCCAATTAACCCAGCATACTGTAGAATTGGAGCCTAATGCTAGGCCAATTAGACAAAGGCAAAGGCCTATAAACCCCAAGTTAGAGCCATTAATGTTAAAAGAGCTGAGAAAACTTCTAGATGGTGGTATCATATTTCCTATTAAGCACACATCTTGGGTTTCTAACTTAGTTCCAGTAAGGAAGAAGAATGGAGAGATAATACTTTGTGTAGAGTTTAGAGACCTTAATAGGGCATCTCTGAAAGATAGACACCCTCTTCCTTCCATGGAACAAATTTTACAATATGTTTCAGGTTTTGAGAGATTTTCACTCTTAGATGGATATTCTGGTTATAACCAAATTTTAGTCAAAGAATCTGATCAATTTAAAATAGCTTTTACAACTAAGTGGGGTACCATGGCTTACAGAAGAATGCCATTTGGACTATCAAATGCTGGGGCTACTTTTCAGAAAGCAATGGACATGGCTTTTAAGAATTTAATGTATAAATTTGTTCTAGTTTATCTTGATGATGTGACAATTTACAACAAGGTTGCAAATCAACATATTGATCATTTGAGATAGATATTACAAAGATGTAGAGAATTCAAAATTTCCTTAAACCCCAAGAAATCTATGTTTGCAGTTCATAAAGGGAAAATCCTAGGATACCAGGTGTCCAAGGAAGGAACCACAATATATCCTGAGAGAATTCATGTAATCCTTGAGCTTTCATTGCCTAAACACAAGAAATGATTGCAGAGTTTTATTGGGAGAATTAATTTTGTAAGGAGGTTTATTCCTGATATTGCAAACCTACTAAAACCATTGACCACAATGCTTAAAAAGGATATTCCTTTCAGCTAGACTAATGAAGGAAAAAAGAATTTTGAACTAATAAAACAGGCTTTGTCTTCAGCCCCTACTCTTGTTAATCCTGATTTTACTAAAGATTTTATTTTGTATGCCTATGATGGTTCAGACACAATTTCAGTAATGCTGGTCCAGAAGAATGATGAAAAATAGGAGCAGCCAATTGCCTTTTTCAACAAAGGTATGGATGACTATGAGAAAAGGTACACTTTTGTTGAAAAACATGTACTTGTTAGTAAAGCTTTGAAGAAGTTTAAGCATTTAATTGCCAGAAATAAAGTGCATTTAATGGTTGCACATCCTAGCATCAAAGAGCTTTTGTTAAACAAGGATGTTAATGAAAAGAGGGCTGGTTGGATAACAAGGGTTATGGAGTATGATGTACAGATTCATGTGACTAAACTAATTAGAGGCAAGGGCCTTTGTGCTCAAATGGTAGAAGAGGAAGAACAGTTTGTAGTTTCTAAAGAATCTAAAAATTTACAAGGTGATACTGTATTGTTTAATAATCCTACAACTTGGTTGACATATATGACCAGATTCTTGCAAACTGGGCAATGCCCAAGTAATCTTGATAAGGCAAAAAGGAGATACTTCAGGTTACAATCTATTCCCTATGTTCTTATTGATGGTGTTCTATATAGAAAAGACTATTCTGGGATGTTTCTTAAGTGTATTGATTCACTAGATCAAGGTAGAATTTTATCTGAGTTTCATGATGGATCTTGTGGAGGACATTTCAGTCCTAAAACTATAGCCTGGAAAATACTAAGGGCAAGCTATTATTGGCCTAATTTATTTAAGGATGCTCATGTTTGGGCCAGAAAATGTCAGAAATAAGCATTATTTGCAGTTAAACAAAGGCTGGCAACATTGCCATTAAAACCAATTGTGGTTGATCAACCATTTGCTAAGTGGGGTATGGACTTTATTGGTCCTATCAATCCTAATTCTAGTGCAGGTCATAAATGGATTTTGACTGCTACTAATTACTTCATGAGATGGACTAAAGCAATTGCATTAAAAGAGGCTACTGGACCCATTGTGTTAAAGTTTTATGAAGATATTACAACCAGGTTTGGAGTTCCTCAATCCATTATTTTAGACAATGCTATGGCTTTTATTGTTTTAGCTATTACGGAATGGGCTGTGAAGAATGAGGTTTATTTAAATACTTCTTCTAACTATTATCCTCAGGGTAATGGTCTTGTAGAATCTACAAACAAAAATCTAATTAGAATTATCAAAAAGACTCTGCAGGAGAACAAGAGGGACTGGCATTCTAAATTGAAGGCAACCTTGTGGCTGGATAGGATTACACCTAAACAGGTAATTGGGAATTCCCCTTATGTCCTGGTTTATGGTAAAGATGCTAGATTGCCAATTTCCACTGAATTTCCAGCCTTGCAGTTGGCTGATCAGATGCTATTATTTGGAGAAGAAGATCCCCTTAAATTGAGGTATGTTGATTTGTTACAGCTTGAAGAGGAAAGGAGAAAAGCATTGGACACAATGGAACTTAAGCAAGCACAAACTAAAAGATCTTTTGATAGGAAAGCTAAGTTCAGAGAATTTAAGGAAGGAGATTTAGTACTCAAGTGGGATGTACTAAAGAGCAGGCCAGGGCAGCATGATAAATTCAATAATTTCTAGTCAGGCCCTTTTGATATAACAACCTATAAGGAAAACAATGCTTTTCAGTTGTCCACAACTGAAGGGGAAGAATTGCAGATTCCAGTTAATGGAATACACCTCAAGCTTTGCTTTGAGGTTTAGGTTATTTTCAATTTTTCAATTTCAATAAGTGTTGTCCAAGCACTAGGTCATTAGGTCGCATTTGAGTCTAGTTTAGATGCATTTTCATTTCAATAAAGGTTGCATTCATGGTTCAGTTTTCCTAAATTCTGTTGCCCTATGATAAGTCTATAGGTCATGTCTAGCAGGCAGACATCCAGCAGAAGTCACCAAAAATGTTACTAAAAAATATAGCATACAATATAATAAGCATTAGTAGGAAAAGGTTGCATTTTTTTGTCTAATTAACACTACCTTGTAGGTTTTGTTACTTTACATGTCATTATTGCATTCATTCTAGATGTCATCATTGTACTCTAAGTATTGATCAAGTATTTCAATATTCAAAATTCATGAATGATCATTACATTGTGCATTCAAACTGAATGTAGTATACAAATGTCCTTTCTTGTTTCATATTTCAATTCAATAGTTAGAGTACATTGCAGAATTGAAATAAAAGATTCAAGTATGGAATAGGGGTCCCATGCATTGCCTTGTCTTGTCTTTGAGTCAGATGGTTGTCTGCTAGGTCTTTGCATTTAGGTCTTCATCTTCAGGGTCTCCATCTGCATCTAAGTCTTTAGGGTTCATATCTGCATGAGAAAGAAAAATATGGTTAGATCCTATTGGATCTAAGCAATACATGAGAAACAAATAACATACTGTAGCAATCAAGTTTTCAATACTGCATATCAATATGGAAAATTAAATGTAATAAGGAAATGTACACTGACACTCACTGCAAGGTAGTGTTAAAGGGACTTGTTTCTGACATGAAACCTTTTACTGCTAATGATTATTGTGGTGTATGTTGTCCTTTTGTTAACTAGGTGTCTGAATTAAAGGGACTTAGTATGTTTCAAACTGAGAAACCTTTTTCAGATTATGTACTTCATAATAATGTTATTTGAAAGGTTAACAAATTATTTTGCATATAACAACTGACTGGTTTTCACTTTCAGTCATTATCAAAGATGCAGATCAAGCTGGTTTCCCATGATAAGAAAGCTACAGGAAGTGCCAGTGATTGCTAATTTTCAAAGTTCAAGTTAGAAATGATGCTGCATAAATACTGGTTATATGTCCTTACTGTTTCAAAACTACATTTTCAAGATATAAACATATTTGTTGTTGAATACAAAAGAGTGCTTCAAGATTGAGCCATAAAATGATAAAATGTTTACAGTTTGTTTTTATTGAGTGTCACGAACCCGTGTTCAAACCTCATTATTTAACATTCTAGTGTTTTTGAGTGTCACGAGCCCATGCTCAAACTTCATTAATAGTGAACAAACATTTTCATCTTGTAGTACTTATCATATTAAGTGCAGATTCAGCATCAATAAGAATTGAATACAGTGGACAAAGCTACAAGAGCAAGCTGAACAGAAAGTGTAAAATATGTATAAACTAGAACAGAGTATGTACAGTTGACAGTTGAACATCATAAAGGAGAAATCTATTTATCTATCATGGAAATAATAATGGTTATATGTTGAGCATCTCTCAGTCGTAATCACCTACTAAGGTTTGCGAAGGTTATGAGTGAAAGATGTGTTAGTTTTATTTATAACTGATTACGTCTTTAACATTTTTCACTCATAACCTTGCAACTTTAGTTAGTCATTAGAGGTGTTTCATGGTTTCCTGAAGCAACTGTCCATCATTGTCGAGCTCATATTATATGGTTTGCAAAGGAATGAGTTCACCAGTTCATCAAATTCATAGTTGTTGATTACACAGGTTATTTTCATGTCAGAAGAATGAAACAATTTGGATGCTATGTGCTATAATCACAGTGATGTACAAACTGTGGAAAATCTGTTAAATCAAGTTCTAGTAATTCCTAAGAGCTTCATGTTTTATGAAGAGTGTTTTCATGCAGCCATTCTGAAAAGAACAGTTATCTATTTATCTTCAAAATCCCAAGTCAAGATTTTGGGCTTCATATGTTATCACAAAATATGCTGAGGAAGATACTGAATTTGATAAAGTTGCAGTTGATAGTAATTCAAAATTATATGAAAGTGGGAAGTATGTTGCCAATATGTAATCAGAATTATCACAAGCTTCATGTACAATAGAAGATGTCATTTATTTGCCAGTTAAGGGCTCGAGCTAAAAAGGATAAGCTAAATCTTCAAAAATATCAATTTTCAATGCTTACTGTCAAGGAGTTCATATTATTTTCTAAAAATGAGCTTAGTATTTTGGCATATGAGACAAAAGAACAACAGTCATGTCAACTTCAAATGATACCCACAAGCTACATATTGGATTTCCAGTTATTAATAGGTATGAACAGTGATTTTCTTTGATATTTTTAAAAAAACCCGTGACTGTTACTGGTTCACGATATGAAGATTACAATTTTATGCCAGTCACAAGTGGTTGAAATGTATTCATAGTTGTTCATAAAAGTTCTTTGAATAGTTTTGGGTTCATGAGATTCGAACCCATGTGTGGTTTGTAAAGAAATGAACTAACAATAGAGCTCGAGTATGAAATGTTCGCAGCTTGCAAATACGAAGAATAGTTCAAAATATATATAAGTAATAGATCTAAAGACATGATGCCATGAACAAGTTAATACTAGTCTCTTGATTGATGACACAGTGTTTTAATAAAGCTTGTGGCTTATAAGATGTTGTGAAACATGATATGTGCTCACTGTTATACAAATCAAAAGAGAACTCTGTGTGTATTCGAGTTTGTGTAAGGTAAAGTTACAAGCTACAGCTCGAGTGTTGAATATTCAGCTGAGAGTAAACACTAGTCATTTGACTGTTAATACAAAGATACAATTGTAAATCATAACTGTGACTACATTATCAAAGGAAATAATCATATTTTAAGCAACAGTTAACACAAGGAAAGCCCACGACTTATGTTGTAGGTTACGATTTCATGTTATTCACTGCAAGAGATAAACAGAGAGTTCTATAAATGAACTTATAGTTTGGTCAAATTCGAGCTTGTTTTCAATGTTGAGTTCCCCAGTATGAGATACACATCAGTCAATAATAGCCAATGATCTCTAGTGCAATAGAGGGTTCAAATCTAGCAGTGGTCAAGTTCATTCACAGTCAAATGCCGAGTTCCTTTAGTTTTCGAACTCTTTCCTGTGTGTTAGGGTTTCTTTCCCCTAAATCTTCTTTGTGAAGAAAGATAAACTCAAGTGTCGTGATCAAATAAACCTCATAAAAATTGGAATCTGCCAAGCAGCAAATGCCTTTAATGCGTATGTAGATGTCAGTTCCAGCAGAGCCTCTAAAAATGCTCATAGTGCCACCTTGCATTTTGCTCTCCTCGATTTATGTATTGTTTCAAGTGGATTGAAAGTTGTCGACTTTTCCACTTTGTATGTAGTTCATACTTAGATTTTTTTATCTAAGTTAGGAATGAGGAGCATATTTTAATATTAGTTTTTTTTCTAATATTAAAATTAATAATAATTTTGGCAATTATTTTTGTAAAAGGATTTAATTCCTTAATATTAGCCAAAATTTAGGGGCATTTAGACTGAGTTCTTATAGGGTTAGTTTTAGTAAAGCTTTGGCACATTTTTGGGCTAAGATTGGGCATTCCTAGTAGGTTTGATTTTCGGATTGGAGACTAGAGCTGGATATAAAATTGATTTTGGATAATCAATTCAGGGTTGCAGATTTTGGAGAGAGGGCATATAGTGAACATTTTGTTCGTAAGTGCTTTGAAGGCCATTTTGTAATCATTTTTATCAATTTTTGGAGGGAATGAACCAAATATTTTGACTCATATTTGGTGAAATTATTTTGATGTTGGATCCCGTTTTCATCTTTTCTCACAAGTGTTAAATCATTCATTGTCTAAAGGAAGTGAATAGTTCCTATTCCTTCTTAAGATAATCAATTTCTCCAAGACCTTGTGTGTGAAATGTATGCTTGTTAATTATCCAAGTTGTTTGTGGTAAAACCCTAATAGCATGCCTTTATTAACCTATATGTTGAGCAGAGATTCATAGTGTTAAAATCATCATTTGTGAGTCAGGATTGATGTTTCATCTTTTTGCAAAGTCTGAAATATTCATTGGTGTATCACCCTAATCTTTTAGTTATAGTATTCTTTTCCCTTTTCCCAACAAATTGCAGATCAGGAAGAGTGATATTCCATATTTCATAGGAACCGGCCTAGAATCCAAAGATTCCTCTTTATTCATAGTCCACCCATAGCTAGGAGAGGTTTCCATTGTCAGGATAGAATTGTTGTTTTGCCTTAATGCCTAATTTAGGGTAACAATTCTAAGCCTGAACAATCTCATGGATTGTCAAGTACAAGTCAATACACCCCATAAAGATTAATGTCTTTTATCATTTGTAAAATATCTCGCTCATTGCCACCTATCTTTCTCATTGCATGAAGTGCAGGTACCAACGAATAGGTATTTGTCAGAATTGTCTTCCTCGAGGGAGGAAAATCTAGGAATGGAAGAAGAAAGTGAGACATTTAGTACGTGTAATTCAATAAGATCAATTCAAGGTCAAAAGATCAGAAAGAAATTCAATAAACGCATGAAATTTTTCCTTGCTCAAGAGGGGTCGTGTTCTTATGATGATGAGAGAAAAAGTAACTCTGAGCTTCCATTTAGGTACAAACATTTACAGAAACAATGGGTCCCCAATGAACTTTCTTCAATAAACACTGATTTTTGTGTTAAAGAAAGGATATATCACATAACACCGTCTTCATTACATGGTTTGGACCTATTTTCCATGGATGGCATAAAGGTCTCTTACAACAAAGTTGTCAAATTGATGGAGTATGTCAAACCTTGTTATGATTACAGTAGTTGGATGCAGATTGTTAAATATAAAAAAAGTATGTGTAGGTATGCACTCGCGGCAAATTATATACAAAAAAAAGTCAGTGAAAAAAGTAAAAAAGTAGTTATATACATTGATGGAAGACCCAAAGCATCAGGAAATATTGCAGGTTTTATAAACAGTACATGGCCCGCGTCAACTAAGAAGAAACCCAATTGCATATTTGAGGCGCACGAGGGAAATTGCATATTTGTATGTGTGATCAAATCAATACATGGAGGTGAGGAGATACTTATCGATTACAATTTGAATCACATAGATACAAAAATCCCCATCACTATCATGGACACAGCGGTACACATTTTGATAATTGTCTATTATTCAACATAACTTAGAATAAGAACACATATGTTTTAACATGTCTAAATGATTTTTTTTGAAATACAGAGCTATAGTATGGATCAAGAGCCACATGATACACACAATAGTGATAGTTCTCATGGGACTTCTTCTTCTCGACAGGTAAAACTCATTGTTGTTGTACAAATGCACATACAAGAAAAATGTTAATGCATATTTTTTGTTATGTTAATGCGTATTTTTTGTTTTTCTACTATTTTGGATTGCTTTTAAATAAAGGGCTAATAATATTGTTCTCACAAATGAGTGCTGATCAGAAAAAGGGAAAGGAACAAGTAGTCCATGAGGAGCCGCAGAATGAGCAAGATCCATTCGATGCTGATTTTTTATCAGAGGTTGATCCTGTGGTTGCACTGGAAAGGTCCTTCGTGCAATATCAAAAGAGTTAGCTTGAATGGAAAATATTCAACCCCACACTCCTGAAATACAGAGGGCATAAAATATGTTGATTGGCCGTGTTCAGAACTATAGAGTAAATAGTAATGTAGTTTTTAATTATAACAAAAGTTCAATAATGATTTTTATAGTATACTATTTTATTTATGTCATTAACTTAACTATATATGTGTTCTCTTTACAAGTTATGCTAAATAGATTAAAGGGCATTACCTCAGATGCAAATACTTTGGATGGTACATTGCATGTTTTATCCTCCATCTTGTCCATGGTTATCCATATTTTTTATGCTCTAACAATATTTTTATTCAGCACCTGCTATTGAACCTATGTTGAGTACAACGCCTGGTACGAGGATGAGATCCACAGAGGTAGTTCCACCTGTAATGTCGGCAACACATAGCATGACCACATATGCGATGGCAACACCTACTATTGGTAAGTAGACTCCTTTTTTTCTCTCTTATTTATCATGTGTTTATTTCACTTGAACTATATATTCTTTCTTAGGGGGCATTTTGTAATATTGGATTCATTTTATGTAGAAGGTGATGATGCAATTCCTGGATGTACTCGTATTAAATGTACAGGAACAATATAGTGTGATCAATTTCTCATGAGCACTGAAGATGGACTTCCCTTGAGTGTAGCCCAACTTCCAGGTACTTTAAAGACTGATCCTTTCTTTTACTATACAATATAATACTCATAATGTAATGCACTAACCCCCTATGTTATCCCTTGCAATAACTAATTATAATAATCTCATAATTATCTTCCAGGGAATAATCTATTTTATGAAAAACTTAATGATGAATGTTTGCACATTTTCAGGCCGACCATACGCACATGGTATCATATTTTGATTTCATTGCAATATTAGATTTTGTTTCATCCCTTTCTTCAAGTATATTAAAAGGTAGCTTCACTTCATTTATGAATCTAATAGTTTTTTTCCTTAAAAGGTGGTTAGTACAAGATAAAGGGTTAAATAATAAACTCATTGACTCTATGACAACATTTTTTGGACCTGAAGTCTTTCACAGACTTAGACTCCTTGACAAAGCAGGCACTATTTTGAAGTATATTAGGGACAACTACATGACTCAAATAGAACACAACCCTTATTACGAGTGGCCACTTTATATTCCTATTAATGAGTGGGAGGATCTTAAAAAGGATGCACTTGAGAGAAGTACAAGACATAGTGGATGAGTAGTATCCCCCAATGAAAGAAGGTACATGATAATGTTAATAATGAAATTATGTACTATTTACTCTTTGTACTTATGTTATCTAACATATTTCAAACATCACATAGGTTTCCTGACACAAAAAAGGCAACAACAACAAGAAAAGAAAAGCATGGGCAACACAGGCTTGGCTCGGGTGGATATTCAAAACTTGCTGCATGAGTTGTTGTAATACCCCAAAAATGGGCTATATGTTCATTAACCTCCTACATCGACAAATCGAACAAAATCAACATCAAAGTCCTAATCTAAGGCACATCTAAACATCATCAAATCTAATTGATTATCTTAAATTTTGCATCGGAGAATATTCCTAGTAATATTCCTAATTATCTTAATTATCTTTAATTTTATAATTATTTGGCAATAAATCACATTTATCCTAAAGTTTGATTAATTGAATATTTTCATATTTAATTAATTAGATTTAATATTTGCCACTTAATTGTGTAATTAAATTTAATTATATCTATTATTAATTGTATTATTTAATTTTGACAATAAATCTAATATCATATGAATAATTGATTAAATTCTTATTTAATTAATTAAAGCAAGTTGTCATTATTTAATAATATAGTTTTTAATAAAATTTTGATTAAATAATTGATTAACCCATAAATCAATTGTTTTTTTTTTAAAAGCAGTTAAGTTGGAAATAAATCACTTTATTATTAAATTAATTCATAAATAAAATATGCACAATCATAAAAGCAGACAACTATCAATTATCAATTAAAGCTAAACTCTATTTTGAGTTAAAACTTAGCTTTTGCATGTTTTTGTGAGTTAATTATCTTTTATTTAAAAATAACTCAAAAATCAAGTTGAGTTATTTGAGTGATTTATGGCTTTTTCCCATGCACCTCCAAAGCCCTGGATTTCTATAAATTAAGGCTCAGCTCTTCACAAATCATCTCATATTTTGCACAATCACGCTGGAGAATTAGAGGCTGAGGAATCAACTTGCGAATTCAAAGCTTTGTGAGATCAATTTCAATTGCATAGTTTTTATATCTTAGCATAGAATTTCATAGTTTTCATATCATTGTTAGAATCTTCATTGTTAGATCATTTAGCATAGATTTCATATCAGTTTTTACAATTATTATTGCATAGAAAAATCCAAAAAATAGCTTAATTGCATTTATTCCATATCCATCTTTTGCATTCAAATCCTTCATTTAGGTGTCGTCTAGGTCACTGATCTTGATTACAATCTGAGAACATTAATCTCGCACCTATTAGAAGGCAGTAAATCGCTTGGTTAGATAGCTTTCAATTTTGCATGATTTTGATTATAGCTAACCTCTAATGTTTTACTGAGTGTTGTGTCTACAGATCAGGTATAATTTTCACACACACATTTCTGGCGCCCACCGTGGGGCAACCCACCTTTGCATGCTGATTTTGATTTTTTTGGGAGCTAAAACCCCAAAGTTTCAAAGATTTAATTTTATCTCCCAAACGGCTTGGAATTTTGATCTGAAATTTTTTTTGCAGGTTGGTGACATGTCATGGAAGCTACAGTAAAAAATTTAGAATTTTCTGAGATGTTTTGAATTTTTAATAATTTTTTCTTGAAATTCCGGAAAAAATTAATATCTGACGCAAATCATCATATTTTTCAAAAAAATTTATATTTTCGGAAAGCTCTTTAAATTATACAGGGGGTCCATTCTTTGTGTTTTAAATTTGGACATGATATCATAGCTCAAATAGTCAATTTAAAAAAACTGGTCTGTATTGATAAAATGGGTCTCTAGGGCACAAATGAAGAGGTTTTTTTTAAAATTTTTGCATTTTTGGAAAGCTCTCTGTTTTTTAGCAGGGGTCTTTATTCTGAATTTCTATTTTTGTGGCCAAAATCATATCAAAAAAATTAGATCTTGTTGACTAGGTCAAATGCAGCAAAAAAAATAAAGTTTTGTGATGGGTATGCACTTATTTTTTTTACATGGTTCAATGAATGATATGAGTTGTCATTTGGGTTGATTGCTGGTTATTATTACTGATAATAATTGATTTTTAGAGCTAACCCTATGGTTTTCATAAGTTGAATATATTTTGCATATCTTGTTTGCTTGTTTGCTTGTTGGAGAGTTCGTCACTTGCTTGCATGGAAAAGCTCAACAAAAATTGCTAAAAAATCAAGTAAAATCTACTAAGCGCGTTGCAAGGATCCCAGGTATTCTCCTTCATCTAATAATATTTTGATTTGGGACTTAAAATAAATCTCTTATGTGTCAAGCTTGTGTGCATCTTTTCATGCTTTTGATCTATTTCTACACACTTGCATAATTGATACTAGGTTGTGAACCCTTAAGGATTCATTAAGTAGTCTTAGAATACTTGTGATTGATCTTGATTGCTATCTTGGGTTATTGGACTCGCTAATCCGCCAGCCCCTCATTTCCGCCCCGTGGTTGCAATCTCAGCGCCATAAAGGGGAGGGGTCAACAGGACAGAAGCGTTAAATGTTCCACTTGGCAACCCTTTTGTGCTTTTAGGAACTCCCTTGTTTTCTAAGTTGTGGACTCATTTTTAGCTTGTGTGAGGTGTTAAGTGTTCCACCTTGTGGACTCATCTCATATTCGCTTTAAACGTTAAGTGTTCCTCTTTCTACTTTTTGAATGCTTTTGGTAGATTTACTTTCGGAACATACATCTGTGCTCACATAGTAATTAGGCCCTATGAACACTATTTGTGATTCTTGAGAGATTGGATTCCTAGCGAAATCCTTCTTGACGATAGAATCCTTGTAGGTAGGGAGGATACTTAGTGCGTTTCACATTCAACTTAGTTAGTGAGTCTTCTCTTATTGATCGACACATTCTCTCTCCGGAGAGGTTGATAGATCATGTGGGGTTGATATCACGAGCTTTGGTGAATCAAAATTGGTTAGTGCATCTTCTCTTATTGATTGATACATTCTCTCCCCGGAGAGGTTCATAGATCACGTGGAGTTGATATCACAGACCTTGGTGGAACAAAACTTTGTCTTAGCGTGTCGGATTAATCTTCTTGCTTTGTTTGGGTTAAAAGTGAAGAGGTGTCAAAACCTTGAATCTGGAGCCAAGTCCCCTTGTGGTATACTATTGTGAGTCATCTTTAGAGAGGGTTAACCGTAGCGGACAATCCCTTCACAGGGCAAACTGCATTGACGGAACCTCAAGCGGTAATAGCCATTTTCGCCATGGTAGTGACAACCGCTATATAAATGTCCTTGTGGAAGAAATCTCCACGGGTATGGTTCATTGTTGGGTTGTCAGATCTCCCTAGCAGCTCTTGAAGATTAAGTTCTCAGACTGTGTCAAAACCCTGGTGCGCCGGGATTGGAGTTCACCCCTTTGAATCATAAAAGTTGCAGAGTCAAACCATTACTAAAAACCTTAGAGAGGCCAATTTTTCATTCTTAGGTATATGTGTGTTATTGCAAAACTTTTTCAGAACATACACAATTAGTACTCTCAGGGATTAGCACAATTTGGTCACTTGATTGTTCATGCGCAAGGTTGCTTTTGCCCTTGTTCATTATTTTCAGACGTGCTTGGAATCACTTGCTTGCTGTTCTGTGTGCTTATTTATCTACTTGGCTATTAAAAACGATCAAATCTGGTATAACCTTCAAAATCTGGACAGTACAATTTGCAAACAATCCAAAACTGAAAATCTTAAATTTTGCAAAAAATTGACGTAAAATCTTTCTGGAGTCAAAAGTCATTTCAGGAAGTCAAAAGTCGTACGAGTTTTGTCAAGTGTCATTTCCGTATTACCCAACTGTTGTATGAGTTTAGCAAATGTCATTTCATAGACTACCCAGTGTCATATGAGTCTGCAGAGTGTCGTTTGAAAAAATTTGAGAGAGTTGTCAGAAATTGTCAAATTGCAAGATATCCAATGTTTCCAGCCTAGTTCCAGAATCTGTCAAAAATTATCATTGTGTCAAGAACAAATCAGTAGCTATTGAGAATCAGTACACATGTCTCAAAGAATCAGTAAACAAGAGGAAGAAGCTCTGATCGCCACTATAATGAAACAGATCCATGCTATGCAAGTCCAGCTTGACAAACTTGGGAAAGAAAAGGAACCTCTATACTCTTTTCCATTTGATAAAGACTTGTACATGTCACCATGCCCCCGAAAAAAAATTGAGCAATATGATACCTCTTCCACGGAGAGTGACACATCTAGCTTTGGAGACTATGATGACTATGATGACAGGAAATGTAATGATACCTATGACACCTGTGTTCCTAAGAGTCCTCCTCATCGTTCATTCCTGCTTACTACAAATGGGTCGTCACATTGGATAGATCGTGATGGTGATCCATATGATTCTGATTTTGAAAGAGATTTTGATGGCTTTTGTGGACAATACCTTGATGATGATCCATCTACTACTGCTGAGGACTATAAAATACATCGTGCTAGCTTGAAACGTCAATATTATAAGGATCTCTCCTCTAAGAACTCTCAGGCTGAAAATAAAGATTACACTCTCAAGCAAGATCATGTTAATGTTGGACCTTTGTCTAGTGATGGTTCCCTTCCATCCCCTACTTCCTCCAATACCCATACATTTCCTAAAGCTTCCGAGTCTTTCAAATCTTTCACAGAACCTTCATCTGACACAAGCCCTGATACTTTTCATGTGGTTCCCTATAGTTATCCTCCAGGGCTACCTCTTAAAGAAAGTCAAACTAACCTTCACTTGGCTGCAAATACTTTCAATAATGATAAACCTAAAGAGCCTAAGCCTTCATATGCTATAATCCCTACTTCAGCTAGTCCTCCACCATCTCTTCCAAAGTCATCCATACAATCCCAACATGCTTCCTTGTCCTTAGAAGTGGTTCCATGTCAAGAGGACTCTAAAAATGATAAAGAAAAGAACATAAGAAAAGATCAAGATCAAGAAGCCTCCATGTCATCCACTCCTTTTTCTAATGTCTCTTATCCACCTCAGGGTTCTTTTGATCCTGTACCCCCTTTTTCATACATTCCACCATGTCTTAAGTCTTCGCCCAAGCAAGATCAAGCTACTACTTACACTGTTGAGCTTATTGACAATCAAAATAACCTTACTACACTTGCACTTTCCAAAGATGATACTTCCATTAAGGTTGGTAAAAATGGTGTTCCTTCCAATGTTAAGCCTATTGAAAAACAAGAGAAAAATTATGCGCTTATGCTATCCGAAGATCCTTGTCAAGATCAAAGTCTTTCATCTTCTTGTTCTACCACTCCATGTTCACTTCCACTTTCTACTCTTCCTAAGTCTTCGCAAGCTTTGAATGATCCTATCAAAGAAAATGCTCTTATTCAAGATGTCCATGATTCTATTGAAGATCCTAATGCTCACTCTAAAGATGCTGATATCCTTGGTTGTCATATAGATGCTGATGAACTTATTGATTATCCTTTTGCGTCTTCCACTTCCATCCTTGGACCTCTTCCACCACTACAAAGATCTTCACACCTTCCTTCCATCTTGGGTCCTTATGTCCCTTCACTTTCCCCTCCTAACTCTCCTAATTTTCCATCCATCTTGGGTCCTTACATACCTCCATCTCCCATCTTTCCTCAAGATCAACATAGATGCATACCCTTGAATCCTTTTCATCCACCCACCCATCTAAACCAGTCGTATCCTCCCTCTTCCACAAATCCCAAGTCTTTTGGAAGTAACTTGAATGTTCAATACAAGAAAAAGAAGCAATACAAGAATCCATCAAAAAAAGAATATCACCATGTCTCCTCTCATAGACATGGAAGCATAAAGTCAAAAGAGATATCTAAGAAAAAAACTACAAGACAAGTATGGGTTCCAAAATCCATCATTGAAGATATTATCTCTAAATCATCAAAAGGAAATAAAAAGCCTAAGGCTATATGGATTCCAAAGTCTCTCATAAGAGAGTCTCATGTTGAACAAAAAGTGAAATTGACATTCAAGCTTCCAAAGGCTTCCACTACATCTCCTTCCAAAAATATTCTTCCATTCCATGTGCCTAAACAACAACCTCTGCTATCCATTCGCCATATTCCTTCACGTATTCCTTCATTCAAGATTCCTCCATCCTCTCACCACCCTTCAAGGTATGTGTTGACGTTGATCTTGCCTTCCTTTCCACCTACCCTTTTACAATCCTTCCATGCATTATCCTTTTACCTTCTATCATTTTTCCTCATTTTCCTATTCCTCCTATCTTCCAACCTCACTCGCTTTACATAAAACCTTATCCTCTATTTTCTCTTCCATCTCCCTTTCCCTATCAGCATCTTTGAGCATATCATTTTGAATCTTTGGCATATCATGGTTTATCCTTTCAAGGAGCATTACATAAAAAGCTTGCCTTCTTCCAAAAATTTAAAAAGAAATGAAAAAAAAAATAAAATTGAAAATGTGCCTTGGTGAAAACTTGGAAACAGGCGCCTTGGTAGCAAAAGTAAAGAGAAATAAATTCATCCTATGGTGAAAACCACTCCCTTGTGGCACCTTGGATAAGTACCATGATGAAAACCTGGCAATCAGGCATCATGCGTAGTTCTTCTACATATTTCATCCATTCCATCTTCTCTCTTTGATCTTGACAATGTTGATCTATACACGAATATTTGGCTATTTTATGAGCTATCTTACGGTGATTTTGCTTTCATTCCTTCCATGTTTAGCCTTCATATCCATCTTCCTCCATTCATTTTTGCCTATCGCTATCCTTTTCCCCTTTGGTCTTGATCTAATAAAAAAAAAAAAGAAAGAGTAAAACACGGTGCTATGAAGCCTCTTGACATGTCTACTCCTTTGGATTGCATCCTTTCCTGCTCTTGCATTATGATTTTGTGCTTATCCTATGCTAGCCTTTCATTGCTTGTCCAAATGTGCTTTACATGATAATTTTTCCCTAGCTTGGGTATTCTTGAGGAGTTTCCCCTTGAGGATTTATTCCCTTCAATCTCCTTCATTCTCTTATCTTCCATCTCTTCCACCAGCTTGCTAATCCCTCTTGTTCTCCACCTTGCTAGACATTGGGACTGCACGATATGATCTTGCTTGGGAGTTTGTAATGGAAAAAGATGCTATCAAGTATACCAACTATCAGAATCATTAACAGAATTAGGATCAGAATCAGTATCAAAACCAGTATCAGAACAATTATCAGAATCAGTATCAGAATCAATATTAGAACTAGTATCAGAATAATTATCAGAATCAGTATCAGAATCAGTATCAGAACTAGTATCAGAACAATTATCAGAATTAGTATCAGAATCAGTATCAGAACAAGTATCAGAACCAGTATCAGAACAAGTATCAGAATGGGCCTACAGAATAAGTATCAGAACACCTATTGGGGCTACACTTTTCGCTTTAGTTTATGGGTCTGAAGCGGTACTGCCTATTGAGGTTGAAATTCCATCACTCAGAATCAGAATGCATGGACTTGTCACCGACGATGACTACAGAGTGTCTAGGTTACAAGAACTGGAACTACTAGATGAGCACAGACAAGCAGTGTATGATCATCTCAGAGTGTATCAAAAAAGAATGTCTAGAGGCTACAACAAGAAAGTCAGACATAGAGAATTTCAGGTTGGCGATCTAGTGTTGAGAGAAAATCCTAAAAATCAATCACATCGAGAACGCAAGGGGAAGTTCGAACCCAATTGGTTGGGTCCCTTTTTTATCACTACTACTTTTGGCTCTGGTGCCTATCAACTCTCAACGACTGAAGGAGAATAGCTCCGAGAACCAATCAACGTTCTCCATCTGAAAAAATTCTACGCTTAAGGCATTCAGTGCTTGGTAAATGTCCTGAAAAAATCCTAAAAATCGGAAAAAGTCCTGAAAAAATGAACATCTTGGTGAAAACCTAGCAATAGGCGCCTTGATGATTCACAAAAAAATCAAAAAATATCAAAAGTACAAAAAAATTGAAAAAATGAAAAATACAAAAAAATGAAAAAAAGAAAAAAAGAAAAAAAAAGTGCCTTGGTGAAAACCTGGAAACAGGCACCTCGGTAGCAAAAATAGAATCTCTACCAAGATGGTGAAAACTCGGCAAACGGGCACCACTTGTTCCAAAATGCTCCATCTATCAGCACAATCTTGGTCTTTCCCAGCTTTCAGTCTTGCTTTAGTTTGTACATATCTCCCGGTTTGTTCCTGCATTTCCAGTTTTCAATAAGTCGGCCTGTACACCAACCAGCTCAAGCGTTTGCATCCTATCAATGTTCACACTTGGGGGCAATCAATGTCATATCCTATGGTCTCCCATGTATCTTAGACGTGTCATATCCACTCAGAGTCCTTTGAAGCTTCAAGTTGAGTCAGTCAGTCAGTCTCGTCTCCAGAAAGGATTTTGCATCAACAACAATCAAACATCAAAACTCAACTGAAAACAATCTGTGCTTTTCATGCTTTTATCTCCTTGTATGCTTACTGATTCGCATTGAGATTTTTGCATATTGTGTCCCTTCGAGCTCTTCAATGATGTCCTTTACAGGATTTAGAGAGTGATGACTGGGGGCATAATCTTTTCTTTGTCTTCTGCTTGTATGTGAAAATCTAACAGCTTTGGAAATTTTGGATTGAAATGGTGTCCGACTGTAAGAGCCTCTATCTCGAATTGGATGGCCATGCGTACCTCGACCATTGATACCCGAAAAATTCAAGGAAGTTTGATCTAACTATTGTCTTTTTGAGTAAGTTCTTTCTCCTACTGTGGAACGCAATCTTGCCTAAGGATGTGAACGATAAAGGGTCACTACGGGTAATTCACATTGGATTTAGAATGATCTCTTGACTGTTTGATGTGTTTGTAACGCAAGGCGTACTCAGGTCATCACAACGTTTATGTTTTGATGCTTGTACAAATTGCTATATCAAAATGGACATGATATTCAGGTCATCCTGGCATTTGTGCCTTGATGCTTATATTTAATCCAACATTTTGAAAATAAAGTCAATATTCATATATCCATGGTTGTTGTCCAGTGGGTGTTGTATTGATTCTTGTGCATACAAATCGATATTCATATGTCTATGGTTTCATGGCTAGTGGGCATTGTATTGATTTATCCAGTTACCTAAAAGTTCAATGATGATAACAAATCGACATATGATCAGTGACTAGGTCCTAGGTCTTAGGTTGCATTTCATATTGCATGCTTCTTTGCATTTTTCATCTTTACATGATCTCACAATGATTAAACGAACTTCAATGCTTAAATGATTCTTCAAATCGCATCTTCAAGTCTAACAAGAGCTGAATCTCACATGAAGGTTCCTCCAATGAAATAGCAAGTAGAATCCTTTTTCGGGATCAAAATTCAAATCTGAGATCATTCATATTATTAACTACTTGCATATTCGACCTTCAATCATCACAGAAATCTAGTATTCAACTTAACTGATTATCTAACATCAAACTATCAAAATTTGAACTTGGTCAACCATGGTCAACTCATGGTCAAACCTAGTCAAACTTGGTCTTTTGGGACCTTCCAACGATGCAGAATGCGTTCTCGGATGTATATAACCACTTCTCAAATCAATTAACATGCTTCTAAACTATCAACGCTGACTTTTTCTTGTCAGATTTCAATTTTAATCCTGAAGGGGGCATGGTATTGCACATCATTCAAAGTCTGTAAATCAAATTCTGTCAATCAAATCTATCAATATCTTTCATCAGTGATCAAGACAAACAATCACGTCTAGTTACTGATTCATCAAAAGTCCTCATCGCTCGGGGCAAATCTATCATCACTTGGGGCATATCAGATTCATCGATCCATATCAATCTGGTATTCTCCTAATCTTGTAAACTGTATTAGTTTTTGCAACCATCAGATCATAGTGTTCTTTCCTTGGTTCTTCGGCAACTGAAGGATTCGGATGTGATACCTGCTAGTTTTGCTAAGACAATTGAGTCTAGAACGGGTCACTCACTTCTTATCAATCCTAAAGTTTAGAATCAGGCATTTTGACACTTTTTCGCAATCATAGGTTCATTTGCTTCTACAGTGAACATTATCTTTGGTCATTTAGGACCTATTATCTCCATATCAATTCAATATCAATCAACTCCTATCTCAATATCTTTCAATCGGTTTCTATCTTGAGATCGGTTTATCTTTTGAATCAGTTTCATATCTTTATCAAACACAGACTATCTTTGAACCACTGCGCTTCGCACAGTAATTCAAAGAGGGGCAAAATGTAATACCCCAAAAATGGGCTATATGTTCATTAACCTCCTACATCGACAAATCGAACAAAATCAACATCAAAGTCCTAATCTAAGGCACATCTAAACATCATCAAATCTAATTGATTATCTTAAATTTTGCATCGGAGAATATTCCTAGTAATATTCCTAATTATCTTAATTATCTTTAATTTTATAATTATTTGGCAATAAATCACATTTATGCTAAAGTTTGATTAATTGAATATTTTCATATTTAATTAATTAGATTTAATATTTGCCACTTAATTGTGTAATTAAATTTAATTATATCTATTATTAATTGTATTATTTAATTTTGACAATAAATCTAATATCATATGAATAATTGATTAAATTCTTATTTAATTAATTAAAGCAAGTTGTCATTATTTAATAATATAGTTTTTAATAAAATTTTGATTAAATAATTGATTAACCCATAAATCAATTGTTTTTTTTTTAAAAGCAGTTAAGTTGGAAATAAATCACTTTATTATTAAATTAATTCATAAATAAAATATGCACAATCATAAAAGCAGACAACTATCAATTATCAATTAAAGCTAAACTCTATTTTGAGTTAAAACTTAGCTTTTGCATGTTTTTGTGAGTTAATTATCTTTTATTTAAAAATAACTCAAAAATCAAGTTGAGTTATTTGAGTGATTTATGGCTTTTTCCCATGCACCTCCAAAGCCCTGGATTTCTATAAATTAAGGCTCAGCTCTTCACAAATCATCTCATATTTTGCACAATCACGCTGGAGAATTAGAGGCTGAGGAATCAACTTGCAAATTCAAAGCTTTGTGAGATCAATTTCAATTGCATAGTTTTTATATCTTAGCATAGAATTTCATAGTTTTCATATCATTGTTAGAATCTTCATTGTTAGATCATTTAGCATAGATTTCATATCAGTTTTTACAATTATTATTGCATAGAAAAATCCAAAAAATAGCTTAATTGCATTTATTCCATATCCATCTTTTGCATTCAAATCCTTCATTTAGGTGTCGTCTAGGTCACTGATCTTGATTACAATCTGAGAACATTAATCTCGCACCTATTAGAAGGCAGTAAATCGCTTGGTTAGATAGCTTTCAATTTTGCATGATTTTGATTATAGCTAACCTCTAATGTTTTACTGAGTGTTGTGTCTACAGATCAGGTATAATTTTCACACACACAGTTGTAAGTATTAGTAAATGAAAAATCATATGCAAATATTTATAATTAAATTGTAATCAATTTAGTTTTGATGAAATTCACTACAATAAAAATTCATGATACCAATAAAAAATGCAGGCCTTGGAGTTCAAAAAACCGATTACAGAAGAGGACAAAAAAATAGGCTACAAACAAGGCTATAAAGTCGTGGCTGAACAATACCGAGCAATGAGTGCACAAGGTTCTTTTGCTGGATCTATTGATCAGGTAAATAAGCCAATTGATTTTTATTTCAAGTTGAAAACTTTACCAATTACTATATTTGATGTTAAGTTCCAACATAAAGTGAATATATTTGTTTTAAGTAAGGAAACATTGATTATATATTTGTTAAAACTTTAAAGTGAATATATTTATATGTATTAAACTGAATGATTAACATTTCTCAGTATTTGTCTTGTATTTATATGTATATATTGTCGATAAATGCACTAATTATTTACATTGGAATGCAGCCTGATGATATTGATACTACACCGGCCAAGCACGACGGAGGCATCGATTCTAATGTGAATTGTAGTACTCAAGGTATACATTTTCTATTTGAATTTTGATTAATGAATATTTAATACAAGCAAACGTGTTAAATTGAATTTGGTGTAGTAATAAAAATTTAATTATAATGTATTGGGATTAATAAAAAAATTTGTATTGCAGTTGCAGGGGATGTAGAGGACATTGTTCCCAATGAGTGTGTTGAGGTTCAAGCCGTCGGGCAAGATGATGTGGTTGGACAAGGTAAAGAGCGTCACATTTATGTTTTTTAATGTATTGAAATGCTTGTAACAATAATGAATATATTTTTAAATTAACTCCAATTATGATAATATGTTTTTAATTGAAGCCTTTTATTTGTTATTGTAGAGGACCCACCTTTGCAAAGGATAGTGAGATCAAGTGCACGACCGAGAAGAAATGACGCTCTGGACATGGATAAGCCTCTGCAATAATATAGGGAAGCAGAAAAAAAGAAAAAGACCAAAAAAAAGATTCTCATTTATGCAACTTATTTGATAATGACTGATGTTTATTTCTCGATGTTTATTTGATAATGAATGATGCTTATTTACACATGTTTGAGCTTAGTTCCATGTTTATACACTGAGTTTCCTTTTATACACTATTGTAATGTTGGAGGGGTTTTCACTAAATTTTAGTGGATTTCATATTTTGGGAGAAATTAGTATTAGAATGTTCAATGGGTTCTTTTCTAAAACACAATACTTGAACAACAACAAAACTTGTAATACAAATGCTGATTGCAACTACCAAGTTAGAAGCTTCACAAAAAACCTTAAATCATCATCTTGTCTAGAATGGTTAATCAATTGTTTACGGTGGATTAGTTGTGATGATGATATGCACCATTTAGATGTTAACTGTGATAGTCTCTTGGTTTCAGGCAATGCAGAAGAAGACGCCTAGTTCAATATGCAATCTCAATTCATATACATAGGATATCAGGTGGGGCTGAAAAACACAACAGGGTTGCATTTTTTATAGAGGTCTTTAATTGCGTATTTTAAGTTTTAGACCATCGCGAACATTGTAATTTTGATCTATTAAAAAAATGTAAACGTGTTGTGTTTTTTCAACTCCATTTTCTATCCATGCATATTCTGCTTGTGTTGCACGCGCATTCTCGATTCAGAGTGGGAAAAATCTTATTTTCGATGCGAGGGAGAGAAGCCATACACATAAGTGATGAAGTTGAGGGGAGATGAAGGAATACCAAATAGTAAATTTGGAAATTTTCATCAGAGAAATTGCAGTGGAGGTCTGATCAATAGAGAAGATAGTAATGACTGCAGGAGAATTAATAGTGGTTACAGTTGTAGTGGGGAAGATAGTGGAGGCCATCCATGAAGAAACTTGCTGATAGAGATGGTGTATAAGAAACAAAGGAGACTAGTGTACTTTTTAATAATAACAAAAGTTCATTAATGATTTTAAATGTTAATTGTGATAGTCTCTTGGTTTCAGGCAATGCAGGAGACACCTAGTTCAATATGCAATCTCAATTCATATGCACGGATAGTAGGTGGAGTTGAAAGACCCAACAAGTTTGCATTTTTTATAGAAGTCTTTAATTGCGTATTTTAAGTTATAGACCATTGCAAACATTGTAATGTTGACCTATTAAAAAAATGTAAATGTGTTGGGTCTTCTCAACTCCACCTGCTATCCGTGCATATTCTACTTGTGTTGCACACACATTCTCGATTCAGAGTGGGAAAATCTTATTTTCGATGCGAGGGAGAGAAGCCAAACACAAAGAACATGCAAATAAACATGACATCTACAAAACATAAATGTATGTATCACAATAGCTGAGAAACATAAATTTAGGCATCATGGTCCCAATTGCTTGGAGACACAACATAATTGAATGCTACACCCAGATGATGCAACACAACCACTACTCCTACAGTTCTACATTTATGTTGCTCATCTATTGTGTCCCATGACCCCTTATGACCCTTTATGACCCTTTACGATCCCTAAGAATACATCTTAGAGGTCTTAAAGTGTCATAAAGGATCATAAGAGGATCCTAGGAGGAGCCATATGAGCTTCCACCTTCACGTGGTTGGCCCTGTTAAGTAGAGAATGTTAAACTATTATTGAAACAAAGAGAAACTCAATAATTTAAGATCTCAATCAACGTATGACAAATATATATTTCTTTTTAAAAAATAGTGCAAGTTGTCACAATTACAACGAAAACCAAAGAATAATCAATGACAAAACTAAAAGCAATGACTATCTATCAGAAACATCAATCACTTCAAGGAGCAATGATCACTTCAGCTCGCCTCAAGAAGTCTTGACCCAAGATCAAGTCATATCGATCCATCTCAATGGCTACCAAAATCAATAGATCTCTGCCAAGAACCTAGTCGCAAAGAAACACCACAGACCGCACCCATTGTGAAGAGGCATCCAATGTCTCATAAGTCACATCAAATCACCCGCTTTCTATAATCCAAGTCTCTCAGCTTGGTTCACCTAGAAGAAGACTTCTCCCAAGTCATCATGGACACCATAGTGATCTATAAATCCAAGTCTCTAGACTCGACTCAATAATCTATGAGCCACTACCAAATCTAAAAGTCATCTCTGAATGACATAACCAAATTTGCAAGAACACCAATTGAGTCAAACTCGATCGACAAATATATATATATATATATATATATATATATATATATATATATATATATATATATATATATATATATATATATATATATATATATATATATATATATATATATATATATATATATATATATATATATATATATAGCGACTTTCGTCGCAATTACGACGACACTAGAAAAGTGACGACAATTTGTCAGACACTTCTAATGGATAACCGTCTCATGAATAACATTTCCGTCGACAAACAATCTACCAACGATGGTTAGATGTCGGAACATTATGACAGTTAACCATCGTAGGTACAACATTTTCATCGGTAAACTAACTACGTTCGACGGAGATCCGTCGAAAGTGGGACGACTATAAATAGACCCGACAGTGTATTCACCATGTTGAAACCCCCTTTTTGTGACGACTAAAGATGTCATAATTACGATGCCAATCATAGTCGTCACTTTTTTCATCTGCAAAACTACGATGCCGCGTGGTGTCACTTAATCGACGGTATACTGTCAGCATTCTGACAATTAACCGTCGGAAAAAGGTCTCAAATGTACTAGTGGACAGTCACAATCACTATAAATATAAGTTTAAAATAGTTATGACAACTACATTAGAAGATAACAATAATGAAATTCCAAGCGAAGATGTGGAGTAGACATTATAGTAGAGGTCAAAGAAATGTTTTTTTTTCCACACAAATGATAGTGATAGAGTTCATCAAAGAGGGTAATAGATATACTATACCTAAGAGTGAGGGCAAAGACACGAAGGCAACTGTTTATGATACTTTTTGGAAAAGTTAAGGATATAATGTAGAGATCATTATAGTTCAGGGGACTAATTCTCTTGAACTAAAGGGGCCCTAAAAGGTGATGGAAGTAGAATATGTTAGAATTCTATTTCATTTGAACCCCCAATTCAAAACACAAAAAGCATGAGAAGCACACGATCCATTGAATTTGGAAACCCTAATATTTTATATTTCTTATTTAAACCCTAACAATTTTACCCTAATATTAATAATGGATTTTAAACCTCACCCGAATAGTTAAATAGTAATACTAATAGTGAAATTTATACCCTTATAATAATAGGTAAACCCTAATATTAATAGTGAATAATAATGATGTATTAACCTTGAATTTTAACAACCTATTAATAGCGAATTTGGAACCTTGATATTAATAGTAATTTAAAAACCCTTAAACCCTAATATTAACAATGATGTTTGAAGAAAAAACTTTTGAATTCGTCCCATTAGTGACCCTTTTTTTGAAACTAACAATATTATACATATGTAAAATACTAGTGAAGCTAAAATAAAAGAGTACATTTCTCTTTGTGAGATATGTGTGTTTATGAACACAAATTGTAGTGTTCATCTACAAACTTCGCATAAGAGACACACACAAATTTAAAGCACATTAGAGTTATAGATTAAGGAAATGCCCCCCCCCCCAAAAAAAAATAAAAAATAAAATAAAAAATAAAATAAAAAAATGCCCAAAACAAAACATGAAATCTAAAACATTCAAAATGCACAAAAGGGAAATGCCCAAAATAGAGAATGCATGGCCTTAGTGAGGCAAGATCCTCACCTGGGTCGAAGACATGCTTTGCAAAAACTAAATAATACTCCTACCAGCAATCATCTTCAAACATTATAGTAAATACTTACGAGATGAAAAGGAGAGGAAGTAAATGCAACTACAACATCAAATTTTAATTGAATAATGCAAAACACAAACTACTAAATGCAAAACAATGGTGTATATACCTTAACTCGCATGTCATATTCGAAACCTCTTGTCGATACCTACAAAATGAAAAGCAAACAAATTATATATGGCTATGACAAAGGATTTGAACCAAATAATATAGTGAAAATACTAGTGAGTGTTAAACAATGGTGTATATACATTAACTTGCTTGTCATACTTGAAACATGGAAAAGAATGACACATATACCTTAACTAGCATGTTGTCTTCAAAACCTCTTGTCAACACTTGAAAAATGACAAGTGAAGGAAGTATATATGGCTATTGCGAAGGATTAGAACTAAATAATGCAGAGAAAAACTAGTGAATGCAAAACAATAGTGTAAATACATTGACTTGCACATTGTGTTTATAATCTCCTGTCAATACATGCGAGATGAAAAGGGGAGGAAGTATATGCAACAATTGTGTCAGATTTTATATGAGTAAAGTAGAGAAAGCACCAATGACTACAAATAAATGACATATATACCTCACTTTGCATGCCATATTCGAATCCTCTTCTCAATACTTGCAAAATAGAAAGGGGAGAAAGTAAATGCAACTATGGTGTCAGATTTAAATTTAATAATGTAGAGAAAAAACTAGTGAATGCAAAACAATGGTGTTAGTACCTTAAGATATCAATGGCATTACTAGTGTTTGTGGAGAACATTTTGGTCCAATAGATAAAGTTGCAGAGACCCTGGGCAAACACGTTGTGGTGTGAAAACAATCAAATACTCCAGAACAAGCATGCGAGAAAGGAATTAAAGTTGACTCAGTTGGTGAGGAGTTAGGAACATTCAATGGTTTTTGCTTGAAAAATGTGAGCAATGAGGTGGAAGTAAGGAGGACACATAGTTAATGCAATTGCAAGGAAGAGCGTAAGGTGTTGATGATAAATTAATGGGAAGCCAGTGATGTATTGGGTAGCCATGTGATGGAATGCCACATGGTCACCATGTCCAATTTATACATTAGGCTATACGTGTTGGGGGGTGGGCTCGGACACATTTCAACCAGTGCACCAAAATGACAAAAAAAAATGACATGGTGGACAAATTGTTGATTAACTCATGACAAACAAACTATTTTTTTAAAAAAATATGTTTTCTATTTGTTCAAAAAGCGGTCTACATTTTGTAGACAGTGAAAAAGGACAGAGCTAAGCTCCTTCCAAAATGCACCATTGATCAATTTCAAAAACCAAAAAACACAACAGATTTTTCGCAAAATTTCAGCATTTATTCTTCATAATCTGCATATTTTATGGTAAAAAACTACAAATTTTTTTTTAAAAATAAATCACTACATTTCATTCTTAAGTATGTTTTGTAGGGAGATTAGCACGTGCCGGTGGAAAATCGGATTTACTGAATCCACATGAACCAGGGTGGCACCTCTCCCCTAAATTTCATAGAACAATATTCAAAAACGTTTCTTAAATACGCCATCAAATTTTAGACAAGAAAGTTTATAAATCTGGAGAGTCTCATCTGTTTATATAGGCAAAGAACGGTGGAAGAGTGGAGTTAGAGGCAATGGAGTGGAGGCTGGTGAAGGAATTGCTAATAGAAAATTCAACGTCGGAGGAGATAGATGAATCAAGGGCGGTGTCAGCCCCCTATCTGCACCACCTCAAGGGTCGCCTGCACATCCGATCTCTCCAAATCAAAGATCGCGTCCACAACTACATAAAATCGCGCTACAACGATTTCTTTAACATCATATCTGTGGCTCTCCATGCCTCTAACGAAGTACAAACCATATCCCAAAGATTGCACCAAATTTTCGACAATCTTAGCGATGGCTACAGGGATTTGGCGCTTCCAATTGATATTCAACTTTGTCGATTGGCAGCTGAGAGAGCTTCTGTAAGCAAGGATTTGGGTGAAAAGGAGGAGGCACGCCCTGTAGTTTTAGCAATTTCGGATTTTGTCAAGAGATTGGAAAATGCGCGGATAAATGTTGAGCAAGGTCATCTTATACAAGCTGGGCATGCCCTCCAGGAGTTACGGATAGAATTAAGAGTATCTCACACGTGGAAAGAGGACGAATTTAGGGTGTCTGCAGATTTATTACAACCCAAAGCTTTCACCCTTCTCAAAATTGAGTGGGCTTCCAGTTTTTCCAAGGTTTTCTTTTTATTTTTTCCAACTCATTCTACGGGCATGGAGATTTTTCACATTATAGAATATTGTTGAATAACTTAGTGAACGGGATACTTTTTCCGAGGAGAGTAAGAGTTATTTTTTCTGCATAAAGTGTCCAGGACTTGTGGTGTCGTTTTATCCTCATTGAGAGACGAGTTTGGAGTTGATTGTTCTAAAGACTTATTGATTGTTGTTATATTGTATCTTGGCAGTTGCAAGAATTGCTAGAAGATCTGTTTAACAATGCAATCCGAGTTGACAACGATCATTCAAAGTTGTCTGTGGATTTGCATTTAGAATGTAAAAAGTTGCCCGCAGGTTTTGGAGGGATTGATCTTGCTTCAGTACTAATGGCAATGGAGGTAAGCTACTGTCTTTCTTATTGTCCCTCAACTGATATTTCTAAGATTACGTGTGAGCTTAAGTTCGACTTATCTGTTCAAGCTGTTAATTAAAATAGATGTCAGTTATCACTTCTTTCATTTTATGTCAAATATTGCTTGTTTACATTTTATTCTTTTTCTAATCATTTCCTATCCCTTTCATTTAAATATTCATAGATTTTCTTGCATATGCTTCTTCTTGGGTCAATTATCGATTTTGAGTTTTTATATTCATGTAAATATACACATACAAGGAGGGAATCTTACACAATAGTATTTTGTTGAAATCTAAACAGTGCATCAAGCTGGACTCATTTAAAGTCTAAGAGGGTCCTGTTGTGACCTTTTCACACCATCATCCCATTGCAAATGGGGACCCCCTCTTTTGCTTGGCAGTGGAATAGTTGTCTTGGATTAGTTCTAGGTTGGTGGTAATTTTGAGGATCTTCAAGTCAGCAGGCTGAGTTTGAGCAACTTTTAGGTCCAAGCCCTTGCTTGTTTGGAGGAGTGAGCCTTAGTTGAAAGCTTGACATGTTCTGATCTTTGAGAGAAAATCAAACCTGATGTGGAAAGAAGGAAACCTGATTGGAAAATGAAGATGGAGCTAATCACATGGCAAGGTAAGTCAAAACAGATATAAGGGAAAGTTAATATGATAATGCAAATCAGAGGTAATGATAGGCAAAACCTCAACAATTCAGCATGAAAATTGGAAACTTTCCCAATGAGACCTGACTGAAATCATTGAAACAAGATAACAAAGAGGAGTTATCGATGAGTAGGGGAGGGAGTTTGAGTTTCGTTAGAAATAACATGCAGCACTTGAATTTTTGAGGATCTTGGAAAATTCCAAGAGGTGGTCGGAATCCGAACACCCCTTGGAACTGGATTTCCAAGGGTATGTTGGATTCCGACCAATCCGACCTACCCTTGGAATTCAAATTCCAACCTTCCCCTCATCTCTGTTAAAATTTCAGCTCCTATGAAAATTCCACCCAAGGAGGAATAGAAATCTCAAGTTGAGGGTGGAATCAATCAAGCTTATGATGAAAAACAAGTTCAATTTAAAGAACAAGATTGGTATATTGGAAACATGGGAGTTTCAAATCAGGAAAATGATGAATAAAATCTGAACAATTTGACATGGGAATTTCAAATTCTTACAACCAGATTTGAAGTAAGCAACTTGGAGGACATAAAGGAATCGATAGGCAAAATCTGATCATGAGACTTTGAGAATGTGAAACCTTAGCATTCAGATCTGAGACAAATAAAATTGAAAATCATTAAGAAGGGGAGGAGCTAAAGTTTCGAGAAGCAAGCATATGACACTTGGCATGATTTTTGACAATCTTGGAAAATTTCCAAGAGGTGGTTGGATTCCAACTACCCCTTGGAACTTTTGTTGACTGCCACTTGGAACCTATGTTACCCCGAGTTTCCAGGACGGGGGACGGGGAAATGGGTTTTCAAGATGTTTTTTTCCCCGGAGCAGGGGACGGCAGGGGATATATATATATATATATATATATATATATATATATATATATATGGAAATCTGAAATTTCAAATTTCAAATATATTCATGAATTGTATAACATTGTAACATTCATCATAGCAACATAATAACATTTATAAGTCTAAAATCAATGATCATTCATCGAATTATCATAGAACATAGCATCAAATAAATCAAATCGAATCATCATAGAATAAGAACTATAGGATAGCATCAAATGAGAGTTCAAATTTCAGTTTCATACATTCATAGATATAATTCATTGAAACAATGAAAAGTATCATATCATATATCAAAATGTGCAAAGGTTGCAAATTTAAAAAAAATGCGAAGTTAAAAACTTAAAGTATCATATCATATATCAAGATTCAATTGTCATTGCAATCATTGCATCAATGCATCATATAATGTCAGAAGACTCAAAGTCGCAAACTTCAAATTCAAAATGAAAACAAAGATAGTATGTTGCTGCCCTTAAGATTTGGTCTGAGAATACTAAATATTGCTCAGATTTACACACTCAATCTGCAGATTTTTACCAAAGACTTCCAAAATTCACTGACAACTCTGTTCACATTCTAACAGCAGCAACAACAAATGATTATTCACTCAGGCATAACTCTGTTCACAACTTCACGCAGGCCAATCTATACACAACTTGCAAGGAATACACGATTTGATATTTTCGATCATATGCTTAAGATTTGATATTAGTAATAACATATTTTAATATTTAGGGCTGCCTTGAGGTGTGGGGCCCACACAAGATTTAAAAAAATTGCAAATATTTTATAAAATAATCTTACTTTTTGCCTCTTGCTGCTGGAAACGGCCAGCAGTCCCTGGGACGGTTAGGGGACGGCTTGGCAGTCCTCAGCCGTCCCGGGGATGGTCAAAGGTTTCTGAAACTTCTGTTGACCGTCCCCGAGTTTTTGGGATGGCTTCCAAAAAATTTTCTTCATCGGGGACGGCTTGGAAATGTCCCCGGCTGCCCCCCCATCCCCAAAACCGTCCCCGTTTCCGAAACTAGCCCATTAGGGGTGGAAACGCGTTTCCGGGTGACATAGCTTGGAACTAAAGTTCCAACCCATGCCAAAATTCCGCCCTTGATTTAGCATGGATTTCTAACCACTATGAGAAACCTGCTCAGCTCATTTGGCAATAATTCCAACTACCTTCACATTTCCACCCAAAGAGGATGAAGTCAATTTCCAACCAGCATGAAGATTCCGCTCTCCATAAGGGGCCATCATGATTCATAATCGCACAAATGCCTTAGGCAGGTCAGCCTAATTCAAGGAGAAACCAGTCCAAAGTTGATTGAAATGAACGACATATTAGGTTGGCCTTGTCTAAGGGGGAGGACTTTTAGACCCAATGCCTATATAAGGAGATCAAATTCCTCATTCAAGCAACATTGCAATTTGATCAAACAAAAAAAGCAGAGTAGACCCTTATAAGTGCAAACTGCAAGGTGAAGAGCAGATCTGATAGAAATAAATGCAAATTTCATCACCATAAAATCAGATTCAAGGAGCGAAATTGCATACCTGTGCAAACATTGGTTGAAATTGAGATTCATTGAAACAGAATCGGACTTCAGGATTAGTGAAATTGAGGATTGAGGGCTGGAAATCAAGGTGATTGAGACCACTAGTTGAACTCACGCTGCTTAGAGTTCGAAAAGTTGGAAGCTTTGAAGAGTATTGAAGCTCTTTAAACCACTAAATAACAAGCCTATAATTGCGAGTTCCTACAGATTTTAAGTTTGAAAACTTGGAATTTGGCTTATCATAGTCAATCAGTAGGATTTGAAATAGATTAACAATGGGAATTTGTGATTAGAATCAGGCATTGGATGTTGTTTTAAGAAAAAATCAGAAACTTAAATTCAAAATCAGAATTTGATTTTTTTAGGAAATGCATAGCGATATTCATGAAACATGATTCTATAAGAAGTAAATTTTTTGAAATCAGTCAAATATAATCACAAATTTTAATGCATTCAACAACAAGGAGTGAATTTGATAAACATTTAGGGGTTATTAGAATTAGAAAATGCAAGGATCGTGGGGGGTTTCATTTATCCATTTCACGGGTTTGACACAATTATTTTCTTGTTTGCAAGGTGAAATGGAGATATATCCATTTCATGGGTTTAACACAATTATTTTCTTGTTTGAAAGGTGAAATGGAGATGACTATGGGCTTAGAGGAAATCATTGATAAGACAAAGCAACCTAATGAAGAAATGAAGATGGAAGCCCAAGTTCAAATTCAAGTTATTAGGATGGAGTTCAGTGAACGAGTTAAATAAGGAAATGAATAGGCCTACAAATGGAGAAATCATCAGAATCTTGAATTTCCTCCAAAAATCCAAGATCAATTGGAATGATCCAACTACATGAAGTGCCTACATCACTTCTACAAGAGTAAGATCAAGGCGAGATACCAGTACAAGCAAGATCAAGACATTTCAATGAGAAGATTTCCATGAAGATGGAGAAGATTTATGAAGATGAAGCAATTTGGGAATATGGCCCATCACAAGCAATCAAAGGCTTGAAAATTTTGAGCATCAAGAGATATTGTAGAGATGCATAGACTTCTTTATGATGATAGAGAAGTGGAAATGACGAAGTGTACAAGATAAACATGCTCAAGTGGCGCCCACTGATCTTCAACCAATTAGAAGAGTCCAGTTTCATGTGTCCAAGTTCATTCCATTAAATTGTTCCAAGTGCACATGTGAAGTCCACTTAATGCCTCTACCTAACCAATTTTCTCATTGGTTCTCAAAGCAATGTAATTTTCTCATTGGCGCGCAAAGTGGTGCTTCATTGTAATTGGTTAGCATATAATGCTTGTCGCTGGTAGTTGAATTTGGGTTTTGTTTGCACAATCTTGTCTGTGGATCTCAAATCAATTTAGGCCGTTCATTGTAATTGAGCTCTCTATATAAGACTTGCTCCTCTCATTTGTAAAGGGAGAATTGGAGAAATTGTTGCCAAAATGCTACCAAAATAATTGCATGTACATTGTTGATTTCATGGTGGATTGCTTAAGCTATTTTAGATTGTTGCATAGTTTCTTAATTCCTCACTTAGTTTAATTTAATTAAGTTGATTAGAAGTTTAAAATAGTTGGAGTAATATACTTGGATAGTTTAATGGAAGATATTGTTGTTAATGAAAGCTTGGTGAAACTAGTGTCTATACCTTTTGGTACTTGTTGATTGCAAATATCAATGCAAGGTTAGTCTAGGCCTCATTACAAGAACTTCACTTCAATTACTTGGTGATCATTGAAATGCATTATTTATGGTTTTGATGAGCACAAGTGGTTTGAAAATCATACTTGCACCCTTAAAAGATTGCACCCTCCTATGCGTAGTTGACGTGGCGAAGCAAGGACTGGTTTGGTCTCACTATGACAACAACATTGTCCTGCATTAGTAGAGTTAGAAGTAGAAGTAGTTTAGATCTCTAAATCCTCATTCTGTTTGCACTTTATTTTAAGTTGTTGCTAGAAGTAGATTGAAGAGCTCAATTGCTATATCATTCACATTGAAGAAGTTGATAGATCCTCTACAAAAGAGCTAACGCAAGTCCCCAAGTGATTACCAGTGAATCACATCACAAAACTGAGCTAAGTCCAACATTAGAAGGAACCTTGTGGTTGTCTTAGTTGATCACACACTGTCATATGTTTAACATCTAAGCTTCCTTGTGCAAAGAGGATTGGATATTTGGTGTTCTATCCTAGGATACTAAGTGCTTCATCTTGCATGTTGGAGTGGTCACTAAACTAACATCAATAGAATTGGCGCTAGAAGGAGGGCCTTGAGCAAAGTTCATTTGTGGAACTATCAACAAGTGAAGAAAAGCTGGATAGAATAAGTTCATTTTCACTAGAAAATTTTGAAAGAATCTTGAGATCAACTTCCAAACAAGAGAAGGATTTGCTTGAGTTGCAATTTCACAAAAGAAAGCGAAACAATTGAAGCAACGCAAGTGAAAGAGGTTCCTCAAGTCAATCAATCAATCTACAACAATCTCCTAATCAAACAAGTTCGATTCAATCAATCCTAGTTGCCACATAACAAGTTTCAATCCAAACAAATCAAGTTCAAGCAACAACACAACAAGTCAATACAGCAATGGGACATCAACAAAATGGCGCAACTTGGTTGGTTAACAACCCCTCTCCATTGGTTTTCAATGATTCCATGATATGCCTAAGATTCCAGACAAGTTTTGCTCCAAGCTTCAAGTCAATGATCCAAATTGAACAAATGATGAACTCATCAAGATTTTTGAAGAAGCTCTTTGCAGTGGGCAAATTGAATATAAAGACGTAGCATATCAACTCTTTACCTATTCTTTGGGAGATGAAGCTATGAATTGGTTTATCCTTTTACCCACATCTTCCATTGACTCATGGGAGGCACTGAAGAAAGCATTTGTAGACAAGTTTGGTATTCCAATTTCACCATGCAAATTGTTTTCACAATTTGTTCAAGTCAAGAGATAGGAAGGTGAACTAGTCACTTCTTTCAATAGTTGATTCCATAAAGCATACACAAGGTTGCAAGCTCCCTATATAGTTGACGATGTAGGAACAAGAGGGATTTATTATAACGCTTTGGATCATGTCACTTCCATGTTTCTGCTGAGGCAATTCCATCCTCTTCCAACAGATCCAAATGTAGCATATGTTAAAGCTATTGAAGTGAGTAAATGCTTGGGTCAAATTATGTCAGGACCATTATTCCACATATGATCGGTTGGATATCAAGTTCTATCAAGTCAAGTGTATGGTCTTAGCCAACCTATGGCTCATCATCTTGTAGTTGTAAATCAAATTCCTCAATTAACATATCAGGCTCCATTGAATCAATTGGTACTTCATCATGGAGTTCCTATTTCTCAAATACCTCAATCACAACCTATATACCTTCAAGGCGCAATGCCTTCGACAAGAACTCAAGAGGAAAAAGATGAGATGAAGGAGATTATTGAGAAAATGAAGAAGTTGTCAACTGAAGTCACCTACTTGAGGAATCAAAACAATCAGTTACAGGGCATGTTAAAGACTCATCAAGCCCCGCAAGATAGCTATCAATGCAACTAGCAGAGAAACAATCAAAACAATATGCAAGGGAACAACCAAGGATCCAATAGTAACAATCAAGGATATCAAAGGAAGACGTGGAACACAACACCCAACAACGGAAATGTGGTGTTGCCATTGGACAATCTACCAAATTTTGAGCAGCGATCTGCAGATAGGGAGTTCCTAGCAGAAGCTGCGTCACCCAAATGGTGAAGGTTTGATGCAGGGACTCCAAGGAGTGTTCAAAACTCAATTAGACTACCTTAAACATGAACAAGGGTTTGAGACTTACAACGGGTTTCAAAACCAATTCCACAAGGTAACATGGGAATACACTAAACAAGGTCACAGTGACCAATACAAGGCACCAACTCTCCATTCAATGACACCACTGACCCTTGAGCATTTTTTGCATCAAGGGACATTAGACAACCTATCCCAACACTTGGCATCAAATTTAAACAACCACCAATGATACTTCCTTCATTAAGTGCCTCTAGGCCTACTAGCCCTCTTCACCCAGTTTTTGGTAATTAACTTGAAAACCCCTGAACACAGACACAAAATGAAACCTGATCTAGATACCCATTTGAAGTTCTAACACATATCTCAGAATGACCATAGGGTGTTTTGGACCAACTTGACCAAAAACGGACTGGTAATGTACATCCTATAGGCTTTTTTGGACAGCAAACTCAGTATTTTGGGCATAACTTTTCACACAGAGGTCATAACCCAGATCTGAAACCATATTGGGATACCCATTTGGGTTTTATACAACATATGCCAAACTCAAGGGTGGTAGTTTTGCAACATATGGCTCAAATAATGACTAGTAATTCTGAAAATAGACCAAAATCACAGGTTTATCTGTCTAGGGCATCATCATTTCGGCCACAAACACTGTTATTCATGCCTGCAAGTTCCAAAATCATAATCTACACTCCTTAAGCCTTCAAAAAATCAATTTTATAAAGATTTCCTACAGTAACAAGTGCCCAAATAAACAATTTCTTTTCAAAACCCTTGTTAAGTGTGGGTTTCAGACCTGTCCTCACAAAAACACCTATAACTGTTGATAAACTTCATAAAAATGCATGAGACTTGATTTAAAATAAAGCTAACAGATATATCTACTCATCCCCATACTCCATAGGCAAAGAAACTAAAGCACAACATCATGGCAAGCACGACAATATCAGAAAATCAGAAATTTTGCTGTCACAATCAAGCTTTTTTATTAAATTGCCCTCAGACCATGATCAACCCCTCATCGACCTCTCAAGGGTTTTTTACAACATTTCTCATTAATTACAACTGCTTTCAACTAATTTTTAAACCCAAATGACCGTTGGTTATGCAATTACATCTTTTTTTGCACTTAAACTTGCAAAGTTGCCATGCAACTTTTGCAAGACTTTCACAACTTTGTTCAAACTTTGGCAACTGACTCCAAACAATTTTATTTTATCCTAGACGTGCTAAAAGAAGCCTAATAAGACTTAATTATTGAAATGCCATGGAAGGCCTGTTTACAAGTTTTTGTCCTTCTATGCCAATATTGACAATGCATTGACAAGTTGCTTTAAAGGCTCAAAACAACTTTCTAGTGCCTAGATTGATCATAAAACATTCAATCATGGTCCTTACGACCTTATTAGAAGACACAAAAAATAAAACAAAACACAAATTTGTAGTTTGCCTTATGAAGGCATGGCCATCATGTTGGGTGCATGTGCACCATAGTCCCAGTCTGGAAAAAACCTCAAGTCCCTTTGAGGACTATGCTGCACCATATCATGTTTGTTACCCGTTTGTCCTAGCCTCTAGATGTTGTCCTTGTCTGGTGTACCCTTGCATTGGATGAGGTGCTTGAACCTTGTGTCATCCTTGTAACTATTGGAGTGGACATCCTGTTAACATGCTTCTCCCCTCCCAAGCTGGCCTGCTGACTATCTTCTTGCCTTTTTCTGGTCACAAATGAATGTGGAAAGGACTTGCAGACCTGCACACATGCCTTTCCCATTCATGCCTTGGACTGCCTTCACTTGTACCCAGGGCATGCACTTGGACTTATGTTCTTGGCTCTGCCATCCACCCTTGTTCGCTGCCAACAGACCTTCTACGTTATGAACCTCTGCATTATCAGACTCACTAGCCTTTGCTTGGACAATATACAACTGCCCCTTCACCTCCTTCATCAGTAATGGACAAATCACTGTCCCAATCAGACTTTCATCTTGCCTTTGTAACTTACTTTGTGCCCTCTCAAGGGACTTATCCTTGACCTCCTTGGTTTCAGAATTGGATACCAAATCTTCACCTTGTTTCCTTGCTCTCATCAATGCATCATTCTCCCCAATGTCTGTCCTAACCTCTGCAACCCCTGCAATGGCTGCATGCTCCTTTTTGTCTTCCTCCATCCTCACAAACTCTTTCTTACCAACCAAAATGATCTTTGCTGCCTTGTCCTTTGCTTCAACACTCTCCTGCAATGTGGTTAGTACAAAAGTTTTTCCATCCTTCTTAATAGTGTAGGTATTCTCCCTACATCATGCATTGATTGCCTATCAAATTGCCATGGTCTTTCTAGAAGTAAATGGCAACAATCCATGGGCAAAATATCACATAGGACCCTATCCTTGTACTCACCAATTTGAAACTCAACATATGCTTGTTCATTCACCAAAATGGATTGACTATCATTCACCCAAGATGCTCTATATGGGGTTTGATGAGGAACTCTCTCTAGGTTCAATTTGTCTACCATTTCCCTAGACACCATATTATCAGTTGAACCAAAATCTATTACTATCTTGCACACTTTACCTTTTCTTTTGCAATTGATCCTGAAGAGTGCTCTCCTTGTCATGTCCTTCTCCTTGGATGTCTGCAAGAGTGTTCTCAATATCAATGCTTCACCTACTTTTGAAGCACAGTTAAGAATAGGAAAGTTTACACTTTCTTCTTCATCTCCTTGTACTATTTGAGCCCTTCTTTCATTCTTCCTTTCACCTCCACTTGATGTAGACCCCTGCTTCTCAGGACACTTGAATGCTAGGTGCCCAAACTTATTGTGATTGTAGCATCTCCCTGAAAAGGTGTTTGAATTCCTGCCACCACCAAATCTGCCTCTTGAACCTCTGAAACCATCTCTAGAACCAGTGACCTGCTCTTTGCCTTTGCTTCTCCTTGGTCTTCTTGGGTCTCCCTTGTGCCTCTTCCTCTATTACGGTTGCCTCTGCCTCTGCCTCCTTGTCTCTCTTGCCTCCTCTTCAACTTCTCCTCAGCCTTCATGGCCAACTTGTAACACTCTTCTACTGTTCTAGGTGTGGAGAGACTAAGTTTGTCCTGGATGTTATATCTCAAGATTCCAAGATATCTTCCTACTTTTTCTTCAACATCTTCCTCATGTGCTTCCCTTATGTCTCACTTGTGGAATTCCTCTCTATGGGCTTGTACACCCATGTCCTTTTGTCTTAGATTTTACAGCCTCTTGTACATTTGGACCCTATATTCATTAGGCAAGAACTTCCCCTTCATCTTTCCCACAATTTTGTATCATGAGGTTATCTTTGCCTTCTCCTTCCACCTATCAGCTTGTACACAATCCCACCAAAGTAGGGCATGTCCCTTCAACCTAGACTTAGCCACCTTTACCTTTTGATTCTCTTCCACCTCTTCACATTCAAAGAAATTATCCAAAGCCCCAATCCAGTTTATTAGTTCTTCTCCATCCAGTTTACCGTCATACATGGGTAGATCTGCCTTGGCTTTGTGGTCACTTGCTCTGACCGCCTTAAGGAGTTTTGCCATCCTTGCATCCCCCAGGTTCATTTCTTCCTCTTGAGGGGCTTTATATTCACCCTCTCCTTATTCCTGGTCACTCTTTTCATCAACAACCCTTCCTCTCCTATCTTTGGCCTCTAAGGCTTCCATCCTTTCTCTCAGGGCTCTCAACTCCCTAGCAACTGCTGCACTAATCCTTGGAGGCATCTTGACTTCAACCTCTCACTCCTCTTAACCTTCACTAACACAACAAACAAACCCCAAACTTTACCTTTCCCAGACCTTCTGTGCTCTGATACCAATTGATGCAGAGACTCCAAGGAGTGTTCAAAACTCAATTATACTACCTTAAACATGAACAGGGGTTTGAGACTTACAATGGGTTTCAAAACCAATTCCACAAGGTAACATAGGAATACACTAAACAAGGTCACAGTGACCAATACAAGGCACCAACTCTTCATTTCATGACACCACTGACCCTTGAGCGTTTTTGCATTAAGGGACATCAAACAACCTATCCCAACACTTGGGCATCAATTTTAAACAACCACCAATGATACTTCTTTCATTAAGTGCCCCTAGGCCTACTAGCCCTCTTCACCCAGTTTTTGGGCATTAACTTGAAAATCACTGAACATAGACACAAAATGAAACCTGATCTAGATACCCGTTTTGAAGTTCTAACACATATCTCGGAATGATAATAGGGTGTTTTGGACCAACTTGACACAAAATGGATTGGTAATGTAGCCTATAGGCTTTTTTGGACAGCAAACTCAGTGTTTGGGCATAGCTTTTCACACAGATCATAACCCAGATCTAAAACCATTTTGGGTATCCATTTGGGTTTTATACAACATATGTCAATCTCAAGGGTGGTGGTTTTGCAACATATGGCCCAAATAATGACTGGTAATTCTGAAAATAGACCAAAATCACAGGTTTATCCATCTAGGGCATCATCATTTCGGCCACAAACACTGTTATTGATTCCCCGACCTTTCTCGCTCCGGCTGAGCAATGTGTGAGCAGAAGCGGGGGTACTCAACATGTTCCGACTCAGTGACATTGACAGGGAATGGTGCAAACCCCTGTATATCATCTGGACCCGGCTGTTCCAACAAAGGGCAATTCACTGGCGAGGGGGGGAGACTCATGTCCCTTTGGTTCGGAGACATGGGTTGATCGTTCCGCCATGAAGACCTGTTGCCGATGAACCCTATCCCTCATATCCTGAGCCATACTAGCCCTTTGGAATAGTAGGGGGTTCAAATTCTATACGTAACATGCCCATGCCTACAAGTTCCAAAATCATAATCTACACTCTTTACGCCTTCAAACAACCAATTTTATAAAGATTTCCAATGGTAACAATTGCCCAAATAAACAATTTCTTTTCAAAACCCTTGTTGAGTGAGGGTTTCAGACCTGTCCTCACAAAAACATCTATAACTTTTGATAAACTTCTTAAAAACGTATGATACTTGATTCAAAATAAAGCTAGCAGATATATCTACTGATCCCCATACTCCATAGGCAAAGAAACTAAAGCACAACATCATGGCAAGCACGGCAATAGCAGAAAATCAGAAATCTTTCTGTCGCAGTCAAGCTTTTTAAATAAAAATCTCAATCCAAACTTGCCCTCCAACCATGACCAACCCCTCATTCGACCTCTCAAGGATTTTTTACAACATTTCTCATCCATTACAACTACTTTCAACTAATTTTTAAATCCAAATGACCGTTGGTTATGCAATTACATCTTTTTTTGCACTTAAACTTGCAAAGTTACTATGCAACTTTTGTAAGACTTTCACAACTTTGTTCAAACTTTGGCAACTGATTCCAAACAACTTTATTCTATCCTAGACATGCTAAAAGAAGCCTAATAAGCCTTATTACATCATTGAAATGCCATGGAATGTATGCATACAAGTTTTTTGTCCTTGTATGCCAGTATTGACAATGCATTGACAAGTTTGCTTAAACGCCCAAAGCAACTTTCTAGTGCCTAGATTGATCACAAAACATTCCATCATGGTCCTTAAGACCTTATTAGAAGACACAACATAAACCAAACACAAATTTGTTGTTTGCCTTATGAAGGCATGGTCATCATGTTGGGTGCACCTGCACCAAGGTTCCACAACACAGGTCAACATTCGGAATTACAATGCCATCATTTTCAAGTAGCAGCTGACATCTTTCAAGAGAAGATGAAGAATATAAAAAATCATTAGAATTCTCTAGTGACAGGATCTGAAATTGTTCGTACAACAAGATATGATCAAGTTTTGACTTATGAAGAATTCTCATTTTCACCACTATTTGACAGTTACGAAGTGTAAAATGGGAAGTTCCCACCAGAATCGGCAAATGGTCCAGTGGAGATGTCAGAATTTGAGTTTCCAGATTTTAGCTTCTTTCTTTGATTTTCATTTTGCGAAGTCTTCTCTGCTTTCATTTGTTTGATCTGATTTGATGCTTGAGTAAACAACCTTGATTATCTTTATCACAACTTGTCACTCTCCATAAGGCTGACTTAGACTTTACATCTGATTTTTTTTTTCATTTGGTTGAGTTAAAATCATCCCACTCCTCCATGAACATCCCTGATCTCTATAATGGGGAAATGGCCTCTGGCGCTGCCAACTGAGACCCTCTATCCATCAGATTAGCCTACAAGGGTCAAATAATAGACTAATCCCATGAACTCTGATGCTCACAAAAAATGGGGACATTACAGATTCATAGTTCATTCTGTAAATAATAAAATGGCATAAGGTTCTTTGCTTGTTTCATATATAATTTTCAGCTACACAGATTGCATCATAATTATTCATATTTTAATTTTTCCATTCTGAAATTTACTTGTCACTATATAGGTCATTATTACCTGGTCTTGCTTTATAGGTGGCTTTATGATATATTTTTCTTGTGTATGATCCCACTGCTTTTTATGTTTTCATTCTGAATAAAACTGAAAATTGTCAATATATTAATCAATGTTAAATAGAAAAATGATGTTCATCCATAGACACAATTTAATTTCTCTCTCTCAAGTTATATTTGTTGTTTATTAGAATAAAATTTCTGGGAACCAATCATGTCTTCTTGCATGGTTTGCACTATGGTAGATGTCTTGGTACCTAAACCATGTGGAATTTGAATAAGTTTTTGGTTGTCTAGAATAATATTATGTGGTCTAGCTGATTGATATTGTTGTTATTTGATATTAGATGATCATCTGCACTGGTATAGAGGAACAGTAATTTTGTTTTTATTTGCAGATAGTAGGGATATTGGATGCTGCATTTGCAAGGTTGGCGGACTCATTAATCAAATATATCATTATCCCTATAATACATAATTCATCAGTTAATATTGTTTCAGATCTATCAGTACAAAATAAGCCAGTTCTTAGCCAGGACTTCCTGTCTTCTATACAGGTTAGTACTGATTTTGTTTCATGAATTGAGTTGGGTGATAAATAGTGTTTTAATGAAGACTTAGACTTGTTGCAGCATTGTTGCTTATAATTACAAATTGAGTATCAATTGTAGAGAAAATGAATTTATTTTATGCATACAGATTAGGAATACAACACAGAGATGTCGGACAGTTGCTATCACCAAATCATTAGCAATTTAACCATATCGAAGATCATCAAGGCTCCCCTGTTAACTTGAATATATTTGATGCTGTTGGTGTAAGATCCATATTGTTACAAGCTGGTATACAATTTGATACTTTATGAATGAGAGAGGAATGATCTGAACAACATGGTCTAAAAGAAACAAACGTAGCATGCCTGTATTTAGTTACATTCGTCAAGAAAAAATAATGTGTCCATAGATCAACAAGAGATAGATGCAATTTTTTGTAAATATGAAAAATGATGTGTCAATTTCAAAAATTCAAGCTTTGGAGTGGATGCATATGTTAGTCAAGCTATTTGAAACTCCATTGCATCATTTGATAAGAACTAAACTTAGTATGCACTATCCATAATTATTGTTTGCATGAGAAGCCACCGTTCTCATTTTTGTAACAAATCATTTAGTCCTAGTTTGATTGTATGTTGAAAAGCAATCCGTTTAACGAAGAAAATAAAATTTTGGCAGGATAAAACCAAGAGTGAATCTTGTAATCTTGCTTAATAAGATACAATTCAATATAATTTGTTCTGCTTTTGTTTGTGGAGAATTATCAAGAAATGAAAGGTGCTATAGAAAATAGAATCTTGCACTTTTGCTTAATAAGATACAATATAATATAGTTTAATTTTGATTGGAGATGGAATCTTTTATAAGAACATAAAAACATATCTTTTATAGAATTTGTTTCAAACACAAAACTCGGTACATGGAAGGGGTGAAAAGCATAGAGATGATATTGGCCCTGTCACTTTGGATTTGATGTCATATGTTGGTTGCCATTCCTTCGAGATGTGAAGACTTTGGTGTATAGGTATATCAATAGTCATTTTCCTTAAGAAAAATAAAATTCCCACAATGTTCATGGATTGCATTAATATGTAACAAATATAGTGTCTTCAAAGGTACTTGGATGCACATTATGGCCAATTGTTGTCTACAGTGGACCAAATTTGATCCATACCTGCATCCAATACACACATGATCTCCTTAGATGCAGTTGATCATGCATGGGGCTTGTCCACCTTAAATCTTGGGTGCATATCCCATGTATGAAGTGCACCACTGAAAAATTAGATTAAATGATTTTTTGTTGGAGTGAAAGTGAACGTGATGGTTTTTAAACCCTACATTTGTTTTAGTGTTTGCCTCTAAATCTGTTCCCTGATGTGTATGCCTTGCAAGGGGTTCCATTTTGCATTTTTTGAGGCACCCATATGTAGAGCTCGCTTATGAATTCCTATGAACTATACAAAGGCCATGTGAACAATTTGATTATATGTAATATCCCGTATATGTAATAAGTATTTAACAAATAAATAGATTAATTAAAAGAATATATTAATCAAACATCAAATCTTATTAATTGAATAATTATTCAAATATATATTCATTTTATATGTATTGAATAAGAGATCATCTTAATTATATATATAAATCAATGATACTATCATAAGTGCCTAAGGCATTGACTTATGAAGAAAGCATTATTAGTTGTTCAATTGACACCGAGGCTATCAACAATGATAATCACAATATATCAAGAATAATATATATACAGACTGAACCATTTATAATCACAGTAAAATATTATATGCTGAGTGTCAATTCCATTGTACTGATATTGATATGCATCTGTTATATAAAGACATCCTCGTCAGACAAATACGAATAGCATATGATGATTACGTCCATGTCAGTATAGAATGATACGTAGGCACCGGCCAACGTCCACGATAGCGGGAGGTGATAAGCGATAGGGGTTGAGAGATGGCTCAGAATGGGCCTTACTCATTTAATCATTGAAAACAGACCACCAATAAGAACAGACCGTCCTTATTCATTTCATGTAGGTGCCAACGATCTACAAAGCATGATCCAAACACCGCTAAATATTGTTATTATAAAAACCGCTAAGCATTATGGTCAATTCCTCTATGATCGGGACAAAAATGATAAACATATTTAATCAATAAATATAACAAGTTGATAAGACTTGTCAAACGTTAATCTCTAAATACTAACCGATGGATATGAATGACGTGGAGAAGGGTCGTGCTGGGTCAGACTCTTATATATATTGCTTTGAAACAAGACAGGAGGACACGGAGGGATAGTTAGGAGAAAAATGGTCTTAAAAGGAAATAACATCAGAACTAGAGGATGCAGTTCGTAGTCGCGACAGCAAAGTTATCAGACAATATACAAATACAGATAACTGATAAAAAGAATAATTAAGTGTATTAGTCTCAGTGCTAGGCAGCAGACAGTATACAAATACAGATAAGCGATAAAAAGAATAATTAAGTGTATAGAAGAATTAAGTGTATTGACATTGTAAGAAGCATTGCTAGGAGACAAGAAAAATATAAAGATATATAAGGGAGGAAATGAGAATTATAATATACAACAGTGAATAAGTTGGAAGGAAGAATAAAGGAATGGATATCTATGAATTACTTACTATGCCAACAAATAATGGTATTACATATAGATGCATAAATATATACATATATGTATATATATGTACATTAATAATAATAAAATCTGATGAAAGGTTAAATATATATATATATATATGAAAGATGAATATGTATTATATATATGAAATATACATCTGAATTATATATCTGAATAATCTATACTATATATTCCAATGATCCAATGTATATATATATTCATATATTCTCATAATGACAATCAATATATATATTGTTATTGATAATCAAGATTATATATATATATATATATAGCTCTCATAAATGAGTAAACATCTACATTGATAATATATATATTAATTAAAATAAAAATAAGAACAGATATATAGAACCTATTACTATTTAGCTAAGAAGGAAGACTAAAGTGTTACCAAGGAGGGGCTTGTCTAAATCCAAGCAATGGCTATCTGTCCCAAAATAAGGTGGGGGTCAGCGTCCCAATAGTTTGGGCTTGGACCTGTAAACTTTGAGGGAGCCCATTGTAGTTGGTCTCTAGGCACCTTGGATAATGTTTACGCTTCCCTTCGTGGAGTTAAAATAGCAGTAAGGTTGGATATGAGTGTTAAAGATAACTAAATCTAATGAGATAAAATGACTAATCTTATCATGGACATTATATCCGAACCTTGATGGAAAAATTAAAGATAAATTAGGAAAGGTCCCAACAGGGGACATTACATTATAGAATAGCAAAACCAGATTTTAATCAAGATATGACAATGACAGGAAGAGGAGTTCAACATGCTGCATTTTTTATATATTAGGGGGTAAACATGCCGAATAGCATTGAGGCTATTTTGTGTCTTCTTCCTCTTCCTCGTTATGGAATATAATAAAGGCAACAGTTCTAGAAGCTGATTTGGAGTAGGGGATCCCAAAGGAAATTCTTTGCAATCTCACTGTTGTTGAATTGGTTGCAAACAATGTTTAGTGTTTTTGTAGCTTGTTGTATTGGTCCGGAGTCTACATTAAGTGAGGAGGAAGTTCTTGGTCAAATAGAGCAAGTTGGAAACTTATGGGTTAAACAAGTAAATGTTATACATAATGAAACTTGAGTTGAAGATGGTTAAAATAAATAGAGTACGTTGGTAGACATTGGAGGTTGGAGGAATTCTCTATCTTGAGCTAGCCTCTTGCTCATAGAGGTTCATTGCATGATAGCAACCATTTGTTGATAGTGATGAAGTATTTGTATATTAAGATGTTGACACTGTAATCGCCCCTTATGTAATCTCTTAGGGTTTCGACTAATTTCTTATAATTCCGATTACAAGAGATTCCTTCCTATCTAATAAACACCAATATCATTATCTCTTTGAACGAGAGAGTATTAGGATCTCAAAAGGTTTCAATCCAAGCTTGAGGACATGTTTTTGCGGGAGTAGGGGTAAGGTCTATATGTTTGTCTTCGATACACACTCCTTGTATTTTCCTTTCTTCAAAATTTTGAAGGTTGCCTTCCTTTTAAATGAGGAATTAGGGTTTGTTTTCATCTCATAGGCTGTTAGAATGCCATGAAGCTCATCAATAGTCAGCTTATCAAGTTCCTTCATCTCTTCAATCGCTGAAACCTTTGTATCAAAACAAAAGGGAAGAGACATTAACATTTTCTGAACTACAGTGGACTCCTCAACCTTTTCTCCTAAACCCTTAATTGTGTTAACAATTTCATCTACTCGTAGGAAATAAGCAGCAATATTTTTCTCTTCTTGTCATCTCCTTCACATGTTTTTTGAAGTTTCTCACAAATCTCATTAACTACTATGAGTCTGAAGCTTTGCCTTCCTTACCCTGTCATCTCCTTCATATATTTTTGTGAAGTTTTTCACAAATCTCATTAACTATATCTCAATGCATTACTTTCACAAATTCTGTCTCTGACAAACCACATAAGATTGCATTCCTGGCTTTTGCATTAATTTCAAAAACTTTCTTCCCATCAACATTTGTTGGAGGAGTCGGATGAACTGTGTAACCGGTCCTCACACTATTCCAAACATCAAAACCAAGAGACTTTAGATAAGTATGCATTCAAACACTCCAGAATGCCTAGTTGGAGCTGTCAAAATTGGTCATCTATTCTTTGCAAGATCTTCATAAGAACCCATGTGTGCAATCAGGATCAACCTCCAAGTGTTTAAGCTCTTTTTTTGAAGGAACCCTGCTCTGATACCAATTGAAGAGCACGTAGAAAATGCTGAGAGGGGGGTGAATCAGTATTTTAAATTTTAAACATATAAAGCCACATAATGCATAGAATTTGAGCAGAGAGAACAAACATTAACAAGGAGAACACCAAATTTCACATGGAAAACCCTTTTGGGTAAAAAACCACGACATATTGATCATTTTCATTAAGGAAATGGCACCAACTTGGATTACATAAGTGAGCACCAACTCACTAAGAGCACCAATCCTCCTCAAAGCACCAACTCCGATCAGTTGAAGCACCAACTTCAGTTTTTGAATCAACTCAAAATTACTGAAACTAAAACAACTCCTTTCAGCATACAATCAATACTTCAATGACAATACACAAATTACACAACACCCTTGTTATATACAGCAGTATAGGTAATAATAAAAATAAGTTTGTAGTAGACCAAAAATAAGTATATCCAACTCTTGATAACCCATGCCAAACCATGAGAGAAAAAATTCCGCCACTGTTAGTCAACACCAATAACCGAGTGCTCAGCCAGAACTGTTAACGCTTCCCCATTTTTATCATCGATTAATAATTGCTCAACTCAATAACGCTACTCGAGCCAAACATCACATGAATGTTTCCTTCAACGCCTAGCTCCTTTGATCCCCTACAACTTCAGAATTCACACACAAGGAATACACTAACAAACACCCCACCTTTGTTGTTTTTTTTCACCTCACACTTCATATCATCACATCAAAACATTTCTATGTTTTTTTTGAATCTGCAGCCAAGAAAACTTATGTACAAAAATCCACATTTTTTCAAAAAATGATTTTTCACTACCCAGTCCTTCCAAGAATGATTAATGCTGCTGAACTCAAAAACCATGCATCAACTCTTTCAAAATGGCTCCATCACAATCGACTATATTAAACAAATTGACTCCATTTATTACAATTCGACTATCATGAAAAATCAACTCCCATCTGCCTACATGACTAAGGAAGACCATGCTAATACCCTCAACAACAAAATAATGTTCAGCGATGACTTTTGAAAAAGAAATGAAACTCAGTCTCCACAGGATGCATCCTTATCCTTGAATCTGCACAAAAAAACCAATTCCCTTTTTTGAACTCAAGATGCTACATAGCTGCCCCTCTCATACGCCACACACACTTGAGGCCGTTGCATCATAAATAGAAGGAATACATAATGAATTTGTTCCCCAAAAAATGTCAAACAATAAATACTGAAGCCATCCAAATGATGTGAATGCTCTTTTAATTTTGCTGTCATATTTAAAATTCCGAAGAAGTCGACCTTTTGAAAATTTAATAGTGACATGGCAATCCAACAAGCAGGTGAAGTGGACAAGCAGCTCAAGCAGACGACTAAACAACTCAAGCGGGCAACCAAGTAACCAAGTAGCTCAACCAGACAACCAAGCAGCTCAAGTATGCAACCAAGTAGCTCAAGCAAGCAAGCAAGCAACTGAAGCAAGTGGCCAAGTAGCTGATTAAGAACTGATGAATAATCAACAACTTGATAAGCATTTCATTCCTCTTTCATGCCATAGTTCTCTGTTACTTTGAGTAATCCTCCAAAATTTATACGACCTTGATCATCAACCTTTGATGTCAATGACAGAGTATTCAACAAGTTGCACCCCCTCTTCCTTTCTCATGGTTGGTTATAAAATGAGAGGAGGTTTTCCAAATAAACTTGAGGTTGATCTCTAATGTAAAACTGATGGCTTTGACTTTTTGGAGCAGGACAACATCCTTATTTTTCTCTAGGTTAACAAACCTTCTTCAAAAGTGTTTTCTATTAGGGGGCTTAAGCCCCTTGACTTTCGAAGATGTGAATTTAAGAGTGACGCCATTCATTAATTAGTGATGCTTCTTCGTTATTCCTAAAGATGTCATAGCATTTAGGAATCTTATCTTTTGATTCAAGCCTTTTAGAGTTAGGTTTTGCAATTACTATATTTGTTTTCTTCCTATTGTTATTTTTAGGGAATGTTAACTTGCGCCTACTAGAAGGAATAACATTTCCTTTTTTAACCCCCTTAGGAACAAGGTGAAACAAAAAGTAGAGGCCAACTGTCTACCTATGATCTACTTAATAGCTAGTGAGTCCCCAACTCCTGCATGATCCTCAATGCTATTTGTTTCAAGTGGATCACCTTCTCCATGTTAATTACCCTCCTAGACCGGGGTGAGTTCGCATGTGTTGGAAGTGTGGTCCGAATTACCTTCTATGTCTTAACTTTGCGCGGGAGCCTCATTATCTCCAAGGTTGGGCATAGTCATAGAATGTTGCTGCAAGTTGTTTCTAGTAGTCCAATTCATAGTGACATCCAGGGCATCGGTAGATTGTTGGTCAACCCCTCCCTTTTGATCCTAACTACTTTTGATCTATTTATCTCGGTCTCTTGTTTCTTCAATAATTTCATTTATATCATCACCCTCCGGTTGTCTATTTAGACACAACAATAATGTGTTTTGAGTCTTGACATATTATTGGATCATTTTTCACTTTAGGGGGTTAGGGATCAATCTCCCTACTAGTGCCAAGCACATCACTAGTAATTAGACTCTTGGATTCAAACTCAAACATAATATTCCTGACTATAGAAATACTTTTGATGCTACTGTATTAATTAGAATCAATAATTGTAAAGTCCCCTTTTTGGGACATTAGAAATCAATTAAATAGTTAGTTTTAAGTTGTCAAATTATATCAAATTTAATGATGACTAAATATCATTATTTAATTAAGCAGTTAAAGTGACTTTAAGTCAATAGAGAATTATTTAATAAATAAAAGTCACTTTATTTCAAATTAAAAAGACAAAGAAATGGAATGCCAAGAGACAAGCTGATGGATGACCAAGAGTTTTCTGGAGAATGCTATAAAAGTTCAAGGGGAGTATTATTCAAAATATGTTTAGGTGTTATTTTGATTTGAGGAAATTGTCTAGTGCATTTGCATTAGTTGGATTTCTGGAGATGAAAACCTTCAGGAATTTTTAGGAATTGATCGAAGAGATGGACGGAAACTTGGTTCTTCCTGGGAGTGGATTCACGACAAAATTCACATTGAGCCAAATTTGTGAAAGTCTCTATTGAGACAAATTTGCAATAATAGAGGTATTTGCAAATCAGTTATCTACATTAGGATTTGGAGGATAAAGCTTATTTTGAGTCTGATTGAGATGCTCCTTATATTGCTCAATATTTATTGAAGAAATATTATTTGTGAACATATTTTATATTACTTTATGAATTGTAAGTGGGATTGGTTCTTATTTTGAGGTGTCTCCCAAAATGTTCCATTTATATAACCTGTGAAGTTGAATTTGTATTGCCGTAAGGAAAATTGACATGTTCTAAGCATTGCTCTAAGGAAATTAATATTTCGGAGAGCCTTAGTTATCATTTGCAAATAATAATAAGGAAGCCGTTTCAATATTCGGTCTAATATTTGGCCGCGAATATTTTCTATGTGATTTTGAAACAATAAAGTTGAGCGTTTAATATTTGGCATGAAGTCTTTAGATATCACATTGATATTTGCTGTGAACTATTCTGAGATTGTCGTGGCTTCGTTCTATAGGGCTATTGATTTATTTTCGACTGCTGATTAAGCCATTCTGTTCCTCATCATGGTGTTGGAGATTAGAAAGGACCACTGGTGTCTGAGTGGGAGCTTTCATAATTATTCAGCGTCTGTGTGAGTTTGAATAACAAGGGTCTTCTCTAATTCATGCCTCGGGGATTATTGATTGAGGCCTTTTCTCAGGAGTTAGCTGGAGAATTAAATTGGCTGTTCTAAAATTATGGATTATTATATTGTTGAGCTCCACCCAATATTATATCCTTGCACAAGAGTATTTGGAAAATATATCTGAGTCGATTCATATTATTCATTTGGGGCCTTTCTCGTATCTTGGACGACACTGGAATAATTCCTGGGAATTGCTCTTGAACGGTACTGTCTAAAACGCTGGTATAAAACCTGGTGTGAGTCATTGCTGAAAATTGGTTTTTGTTCGTGACCATCAAGTGATTGTTGCTGGGAATGTTCAGGGTGTTTGAAGCTGTGGAGTCTTCATTGCGTACTTGCCGTGTCACCTCTGCAATTTATATTTGGGCAGATTACATTGTGGTTCTAATGTATGGATGGTTTGATTGATATTGCTGAGCATAGCTTCCTGTTGGCCACATCATGGTGCATCATTTCATCTCTACGAATGTGCCTTCATACTCCCTATTATGTTGATCGATTGGGAAAGAATATTTCATCTCCAAGCTCTATATACAAGTTGTGCATTATAGTTCCTGTTTAAAGATACTGCATATAAATCAAAGAATCAGGAATTAGGCCTTGCACATGAAGTGTTTGATGAAATGTCAGGCATTCTTAACTGAAATAAAAAGGGTAGAATAAGTAGGGGATGTTACAGTGGTATCAAAGCATCAAACTTGCCATCCTGTTGGGTAAAGAAAGTGGATTGCATTTGTCGACAATGAATTAGACTAATATGGGAAAGTTCATGAAATTTTTTGCCCAAGCACAAGATAAAAAGGAAGAAATACTTAGCCTAGTTGAGGAATATGATACTCTCCCTACATATGTTGAGAGAGATATTCCTTTCCTTAATTACATGGAATCACCTCCAAGGCTACACTAGAAGACTAATTTGGCAAAGAAACAATATCGTAGGATAGCTCATGATCTATTTGCACAAGGAGTTTGCAGAAATTTAAATGAGGAGTTTTCAGCAGTCACTAATCAGCCTATGAGTGAACAAAGTTTCAAACCAGCAATTGAACAAAAGCATGTTAAAGATGTCATTGAAGCAGGTGATTGAGAAACAAATATTGAACCAACGCTTGAGGGAGAAACTAAAAAGGAGGCAGTGACTCGAGAGACACTAAACTCATTGAATTTGCAGGATACTGAGCGTTGCCAAAAGAGCATGAATCAAATGAGAAGAAAGCAGATTTGTTTCACATGTTAGAAGACTTGGACACCTAATCACACTTGTGGGGTTAGCTAGGAAGATAAATCTGCAAAAGAAGATGGGCCAGCTTGGAGAGAGAATGAAGAACAAATTGCTTTAGGTGAGAAGTACTCTAAGCTTTTTGTTGGTGATCTTGAGATTGGTATAGATAAAGAGTTCTCCTAATGAATCTTGGTGTGAGATTCCTGCATTTCTTCATGAAGAATGCATTGAAACTTGTTATGAAATTTATGATACTGGTCCTATAGAAGATGATCTAATACAAGATGAGAATGATTTAGAATTTCAGAACACTTCTAATGAAGGACTTGCATCTTCTTATGACAAAGAATCCCTTGAACATGATGTCATAACAACAACTTTAACCATGCAATCAGACCAACCCAATAAAGAAGAAACATATGAGGCATCTACGCAAGAGGTATTCATAGAGCATGCTGATTTTAGGGCTTGACAATGATGAATCACAAGAAGGTATGGATTCCACTAGTACTTCTTTGATTGACCTTAGTGCTGTCCCACTATTCATACTTGAGGAATGCAAGGCCTCAACTAGTAAGTTGGATGTCTTTGATGGTGGTATTGATCTTACAAGTGAAGACAAATCAGAAATTTTATTGTGTGGCAGCCCAAGTCACTTTGTTGAGCTTGATCAAAGATCTTTAGCATAGCATGATCTTGCGGACAAATCAGAAAATTCATTACATGAGGTTGATTTTGGTGATAGGCCATTTGAATCACATAATTTTAAGAGCCAGTTGAAGGTCATTGAAGATATGATAGTTGCAGCCTTAGTACATTATGATAACACTCACAAGATCATTGAAGACATCTACTAAAATTCCCAGATTGAAAGAACACAAAAGGGAGTGGAAGGTGATTCTTGTTTTACAGACTTGGAGGGAGTCAAAGTAGCTCTCGGTTCAATGAAATCTGATTATTTGAATTTACTTTCAGGCAAGGATCTTATCTTAAATGTTGCTGAAGTGTATGCTGGTAAATTGAAGGGAAAGGAGGATGAGGAAAATAAGCTCATCAAGGAGCTTAACGATACTAAGGAGATATTGGAGAATATGAAGATGGTTCTTCTTGAAACAAAAAATCAGTTTTTTGTCAATGAATAGTAAAGGATGCAGGAAAACAAAGAAATGGCAGAGGAAGTTAAACAGGTGATTGATGAGCTTGACCAAACTCTGGAAGTTTTTGACTTGGAGCAATGTCCTAAATTGGCATTTTCAGAATTAGGGGATAGTGGGCTTAAGCTGGAAAAATGGAGTTCTTTTCAAATTGTGGATAACCCTATTTGTGTGTTGAGTGCAACGTGGACATTTGATAATCTACTTTTCGAGTTGGACGAGGAAGTTCTTTTTGACTATAGTGATGAGAATGAGATTGATTGCAGGATTTGGGACGTAGGTGCAGTCTCTATTGATGATTTTTGGTCAGAGGATTGGAGCAGTTGATCAATTTCTAGATTTAGTACTGCTGCCCACTTTCCGATCAACTTACACATGGGTTTGGAATCTAATTTACAGATGAGTTGGATGGCTTGTATGGCTCAACAACTTAGTAATTCTTGGTTGAGGATAGATGGTAGATGTGATTTGATCATAGGAGATGGACTTTCAACTACTTTCTTACTCATAACTCCTATGTATTTAGTGGTATTTCAGATTGTTAACTATTGTACTAGTTTCTCCGCACCATTGGTGTTGACCTTAGTCTTTAGGCGGTTTGATTTTGTGCACTTCAATGAGAGATCATTGGGAGGTGGAGAGTTGTTCGATGTTGGTAGTTCCTTGAGATACTTCTATCTCATCATATTTGACAGTTGTGACTGCATGCTGATTTGGGATCCTGGCATTGGCGTGTTTGGTGCATTACTTCAGTGGGCTATTGATGAGTTGCTTCACAACTATGGGTATGATGTTGTTTACATCAGAGTAGCGCAGTGGTTTGGTGGAATTGTAATGTCACCTAAAATAATCATTTAATAAATAATATTAATTATTTAATATTAGCTCTTACAACAAAAAATAATATTAAATACTTAATTATAAGTCTTCAATAAATAATTATTAATATCAGTCATATAATATAAACTAATATTAATTAATCCCTGAAGTAGTTGCTTACGGGATTTGCACACGGGAATTCTTTTGTTATAAGAAGACTTTGGTAAATGAAGGAGAGCAGGTTGGAAGATGGATGACTGAATGTGTAATTCACTCTTGGAACTGTAACCGAGAAGACCAATTTGCCAATGCAATATCTGGTCTAGAGGTCGATTCAGACTGATAGAAATAAATGAGATGCCTTCAGAAGGAACTCAATGTGGAGGTTGACATCAATTTTATTCCCAGCGCACACAAGAATCTAGACTAAGTTACCGGTTTCAGTTCAGTTCTAAGTTCGGGTACGAAGAACCGGTTTGCAAGTTCGACAAAATTTGAAAAGGGGTTTAGGTTCGGGTTCGAAGAAATGTGTAAAAATTTTAAAATTATATATATATATATATATATATATATATATATATATATATATATATATGAAGCCTAGAAGCATGAGTTAAAATTAGAATGTCACATAGTATCATAAAAACAACAAAAAAACACCATAAACTTGTAATTATAGCATCATATCAACATCAAAATATTAAAATAATAATATTGAGTTCAATTATCATTGTTTTGACTTTCAACAATTGGAACTTTATACTAAGTTTCAATCATCCAATGGATTATCTATTCTTCTTCTTCTTCTTCATCATCATCAAAGGCATTAGTTGATTCAGAAACAGTGCCAATGCCAATGTGACCAGCTGCATCAATAACATTCTCGCTTTCCAAGTCCTCAAATGCTTATTACTTTTTCACTGTACAAAGAGCTTGTTTGTTTGTAATTATTAATTAACATCCTACTTGAAAAATCATAAATGTTAAAAAAGTAGCTGGCAACTCCCTTCACCTATTGAAGATATTGTTTAATGTTTAAAATATGATTTATCACTATAGAGAGCTTCCAATTAATTGGACAGGGGTCATTATCAGCAATTGGATATACAAATTTCACTGGAAGAAATCGTGAGGGCTAGTTTAATTTGATGTAATAAATATCTGAACTTCAACAGATTTTGTTTTGTAATGTTAAAGATCTTATTCAAATTCTGTAATAATTGTTTTCCGCACTAAATTATAGAATGTTTCTGAGTGGAAATGTACCTAGTTCGACCTGGGTCGACCCCGGTTCAACCTGGGTTCGGCCCGGACGAACCAGCCTGCCTGGGTTCGAACCTTGGGTGAACCCACAGGCAAACCGGACCAAAGCCAAGTACTAGTTCGAACCCAGGCTGGTCCAGAGGGGTCTAGGGGCAAACAAGGGTAACTAAGAATCCAACTAATATAAAATATTGTCAAGAACGCTGGAATGAATAAATACAAGAGTTTGTCGTTTCTGAAGATATGAGAAGACACAATGTTCTATGTGTCCAGTTGTGTGTGCTGTGTCATCCTCTTGTAGATGGGAGCATTATGTTGGAGAAAACGACAACTTGTGTTGCTGGCTGACGGCATGAAGCAAGATGAAAGACGTGGAACTATTGGAGGTTCCACATCACAAAAGTTGAATGCTGACGTGGAACTATTGGAGGTGTCACATCACAGAAGTTGACTGCTGAAGGAGTTGTGTCCAAATGGGGTGGAGAAATGACAAACTGTTGTCGAAGATGACTCCCATCTTCTCTTACGAACATATACAACCCAATCTGCAGCAATAAACCAGACATAAAGGAGTCAAAACTACCAAGTGGGATGCACTGCTGAGATTCCATCATTAGAACTGTCGAAAGGTGAAACTCTGTTATAGTTTGAACACAAGGAGAACATTCTTAACAAAGATTTGGTTATGCAGAGGCTATTGTAATGGTATCCAAACAATCTAGCATGCTACGATTCTGCAATGTGACATTAGGTGAATATCTGGAGTTGAAGGGAGGAATTCAGTACCGTGAGTTTTTGCACTTTCCAGTAATGGCAGATACCTCTAACAAGGAAATGCGATTCCAGGTGCATGATTATTTTCCTGTTAAAATTTCTGGAAATATACTTAGATGTTATTCTCTGTAATCTGAACTCTGGCAATTAAAAGAAACAAGAATGTAATTGTACTCAAGTGCTCTTTGTGGCACAATTATGAAAGATTGAATTAATTGTGCCTTCATTTAGAATAAATTGTAACTGGGATTAATTGCGGCTAGATTATGTTATAGCCAACAATATTGTAATGTGAACAACCCTGTAGATTAAGCATAAATATCAAATCTGAAAAACTGGAATTAATCATTGCAAAACAACTGTTTAACAAAATGTCAATTTGTATAAGAGCAAGGTTTGGTTGAATCCTGTAAGGGATTTTACAGTGGTATCAGAGCTAACAGTCCTGCTAGCCTGTAGGAAATCTTTATAGTTTCAGATTAAAGCATGGCATTAGAAGACAATCAGTGGACTATCAAGATTCTACGTGATCTTGGAAGAAGACTGAATATTCAATATTTGCTAAATGATAGTCTTTTCAACACGCCCAATGAATTAGATGGGGTTTTATCCTTAGTAGAGCAGTCACCTGGGAATTCATTTCAACAAGTCCTTGTTCCTGTTATGACTTCCTTAAAACAACATAGGTTGCCGAATCATTCAAACAACAGGATCAGACTAATGGCTACTTCATGCCTTGGTGAGGTTTTGAGAGTCTCGACACCACGTGTTCTCTATGATGATGTCACCATGAAGAAAATATTGATTTTGATGATTAATAGTTTTCAGGATCTTGATGATGTCAGTAGCATTCATGCCACAAGAAGGTCTTCTATACTGAAATTTTTTTGTAGAAGTTAGAGAGTAATTTACTGTTGGATTTGGAATTGCAAGATTTGATTTATGATATCTTTCATCAGTTTCTGGTAACATTCAAAAGGGTACATGGAAAGGGAGGTCATTGGAGCTATGCAGGAGATTATGGTTTTAACTTTTAACTAACAATGGAAGTGAAACAATTCCCCAACCTATTTTATCTATGTTATGGGTTGTTTTGAAACAGGAATGTGTAATTTCTTCATTTGCATACACATTGGTTTGCAATGTGTTCAAACAATGTGAACAGAAGCTTAAGTACTCTCCTGAAGGAAGAAGAGCAGAAGAAGGATTGTATTGAGGAGAATAGTTTCTCTCATGATGAATGTGGAATAGAGTTTTAAAGAGCTTGCAAACAAATACAAGAGAAACGAATCATCTATGATTACAACCAGGATGAAGTTGAATCCTCTTGCATTACATAACAGTGCAGTGATGCAATCATAAATTCTGATTTCACTAAGCCAGCAGAAGGGTGCTCCTGATTTTATGTGGGTGATTTAGAGGTCAGCATTGATGAGTATAAAGAAGGGGTAAATTATGCTCCTAAGGCCGAGGATTCTATGGGAACTTTTGATTAGGAAAGTGTCCTCATAGATGGAAGTGAGTTTAAAGATTTATTGGGTGGTGAAAGTGCTAGTCACTATGATAAATACAAACCTTTGCCAGGGCAAGATTTGAAGGATCAATTAGTAGACATGGAAGGAAGGATTGTGCGAGTGCTATCAAGAATTGACAATACCCATAAACAAATTGAAGAGCTTATATGGAACCTCCAAAAGAAGGAAAGGAAGAAAGGAATTATAAACGAAATTTCTAGTGCACAACTACAAGCAATCAAAGAAGCATTAGAAAAGACAAAATCAGATTACTTGCAATTACTCAGGGACAGGGACTTTGCTATCAAGTTCGCTGAAGATAGAGAAAAAGAAGTTGATGAACTTTGCTTCAATTGAGTATGGCTTATTACAAAGAAGAAAAGATGACTACTTTGCCAAAAGAGCAAGAAGATAATTCAAGAATCAGAGAAATGCAACTAATAGTTAAAGGCATTGAGGAAATCCATAGGGAAGAATTGTCATCACACCTAGCACAGGATGCAGATCAGCAAAATGGAGAGATTGAAGGAATTCAGGAAAAATCAGTGGTAATGGATGAGGAGCCAAGGAAATTGTTGGGCCATAGTGAACATGTAGAAAGAATTCTTTTCCAATGCAACGTGTGGATGTAGAAAGCTAAGCAGGCTAAGATGATAGCTACTCAAGTAAGGGAGAACTTGCAAAACATTATGGAAAGGCATAGAAACATGGTTCCTCAAACAAATCCAGAACTGACTGTTCAAATGAACCCTTGTGATCATCATAGTACATCAAAGGTTAAACAATCAGATTTACATAATCAACATGGACAGATAGCTTCTTAAACAGTGTTGGTGATTTTGGTAGATGTTGTGCCACATGTATCAAACTCCTATGAGTTTTCCAGTTTTCCTTCTTAGAAGGATATGGTGATTTATAAGGATGCCATAAAAAAATTCAATTTGTTGAGAACAATTGGGTGCATGGATTGGCATGCTTCCTCTTATAATTTCGGGTTATGGACAATTGATGAAACATTCACTAATGAAGCCTCGATAGATGATGCTTCTCTTTTCCTATTAATGATTTATGCTGAAGATGATGTTCAGATTTGGGATCCTGGGGATTGCAGGATTGGCAGAATAATTTACGTTGAAGCAAATTTTAGTTATATCAAAGTGGTGGAACAAATTCTTAGAGAATTCATGGTATTGATTTGGGACCTAGTAGTCTTGGTACAGATGACAGTTGACTCAGCATGTTGAGAGTCAATTGCTTGAGGACAAGCAATCTTGGGATGGGAGGACTTGTAATGTCCCCTAAAATAATCATTTAATAAATAATATTAATTATTTAATATTATCTCTTACAACATAAACCAATATTAAATAATTAATTATATTCAATAAATAATTATTAATATTAGTCATATAATATAAACTAATATTAATTAATCTCTGAAGTAGTTGCTTACGGGATTTGCACACGGGAATTCTTTTGTTATAAGAAGACTTTAGTAAATGAAGGAGAGCAGGTTGGAAGATGGATTATTGAATATAAAATCCACTCTTGGAATTGGAACCGAGAAAACCAATTCGCCAGTGCAATATCTGGTCTAGAGGTTGATTTAGACTGATAGAAATAAATGAGATGCCTTCAAAAGGAACTCAATGTGGAGGTTTACATCAATTTTATTCCCAGCGCATGCAGGAATCCAGATAATATAAAATTAAAAATATTGTCAGGAACGTTGGAATGAATAAACACGGGAGTTTGTTGTTTTTGAAGATATGAGAAGACACTGTGCTCTATGTGCCTAGTTGTGCGTGCTGTGTCATCCTCTTGTTGACGGGAGCATTATGTTGGAGAAAACGACTTTTGTTGCTGATTGATGGCATGAAGCAGGAAGCAAGACGCAAAACTATTGGAGGTGCCACATCACAAAAGTTGTATGCTGAAGGAGTTGTGTCCAAATGGGGCAGAGAAACGACAAATTGTTGTGGATGACAGCTCCCATCTGCTCTTACAGACATATACAAGCCAATCTGCGACAATAGATCAGACATAAATAAGTCGAAACTACCAAGTGGGATGCACTGCTGAGATTCCATCATTATTACTGTTAGAAGGTGAAACCCTGTTACAGTTCAAACACAAGGAGAGCATTATTAAAAGAGATTTGGTTATGCAAAGGCTATTGTAATGGTATCCAAACAATCTAGCATGCTGTGATTCTGCAACCTGACATTGGGTGAATATCTGGAGTTGAACGGAGGAGTTCAGTAGTGTGAGTTTCTGCAGTTACCAGTAATGGCAGATACCTCTAACAAGAAAATACGATTCCAGGTGCATGACTATTTTCCTGTTAAAATTCATGGAAATAAACTTAGATGTTATTCTTTGTAAACTGAACTCTGGCAATTAAAAAGAGTATACAAGAATGTAATTGTACTCAAGTGCTCTTTGTACCAGAATTATGAAAGGCTGAATTAATTGTGCCTTCATTTAGAATAAATTGTAGGTGGGATTAATTCCGGCTGGATTATGAGCCTACAATATTGGAATGTGAAAAACCCTGTAGATTAAGCATAAATATCAAATTTGAAAAACTGGAATCAATCATTGTAAAGCAACTGTTTAACAAAATGTCAGTTTGTATAAGAGCAAGGTTTGATTGAATCCCCTAAGGGATTTTACAGGAACTGTGTTCTCTGATTTATGTGGGATCTTGGTATTTCGTTTCAGCATGTAGGTGAAGATTGCTTGATGGCAAGCAATCTTCAGGAAGGGAGAATTGTAATGTCCCCTTTTTGGGACATTAGAAATCAATTAAATAATTAAATTTGAAGTTGTCAAATTATATCAAATTTAATGATGACTAAATTTAATTATTTAATTAAGCAGTCAAAGTGACTTTATGTCAATAGAGAATTATTTAATTATTAAAAGTCACTTTATTTCAAATTAAAAGACAAACAACTGGAATGCCAAGAGACAAACTGATGGAAGGCCAAGAGTTTTCTGCAGAATGCTATAAAAGTTCAAGGGGAGGATTATTCAAAATATGTTCAGGTGTTATTTTGTTCTGAGGAAATTGTCTGGTGCATTTGCACTAGCTGAATTTTTGGAGACACAATAATTGATCAAAGAGTTGGACTGAAACTTGGTTCTTCCTGGGAGTGGATTTACGACGGAATTCACATTGAGCCAAATTTGTGAAAGTTTCTATTGAGACAAATTTGCAATAGCAGAAATATTTGCAGATCTGTTATCTACATTAGGATTTGGAGGATAAAGTTTATTCTGAATCTGATTGAGACACTCCTTATATTGTCCCATATTTATTGAAGAAATAATATTTGGGAACATATTTTATATTACTTTATGAATTGTAAGTGGTTCTTATTTTGAGGTGTCTCTCATAATGTTCCATTTATATAAGCTGTGAAGTCGAACTTGTATTGCCGTAAGGAAAATTGACATTTTCTAAGCATTGCTCTGAGGAAATTAATATTTCGGAGAGCCTTAGTTATCATTTGCAAATAATAATAAGGAAGCCGTTTCAATATTCGGACTAATATTTGGCCGCAAATATTTTCTATGTGAGTTTGAAACATTAAAGTTGAGCATTTAATATTTGGCATGAAGTCTTTAGATATCGCATTGATATTTTCTGTGAACTATTCTGAGATTGTCGTGGCTTCCTTCTATATGGCAATTGATTTATTATTGACTGATGATTCAGCCATTCTGTTCCTCATCGTGGTGCTGGAGATTAGAAACAGCCACTGGTGTCTGAGTGGGAGCTTCCATAATTTTTCAGCCTGTGTGAGTTTCAATAACAATGCTCTTCTCTAAATCATTCCCGGGTGATTGTTGCCTGAGGTCTTTTCTTAGGAGTTAGTTGGAGAATTAAATTGGCAGTTCTAAAATTCTGGATTATTATAATTTTGAGCTCCGCCCAATATTATATGCTTGCGCAAGAGTATTTGGAAAATATACCTGAGCCGATTCATATATTACATTTGGGGCCTTTCCCGTATCTTGGACGGTACTGGAATAATTCGTGGGAATTGCTCTTGAATGCAACTGTCTAAAACGCAGGTATAAACTGTGGTGTGAGTCATTGCTGAAGATTGGTTTTTGTTCGTGACCATCAAGTGATTGTTGCTGGGAATGTTCAGGGTGTTTGAAGCTGTGGAGTCTTCATTGCCTACCTGACGTGTCACCTCTGCAATTTATATTGGGCTGACTACACTGTGGCTCTAATGTATTGATGGTCTGATTGATATTGCTGAGCATAGCTTCCTGCTGGCCACATCATGAAGCACCATTTCATCTCTATGATGTGCCTTCATACTCCCTGTTATGCTGATCAACTGGGAAATACTATTTCATTTCCAAGCTCTATATACAAGGTGTGCATTATGGTTCCTGTTTAAAGCTACTGCATATAAATCAAAGAATCAGGAATTAGGCCTTGCACATGAAGTGTTTGATGAAATGTCAGACGTTCTTAACTGAAATAAAAAGGGCAGAATAAGTAAGGGATCTTATATTAACATAGTCAACATTCAATGTTCGTTCCACTGTTATTATTGTTGAATCCCTTGTGAAACTGGTTTCAATCTCTTCGGCCTCAATAGAGTCCTTATTAGTTTCCATGTTCATATTCTGGGCAATATTATGCCTAATCATATCCATAACAAGTTGCTTGGCATTCTTGTTAATCTCAGAAAGAGTGGGGTAAAGGGGAACCATCACTAATAGTGCGAGGAAGACTAGAAGGACATCACTTCAGCAGAACCTAAGATTTCTAAAGCAGCAGTTATGACAGTCAACCACCACCATAAAATAATTGTTTTTATGGAAACTTTCCAGAGATGGACAATCTTGATATTTTATGTATCAAATTATATAAATGGAGCAGGGTGACAATGTTTAATACCGGGTACTTGATATAAATGGAACTGCTGACAATGTTGAGGAGTTGTGCATCAAATATTGCAAAAATGCATTGATGGAAAAATTACTTCCCCACAAAAAGTTTTACAGGATAAGCATTGGTCAACCATCCATAAATATGCAGAAAATGGCTTGAGTTAATAATTTTTCAAATACAAGTACAGAGAATACAAAAATGGGGAGGTAATTGAGAATAATATTATGATAATGAAACATTCAACTGTATAAAATAAAAAAGAAAAATGACAAATCAGATCATAAATGATACAATATTTTCAGAAGCAAATCTTATCAACAAACAACATTGAATGATATGGCAAATACGATGATCATTTATTCAATATAAAGATGGCTACAATGAATCTTTTAATAACATCACAAACACAAAAATAATAATGTTTCGTCAACATCTTCATTATGGTTTTAACTGGTGCAGAATTGGTTGGAATTCATCAACAAGTCGCCTATGATTTATTTTGCTTTGAATGGGAAATGGCTTAGCAATGTTAACATCTGTGTCACAAGGTTCGCCGAATTTTCGGCTTCAAGTTCGAAATTCGGTGAACCTATAAAAAAATTTAAAAATTCATATAAATTCGGCTAAAATTTGTACGGCGGAAAATGTAACTTCTGCTTTTCTTAAAACATATTTTAATAAGCATATTTTTATGGTCTTCTGTTAGTTTTCTCTTTTCTCTGTAAATAATGCCCCCTCGGTTGAGTGAAATAGCAAGGCGTTTGTTGCGAGTTTGTTCTGCGCACTACTACCATGGTCGCTTGACTGCAACTCAACACCGCGCCAGGGGCTTTTAGTGCGTCTGCAAAAGTTGTGACCAATGCAGACAACGATCTGCCGGACTCTCGCATCGCGATGCAGAGAATGGAATGGAGGGAGGCCGCTAAACTATTCAATTTAATATTTTGTTTCGTTTTTATTTTTCAATGTTTTAAGATTACATTTTATAATTATGTTATTTTTATTTACTTCTTAATATTAAAATGATTTAAGTTTATTTATTATTTATAAGTTTTATGTATATTATTTTTTTGTTAAAACATTAATATTTGGTATATAAATTATTTATTATTAGTTTATTTATTATTGTCTTAATCTGTTAAAACTTAAATACAATAAATCTTAATTTTTTTATTTTTATTATTTATTATTTTGTTTTGTAAAGTTAAAATAAAAACTTAATATATTTCCATTTTATGTTTTACAAGATATAGTTTAGTGATTTTATTTTGTTTTTAAAGTTTAATATTTTTTAAAATGAAAACTAGTATTATTTTTGATTTTTTAAGAGTCAAAAGAAAAAAAGAAAAAAAAATTACTAGATATATTTATATTTTAAAAAAATTATTTAAAGCGAATTTTATGCCAAATTTTTTTCCGAATTTTTTGCCCTTGCCGAACTTCATCCGAATTTTATAGTTGCCGAACTCGAACTCGAACACGAACCTTGTGACTTAGGTTAACATCAAGAATACCTTAACATGTCAATGAGAAGTTCTAGAATTTCAAAGTCTAAAACCAGTATATAAGCTAAAATGGTGATTTATTAGAATGCTAAAAGCTTCTAATAATAAATTGGGATGAAGGATTCCCCATAGCATGCTGGTGAATTTGTACAACAAGTAAAACAAAAAATGATGAATTCTTACAGTACTGTAAGAATGAACAAGATCCATGGATTGCATGGGAAATAAAATTTTTAGCGTTTCTAGTTGAGATGTTTAGGCATTCTTGAACTCTAAAACTAGTATATAAGCGGAACTGGTGATTAATTACAATGCTAAATACTTCTAATAATAAATTGGGATCGAGGATTCCACATACCATACATGTCAGTTTTTAAAAAATTAAACCAAAAAATGTTGAATACTTACAGTATTGTAAGAACATATTGGAATATGAGATGGCACGGATTGCAGATAGATTTGTCTGATAGTTGTTTTATCCAAACTAAAATAACATGTTTTGAAAGACAGCAGGAATTGCTAGCTTTATCTGTGCTTTGAAGTCGAAGAATTTCAAGAAAGGAAGATAAGTAATATGTAAAACAAAGCTTCAGAAAATGATATCTTTTCAAAGATGGAATTCTCTGCAAAGCTTTTAAAGCATAAATAGCATCTCAATAGTACATCAATTGCCTTTCATTGACCACATTTTTGGCTTTTTATTCGTTTCATTGATCTTTGTGCATTCATTATTTTAGGTTTTCTTAGACATCTAATATAATTGCACATAATAAATAAGGCTTATCTTCTGGGTATATTGGTATGATTTTTTTTTTGAGTCGGGTACATCTGTGCAAAGTTTGATTGTATACATATGTTGGCTGAATTGCAGGAACAAAGTTAAGATAATGATATACCATACATATAATGAACAAAACAACTATTTCCTTTTCTTAATAAAGACTATGTATCTCAATATTCAAAGCTCTAACCTCCATTTTGTGGACCCCATCAAGAGCTCTATTTCATGTCACTCTCAGGTGGGAGCATCTAGGGTAAAATCTAGCAAACCACAAAAGAATAAAAAATATAAACCATGATGCAAATGTGGGGGAAACTTAAAGCTCATATTGTCATTCTTTTCTGAAGCCAGAAATTTTCTTTTAACAGAGAAACTCAGCAGGTAATACTCCAAGACTCAACCTAAATTTACAAGCCATAAAACGGTAGACCTCAATATTAAAAATGAAAAGGAAAAGTGAAAGAACAGTGTTATTGTGCTCATACACATTGGCCATCATTGGACAAAGAAGTATAAGGAGGAGAAGCCTTACAGAATTATGGCTGTCCTACCACATTTTCTTGGCTACCTAACTGTAATGGTGCCTGTTTGTACAAGTCCACTGCGTCAACAGAAAAATGGTGTTTGTAGAAAGGAGGTGTACGGATGTTTTATTTGTTCTTTCTGTGAAGTATGGCAACATAAAAAAAATTAGAGTGCAAATAAAATTACAAAACAAAATTAAAATTAATTTTTCTTTTAGAAAAAGGCAACAGTTTGCAGATGGCTCTTTTTTTGAAGCTGGATCTGCTTGGCTATGTTTATGGACATACCTGGCTGATCCCGGGGCCCAAAAGTTGGCACCTTGTGCACACCCTCAACCGACAGGACCATGAAACTTGACACAGTTACCTGAAGTTTTCTGAGGAGCCGGTAACTTAGCTTTTTCCATGTATTGTTGAAAGGTTGACCAATTCATAATCTTGCTCAGTTTGGGCAACACCATAGATTTTCTCTTATATGCTGAAAGTTATAGAGTAGTGTAATCTCATACACTGCTTCTGATGATTTATTAAGCTTAACAGCTTTCAATCTTGTTAACTACATCATTTTATTTCAGAAGGAATATGTAGCAAAAACTTAGACATCTCTGCTGAAACTTGAATTGGTTTTCTTCAAATATTAACATGTTTGTCTGACTTTTGTGCATTTTACAGACAGAAGGTGTATCTCCTGAAGCTCTGTATTCAAAGCTGCTTCATGTTCTGAAGTTTGTATATCAGTATATTTGCTTTGAAAATGGGATCTGGATGAAGTTTATTGGAAGATTAATGTGGCCGAAGTTATCAGAGGCAATTATTACAAATTGTCTTGCCAAGGCATGTTACCAAACTGTTCTTTGTTTTCTAACGAAAACCTTATTGAGCTTTCTGATTTAATATATCCTTCATTCCATGGAAGATGCTTTTTTTAGTTTTTATCACGTTGCATCTTCTTTTAGGAGGTTAAGCCTTTCTCATGTGTACTAATCTGTCTTGTGAATTACTATTGTCAACTTCAGAAAAGTAGCTGGTCACTTGGTGTGGTTCCCATAATTTGGACTTTGATAACATTTTAACTCTTAAGATATTTTTGTCGTGGAATTCTGGAACTTGTGTTATCGCTGCCCTTTTATCCTTCACTTTATCTTGTATGATATGCTGGGATCTAAATTTCATATTTAGCTGGTTTCAAGTGGATGGTGATCTCTGAACATTATCATCAGTGGCTTGACCTGAACTATATATTTCTTGTAGGCTGTACCTGATGAAATTTCTCAAGTTACAGAGTTCCAGAAGGTGGTGAAATTGACAAGAGACTTTGAGCATGAATTAAAGCATATGACATTGATATCTGCCTCTGATGATAAAGATGACAGACTGACCAATTTTGCTTTAAATGTTGAGATTCATTTTGCTTCAAAAAAGAAAAATTGCATCTTAGCAACCGTGCGAAAGCTAATAGTTCAATCTGATTTTAAGGCTTCATCGGTAAATAAAGCTAGCTCTATTGATTTTCTGCTGTTGTAGCAATTTTTATATCTTACCTAGGGAAGGGTTCTGAGTATGACTCTTCAATATTTCACAGGCTGTTGAACTGCTTTTCTGGCCTTCCACATGTGCTGTTTCATTGGCTGCGAAACAGTTAATGGAGATAGTGCATGAAGCACTAAAGGTATGTGACTTGCCAGACTGAAATTTCTTTAATAGGAAGCATCACTTCCATTTTTTTGACTCCAGTAGATGTTTCAGCAACATTTATAATTAATTTGCAAGCAATTCTAAATTGCCTTAACACTTTATTCTGTGTTTGTCATTTGTGAACTTAAATATCTTCTTCCAGAAAATTTCGCCATAAAAGAAAATCTGTCTTTCTTGAACTGGTTTATTGCAAGGAATATTAATTTTAAGACCATAGCTTATGAATAAATGTTTAATAGAAAGGACACTAACTCTACTTGATTGAATTTCAAAGTATTCTACTTAATTCTACTCATGTCAATTGGCTACATTTTAAAAATCTTTTCTATACATCTATTTTAATTTTTAAATATACATATTCATACAAAGTTCAAATAAAACCATGGAAGGTTATATATATTTCCTAAAATATAAATTACAATACTATTTATTATGTTTGACGATGATGTAAAGGTAATAACAACAGTATGCATTGAAGCTAAGTGGTCACTGTGATAATTTATTTCTCTTGTGTAGGATGCGTGTTCATCGCCTAGGCAGATAGCATTGGAGTTTTACCATGCTGCACGAGATGCCCTTCTACTATATAGAGCTATTGTTCCAGTAAAGGTCTGCATGAACACCTTACTTAGAACTTGAGTTGGCCAAAAATTATTCCGAATTTGTAATTTTTTTGTTATTACTAATTAGGACAAATACAAAGCAGTTAATTTTAGACTGGTAATGTCTTTCTTTTTAGTTCATTAGTTCATCCTTAATGAAAAATTTCCTTACATAATATGAATAATGTCTTATGTGCAAATATATGCAATGAAACAATTTTAGTAGGAAAAATGTTCATGCTACTTGAGATGCTCTTCTACTTTATAAAGCTATTGTTCCACTCTATGTTGTTGGGTTTGGTAGAAGACCCCTTTGTAGTGTCTATATGGGTCTGGTTCAGGGCTGGGATAGCCTAGGGTTCGCCTAGGGATCTTGGGTGGATCTGGCTGGACCTAAAAAAAATAATGGTGGAAATTTGCACTTAGTGATAAAATTGTGGAAATGGTGTGTGCCATGAAGGCTGCCCCTCAACCCCATTGGGGTTTCCACTCCTAGACTGCCATTAGCCGACATCTCCAAATTTAGGCCTTTGTTTCTCCCACACTCGAGATCCATCCCCACATCCCCCATTCATTTGTTGGAGACTTCATGGAATATAGCTTATTTAGCTGAAAGCTGAACATTTCTACCGATTGTGAATTATTCTTCAACTAAGAGGGAATGAAGCATATACTTATTAATCCACTTAGGTAAGTTCAGCTGATTAGGTGCAAAAAAAGCCAAGGATTTGGTCTTTGTGCACACTAACTTGCATCTTTTGTCACATGAGAAACATAATTACAATGAGAGGGTGATCTGGCATAGATGTTATTGTTGCACAATTTATCGATATCTCTTTGGACGAGGCAACTTCTACACATGACATGGCTAATGAAAGTGGCATTGTAATTCATTGTTGTTCAAATGAAATTGAACCAATGTTGATTTTGATGGTCTTGACTCTTGACAAAGGACAATATAAATATTTAACCACAATGAACCAAAACATTTATAGGTTGTCCCTGCCATTTGTTTCCCTTTCCACACACATTTCTAGAACACTTCTTGCATGATGGGTGGTCAAGGATGTTCCCGTGGCATTCCTGTATACCTGCAATTTCCCCAACATAGGGATGCTTAGGAAGGTCCATGGGGATACATTCCTAGTGAACAAAGTGATAAATTTTAGGTTTGCTATTTCTATTTCCACATTTTAAAACAAACTTTTAATTTTGAATTCTATAACCTAGTTGGTGATTTGTAAACTTAATCATTTGGAGCAATTGCAGTATTTCTGTCTATTATATTCTAAGTTTGTTAATACTTTCTCAAGTTATGATACAGTTGTCTGAGTGTAAATTCACCATTTAGTTCAAAGAACAACGATTTCTTCAAACTAGTCATTGTGGGTTCTCATGATGTTCCCTTTCTGAAATAGAATTTATTAATCAATAATAATAAATTAAATCTTAAAAACATATATAAATATATAATAATAATAATTAATAAAATCAAATTACTACATATACTCAAAGGAAATAGTGATGATCGATTGGTGCATTATTTCCTTGAGTTGCCAGCCGTACACTTCCATGATGGAACCCTCATACTAGAGGAGACAATCTCTGACGCAAAAATCTGTTTTGTCCAATTCTTCTATATAATATTAGGCTGGGTAAGTTTCTTCTACACCACTGCATATCTTCACTTGAGAAAATATCACAGGCCTTATTTGGATCGCATCCCTTAGAGTATATCACCAGCAATACTATTGCAAAGGTTGCCAATATAATGAAGGCATTTAAATAAATTAAAATTAAATGATTAAACAACAATTGTTAATCTTTGACGACAGTGACCGAAGTGGCTGCTATCACCAATGTCCGAGTCGGCGATTAACAGTTATTAAGAAAGGATGCGATTACATCATAGAGTATCTATTCACCATAAAACTAGTGCATCTTTAGACTTGAATAAAGATAACAAATAATAATTATGGAAGGATGCAGCTTGCGTAATAAGCCGGTTTGTTTATTGAAGAAAGGTGCCCCTTAACATCCATAGGATGTCACTATTCAATCAGCAAGATATAAGATGGAAGTCAAATTTATCCAAGCAATCATGGAAGAATGAATAATGAAATGGGATCATGGATTTTGATGATCAGAGAACTATTATTTATTTCTGAAGAAAAGAATCAGAGAATATAAAATATTTTTGCAACTCTTCGTAAGGAAGAGGTAAGAAAGGAAATGAATCATATGTGTTACTGGTAAGCAATCAATAATTTAATACTGGTTACAGAATATTATTTCTATGGTCATATATATATATATCTGTTTATATTAATGAAATCAGAATTATATATGAATTATGTATTATAAACACACACACATATATTCGTAATACATAAATAAGCTAATAATATATACATAACCTATTCCTTAATCACTCGCTAATATCACGAATCGTTGTGGGAGAAGTCCCAAGATAGGTATGCATGTGTTCCTAAAACCTTGAGGGAGCCTACTTGTAGATTCAAGTGCCCTAAGGACAAGTAAATCCCCATCTTTCTTAAGATTATTGATTAGGAGAGAAGTAAGGAATTAGGGTTCAAGTATGTATTATGAATCAATAACTGTTTCTTAATTTAATCTGATCCAAATGCATAGTGATGTATGTTAATTTTTTGGAATTGGCAGCCTCCTAGTAGGGAACATTACAAATTGCCATTTCCAAGCGTAATCATAACCCTAGTTGGGAATTTAGGGTAAATTAAGTAAAGTCCCAATATGGGACATTACAGTTCTTCCACCCGCATCTTGTTTGCATTTGTTATTTTATGGTAGGCATGGGTTCTTTCTTTTCTTCAATAATATTTTTTTTGATATTTGTTTTAAATCTATGAAGCATATTGCTTCTTTGATCAGAAAATGAGTTATGTTGCACCAAGACTCCATGATGAAGAGGTTGACAACTCAAGGGAGATTTTTCTTTGGAAGTAGGTCTTCTAGGGAAGAAATAAAGGTGGTTTTGTCTCTTTTTTTTGCAAAATTGCTGACTTGGACAATGGGAAATAAGACAATTATTATTTTGATGCACATTGCTGATCGGTGGATTCGAGTACGCGGGAATGACAATTTTTTTCCTTGGATAGAGGTATGGGTACATCCGTACATACATATATAGATACATATATTATAAATTAAATATATAAATATAATTATAGAAGCTTTAAATTATAAATTTGAAAAGAAAATTATTTTATATAGTATGTATATTTATTATATAATAATAATATGTATATTTATAATTAATAATGTATAAGTAAATATTAAATATACTTTTTTTATATCAAGTTTTATTTTATAAATAATAATAATGAATAAAAAAATAAGAAAATATTTTAGAAAACAATTTCTAATATAGAATAAAAAACATCATTTTAAAGTAAAAGTTTAAAGAGGTTCGATCTTATTTAATGCCAAGGGCCACAAATGGAATGAAGAGATAAGTATTAATTTAATTTTGTCTTTAAGAGGCCAAGTCAGTTATTAAGGAGACATACCTTTTGACATAAGTGGAATATATATAATTGGGTGTTGAAGCCACTTCAACGCCCAATTCAAAACAAATATCAATTGCAGATCAAAATCAAGGAGTGCAAATTGAAACCCTTCAAGTGACAGCTAATTGAATATAGACAATCATAGCTTGAGGGATATTGAACAACAGATCAGACCAAATTTTAATAAGCATCAAGCCACTTTTGACAAATCAAAGTTGTCAAGAGGACATTGAACTCTAACAGCAGGTATATTACAGACTTGGAGACATCAAAAAGTTGAAGAAAACATCGAAAACAAGTAATGATCAAATTATCTGAACTCTTCATTTTATTCGAGCATAATGAAGTCTCTAAGTATAGAAAGTTTGACCATGCATAGGAGATAGGTGTTATCATGAATTTGGTTTGTTTTCACTAACTTCACTTTTGATCTGAGACAATTTAAAATTCAAATGATTAACAAGACAATGTTGTTTTGCAAGGTGAAGGGCTCAAGGTGAAGTACAAGATGGAGATATTCAAGAACATGTAAGGGCTGTGGCAAGGATTTTAAGCAAAGTACAATGTGAAGACATCCTGCACCAGCAAGTTACAAGTTGTTCATCAATCAAACAAGGTGCTTCGAAGTTGAAGATAAATTCAACAAGATGCAAATCCAAATTCAGGTTCAAGTCCTCAAGATGAAATTCAAAATGCAAGTACAACATCGTGATCAAGTCTACAAGTCAAAGAAAGAAGTCGTTACAAACTTGATTCATCATGTACATCCATGGTCATGACCAATATTTGTTTAACTAAGGATTCTTCATATGCTTTATGAATTATCTCCTAAATCTCTTTAGCTGTATTGCAATGTATGACTTTCACAAGTTTTGTCTCTGACCAGCCACATAAGATTGCTTTCATGGCTTTTGAATTATTTTCAAAAGTCATTCTCCCATTCGCATCTATTGGAGTTGTAGGAATTGTATAACCGGTCTTCACACTATTCCAAACATCAAAACCAAGAGACATTAGATAGGGTACTCATTTGCACACTCCAGAATGCATATTTGGTGGCATCAAATAAAGGTGCTTTGTTCGTAGCCAGACCTTCATGAGAACCCATGTGTGCAATTAGGATCAACCTCCAAACGTTTAAGCTCTGTTTTCGAAGGAACCTCGATCTGATACCAATTTAAGAGCACACAGAAATACTGAGAGGGGGGGGGGGTGAATTAGTATTTTAGAACTTTTAAAACTTTTAACTGAATGAAACCACATAAAACACAACGAGAGCAACCATAAAAATGCATACACGAGATTTCTCGTGGAAAACCCTTTTAGGTAAAAACCCATAACGTACAATAGCTTTCTTAATAGAATTAGGCACCAACCCAGATTACAAAAGTGAGCACCAACTCACAAAGAGCACCAACCCTCTTCGAAGCACCAACTCTGAACACCTAAGCACCAACTTGAGTCAATTGAGGCACCAACCCAAAATTACAGTGATATTTAAGATAACTCCTTATTCTAAAATATACAACATCTTACTCAAACTCCATCAATATACTCCACACACCCAACACAACATTGACTCTTTCACACGTTTATACTAGCTACATCCTCATTCTTCAGAAATCGCATATAGATATTAACAAACCTGAAATTTGACCACTTTAGCATCAAATGGTCTCACACCTAGGCAAGAGCAAAGACGTCTAGAAAATATTACCTTCCTTAACAAGTCCCAAATTCAAATTTTCTTTAAAATATTGCATCTTCCTATTCTTCAAAGCTGAATGAATAATATAACTGGTTAAAAGATGTGAACACATAATACTTTCCTTCACATTCTCGACTCCCAACTCACAACATACTCACAAAATAACTTCTGCGTTAATATTTTCCAGATTTACCTAGGAATGATTAAGCTATAGAGATCTTTCAAGACTAAGTACAGGATATAAAGAAATGATTAAGAACAAAGAGAGATAGTACCCGGATTGTAGTTTTGAAATGGTCTTCAGATCAGTGCCTTCTAACTCTCCAAGATGTGTAGATATGAATGTGCCAAGTCAGCCCACCTAGGGCTTCCAAAATTCCACCAATCAATACTTTTCTTTGACCTTGGATCAGACTGTAATCTCCTTAGATCTGCCTTGAAATCTGCTGTTAGATTGTTCCTTAAAAGACAGATTTCGCACCTCTAGATTTGGACTAATTCAATGGTCTAAATATCAAATATTTAGACCATGAATATACAAGTGTGATATCAGATCTGAAGAGGCAACTCGCAGCTCTTTCCAGATCTATAGAGGCAATTCGCAGCTCTTCCCTTCTCTCAGATCTGCACTTGAGTGTTGTCAATTCAAACCTCTATCTATGCTGCCAATGAATTCACAGATCTAGGATGCACTGCTGTTGCTTATAAACTCTGCTCCAAATCGCTTCAAACAATGAATCACTGTCTTAGAATAATCGATCCTTGGGGAGAAGATATATGTTATGTTTTTTGATATATTTTCTTCCAAGAATTGATCCTCTTTTATATGAGCTTGGAGTGCCTCCTCAAGAGGCCGACATGGATAAAACATTTATTTCCCAAGAGGCCGACTTTGGGCCCTGTCTAATTATTCCTTAAATTAGACCATTAATCTGTTAGCATATTTAAGATTGTCATTGGATAAGTATAAAGCAAACATCAATCCCACCAGTAAACCGGTAGACCACTCATACTCCTAAATAAGCATCGGTAGACCAAACAGAGTATAGGTACTGGTAGACCAAGTAGAAAATGATATGAACTGGGTATAAGAGTCTTATTATATGGACAACTGGGTATGATATTGATACCGGTCAACAACATGTCAATCCGCACTGGTGAATGCGAAGCTGTTTAAGTTAAAACCGGAATATGCGGAGCATCCACCATTTAGAATTGGAGTTCGCTTTTTAACAAGAGTTAGTTTTATTTCTACGCGGATGTTTCAAGGTAAACTCAAGATCAGAACGCAAAGCTTTTTCTTTGTTGCATGATTTAAGGATGAGTTTATAGCCTGACGGTTCTATGAGTTAGGGTTTCATTAAGATGAATTTTGTATAAATACAGGTCATAGGACGCAAGAAAAGAGTTGTTGAATATACAGAGTAGAAGAGAGATATCTTCTGAAAAAAGAGCTACGGTCACAGAGGTGAAAGGTAGAAAGATTCAACAACCAAGCAGAACCAGGAAAGATCAACAGAAATGATCTAATCAGACAAATAGTGTCAATTAGGATCATTGCTTTTATATTGTGAAAGCATATTCAAATCCCTCTATCATGGTGAACCCTAATAGGTTCTTTGTATAAATCCTTTAACTGGGTAGCATCTTGACTGATGTTGAAAGTCCTTTAACAAGGCGGCTCCTAACAGAGTCAAGATCTTAACTGATCTTCTACCAAATCCCTTTACCGGGTAACACTCTTGCATGTGTTTAGTAAGCTCCTGACAGGGCGTCTTTATTACTGCAGTAGTGAAGTTGTGAGCTTTGTCTCACCGTGGTTTTTTCTCTCTAACCAAGGGTTTCCATGTATACATAATGTGTTGATCTGAGTATTTCTATTTCTGTTCATGAATGCTTAATTTCATATTGTTTATTCTGAAAGAATCCGATGCAAGGTTTAAATTGAAGTAGAAATAGTATTTACTGATTCACCCCCCCTCTTAGTAACTAGTTAAGAATAACAGTTGGTATCAGAGCCAAGGTTCTCTTAGATATAAAGCTTAACCGCTTGAGAAAAAGATCATGCAGGGTTACAGGTATCAGATTCATCTTGAGGAAGCCAATGACATCATTGCCTCTCTTGAAAATAGGCTGAGAAGATCCCTTGCTAAAAGAAAGGAGCTGGCTCTGCAGTTGAGTGAGAGCAATGAAATAGTTGATGAACTCTCTGGGCAAAGTGGATCAGATGAAGCTAAGGAGGCAGTCTCTGAGCTTATGGAGAGAAACCAGATCCTAACTAATCAGATCTCCAACCTAAAAAGGGAACAAGAAGATAATGCCCTAAGAATGATTGAATTGATTGAGAAAAAGAGGAGAGCTGAAGATGAAATAAACACTATAGTCAAGTCATTAACAGCCTCTGAGAGAGCAAGAAATTTGGCAAAAGAAGTTGTAAGGAACAGTGATCTTGTCGTTCTGCAACTTCAAGAAGACATGCAAATAGTCACCCAAGAAAATGCCAACATGCAAAAGATTTGGCATGATAAAGATGATGCATGCAAGTGGCTGGCAATTGAGCTATATCAATTGAAGGAATAGATGAAAGAACTCGAAGGAAGGAATGAAACCCTCAGGAGATACAATGAAAGCTCAACAAAGCTTGATGAGCAATTAAAAGCTCAAAGAAAGCATAAAGATCCCACAAGACTTGGGTTCACCGGACAAGGCACCAGGGAAACCGATGAGTCTTCTGGAGTCAAGAAAGCCAAGAAGGAAAAGAAGAAGCCGTTGGCACGAAAAGGTAAAAAGACTTTCAATACTTCTTGCAATCACTGTGGCAAACCAGGACATAGAACAAGTGACTGCAGAAATGCACCGGTAAAGCCTAATAACAATTACTGCAAAAATTGTTGCAAGAATGGCCACAAGACCACAAATTGTTGGTCTTGCCCCACAAGTGTGTCCAATGGAAGCAGGGGAAGCTTCAAAGGGTATTGCTATGCATGCAACAAGTTTGGACACAAATTTGATGAATGCAGATCTAAGACAATGGCATTCAAGCTCCCATCGAAACCGATATTCCCAAAGAGGAATAACAACCGGAGCACAATTAATTGTGCCAATTGTGGCATACACAGTCATTATGAGTCCTGGTGTAATTCACCCAACAAGAGAAGGATAAATCCATGGAAAGCAACCGGGATAGCTTGTTACACCTGCAACAAAGTTGGACACCTGGCCAAGGAGTGTAGGAACCAGTCAGTGAACACAAAAGAAGGTTTTGTCAAACCGGTGAAGAAGAACACAGTCTCCTAATCAAAGGGACAACAAGGGAAAAGAGACTGAGAAACAAGTCAAGAAGATTTGGTTCAAAAAGGAATCAAAGAGCTCCGCTGAGGAGAAGATAGAGGGAAGATCATCATTTGCCGATGGTGATATCTCTTCAACAAATTGAGCCTATAAGGCTTAGAGGGAACCAATAGCCCGTCTACTATTCCCGGTAGAACTGGTGAGTATCAAACTCACTCAGTCTGCAAGAAAGTTCGGACAGGTAAGTGTTGATCAACTGGGGTTCGGTCAAACCGGAAAAAGCTTGAATACCGGTTGGCAAAGAAGGAAAGAAAGGGTAGGTAAGGTAATTAATTGTATAGCTGTTAAACAAATAGTTACTGTTTGGTAATTACCGTTATGCCCTAAATCTATATAAAGAAAGGAAGATTACTCATTTTCTTTTACTTTGCGATTTGTGATTTACAATCTTTTATGCTTGAGTAATATTCTCGTGCTTTGATCAACGATAAGATTTCTCTGTAAAACCGATCAAGCTATTTACTGTATTAACCGGTTGATAACAATGGCATCTTCATCATCTGTCGCCAACTTGATTCAAGGTAATCAAATCGACCGACTTGTCTACAACATCATGGCGGTTCAAAATAGGGCAAACGACATGTCTGGTGCATTGTCATCTGTGCCTAATGGTGTTCTCATGACGGAAGACGTGACCGCTTTTATTCACGTTAAGCAAGAAGAACTGGGTGAGACCTTCATCCAGAGCGAGTACCTCTCACTATGCGAGGACAAAAAGCTTTTAGATAGATACGCGAAGCTGGTGTCGTCCAGTCTCATCAACGGAGTTTGTTATCCAACCGTCTTCCGACCGGATTGGATTCGACTGGTTCTCAGTCGTGTGCACGATCCAGGGTTTTGGCTTGCGAAAGGAGCATGTACACAAATTGCCAAGGAGGACTTGCATCGTGTGACCGGGTACAGTCAGGAAGGGGAAGCACTCACCCTCAGAACCATCTCCAATGCTGTGGTCGCAAAATTGATGAAGTCGAAATTTGATAGTCGGCTTATGACCATCAACGACATTGAAGACGAAGGAGTTCGGTTCGCATCCGCCATGATAGGCTACAAGATCTATCAATCCAGCAACCTGAACAACATACTGGGTGGAGCCATTCATGCTGCTCACCGGATCATGCATGACAATGCAAATTATGATCTTTGCTCCATGCTTCGAGGTCAAATTTTTGAGAATCTAAAGAGGCTAGGAATTGTCAAAAAGAAATCCCTAAAGTATGGGACCCTACTGGTATGCCTTTACTTTTATTATTGTAACTTCTTTCCGATAATAGAAAAGGTAACTTGGGCAACCGACCGGCCAGTTATGATCCAGATAAGTGATATGGCCAACCAACTGGGAAACCAGTTTGGTAAAGTGATGACTGAATACTTTGAGGCATTCCAACTGAGAATGCACGCCAGGGAGAGGGTGCCGTCAACTATTGTTGACTCCTACAAAGACGATGTATGTTTTCTGGTCTCCACCGATCACTACATCATTCAAGCAATGGAACCAAGAACCGGGTATGCTCCTAAACTGGGTTATGAGATCACCTCCAAGACAGCCAAGGCATATGTAGATGCCTTGACCGAAGCTGACCTAGATCTCTCTGCTTATTGGTTTGGTACCTTTGAAGAGATTCAGGAGAATCTGAAGAAAAGGGCACCAATCAAGAATGTCTATGTCAAAAGGACCCCTACACCAAAGAAGAAACGAGTAGCTGATCAACTGAAAGCTCAAAGGAAAAGAGCACATCAAGCAACCAGCGCTCAAGAAGAAGAAACGAAAGAGACTGAAACTGAAGATCCAACTCCTCTGGTCCGCAAAAGGAAATCTGCCAAACCGGTGAAAAAAGATGCACCGAGAGAAAGAAAACAAAGCATTGATGAGTTAGTAAAAGGAATTAAGGAAACAAGGAGATTAGGACAAGTCAGAAGAAGATATCAAGTCAGCAATGATGAAGATAGAAGGAAGATTGAAGAAGGTTTAGTCTACTGCATCCACAAATTCAACCTTTCTCCTACCGAACTTCACAATACAGTGCCTAATGATCTCCTAGAAATTCTAGAAGGAAGATCGAAAGCATCAATGGAGAAGGAGAAAGAGCTGAGAATAAGGGCTCTGCTAGAAGTCCAAAATCATTTAAATCTGGACGAAGCAACCCAACAGGCTAAGATGTACAAACAAAATTTCTTAATCAAGAGAAGAACTAGTCAGGTTCGCATTGGAGAAGTTGACAAGGTGCATGATGACGGAGTTGTAACCTGGACAAAACTTCTTCAGAGGCAACAACAAGCATAACAAGAATGCCAAAAGACAACAGTACCACCGGTAATTGATACCGGCAAAGGAAAAGGAGTACTGGGAGCAGAAGTACCAGTGAAAGAGAAAATTCTTGCAGAACCGGTCATCGACATCATTGATGATAAAAGTAGTGATCAGGCTCGTCCAACTGTTCTTATTTCTCCAGAAAAAGGTAAGGCTCGCACCATGACTGTTAATGATATAGTAGATGAATTCATGGATTTTGGAGAAGTAGATATTGTAGCTAGATGGTAGTGTGCTAGGAGAGGAAGATAAACAGGCAATTATAGTGGCTCTGGTGGAAACCTTCATGGATTACAATAGAACTCCAAGGGACTATAGGTCTAAGTTTCCCCCTGAACTTAACACAAGACTAATGACAAAATGGAGAACCGGTTTAAGCTCCAATACTAGAATCTCTAAGAAGAGATTATTAAAGGTCAGACCTGGTCTTAGTGAAGAGTCTATCAAACTTCTGTTAGAGGAAGCATCAATGAACTTGGATACCAAGCATAGAGTTGCTAAGATTATCAATGAGTATGAAAAGGAAGTTTATGATGAGACACTGAATTTCTGGCAACAGTATGATTTCAGTGCTTTGAAGGAAACAGGTCCGCAGGATGAACCAAGAACAAAATAGGCACCACCGGTTCAATTCACTGCTCGTGAAGAACCTACAACCAGTGAACTAGAAGTTCCTAAGGAACAGTTCATACCAGAAGAGCAAATGCCAAGAGAGTCATTGGTCAAGATGACTGCTAACAACACCATATTTGGTGATGAAGACATTGCTATAGGTGAGCTTCATACAGCTAAGGAACAACACTTAGATCCACCATCGGAACAAGAAGCCCCACTAGAAGAGCAATTACCACAAGAAGAAGATGCTCAACAAGAAGTAGAAGTACAACTGGAAGAGGAAGTACAAAATGAGGAAGAAAGACCAGCAGCATAAGTCCTACCAGCAGAGGAGGCACAACTGGAAAATGTGTCACAACCGGATGAAATGGCCCAACCGGAATAGGAACAAGAGTTACTTGAACAAGAACAACTGGTACAGGAGCCTAGACATAAGGAACATGTAGATATACCAAGCTCGTCCTCATCCAAGAGGAAATTATCCTTTGTAGTAGACACAAAAGCCAAAAGGAGCAAGGCTACCGAGACTGTGGTTGACATCAGCAAAATGTCAACAAGGCAACTAAAGGAGCTGACAAAGAGGAAATAGGACATGGTCCTCACCAGTGTTAAGAACATTCTATGCAACTTTGTACCTGATGCTGACATTGATGAAGATGAACCTGTAATAGATCAGCTGGAGATATTGGCACAAGCGATCGGAGAAGATGTCACCGATCCAGAAACGATTGCCATTGATCACTATGAACAGAAAAGAATAGAGATTCTTCATAAATAGGTCAAAGAAATAAAGGTGACAATTACTACCAATGTAACAATACTGCAACAACAATTGCAAGTTGCAGGAAGTCTGATGACAAGGACTTCAAATTTTGATACCTTTACACAAGATCCCACTGAAAAGTCATCTAAGACTTCGGAAGACATAAAAGCTCTGTCTTCCACATTTGATATAAAGAATAAATCTGCAACAAATTTCAGTAGAGAGATGACAAGTCTAGCTCTCATTCTAAGAAAGACTTCTGAAGAAAAGACCAAGCGAATCCAAGATCTTATAGGATTTCAATTGTTTCTCGCCCCAACATTTGATTTAATGCAACAAACAGCAACAGAGGCAGAGAATCTGATCAGTGAACCGGACTACAAAACAATAGAGGACATGGAGAATATCATAGTCTCGCTGAAAGCAGCACTCAAAAATCTAGAACATGTCACCGGTCAATGGAATCCTTTTCTTCATTCAGCGAAGAAAATTTACAAGGATATCTTCACCAAGCTACAAATGTAAAATAATAAGTAAAGCATAACCCTTTGTCTTATGGAGACAAAAAGGGGAAGAAGAAGACATTGGTTGAAGAAGAAGACTTCAGAAAAGGGTCAGGAGGTTAGAGATCAAAAAAGAGATTCAGCTACAGGACAGAAGAGTTAAAGCACTAGAACAGGGGAAGTCTGCAATCAGAAGAGTTGAAGATATAGTACAGGGAAAGAGTCTACAGGTGGAATTCACTATGATAAGTACGTGGATGGTATGTATGTGGAAAGTGATGTTTTGCTACCAATGCCAAAGGGGAAGATTGTTAGCATATTTAAGATTGTCATTGGATAAAGTATAAAGAAAACATCAATCCTACCAGTAAACCGGTAGACCACTCATACTCCTGAATAAGCACCGGTAGACCAAACAGAGTATAGGTATCGGTAGACCAAGTAGAAAAGGATATGAATCGGGTATAATAGTCTTATTATATGGACAATCGGGTATGATATTGATACCAGTCAACAACACGTCAATCCGCACCGGTGAATGCAGAGCTGTTTAAGTTAAAACTGGAATATGCAGAGCATCCACCGTTTAGAACTGGAGTTAGCTTTTTAACAAGAGTTAGTTTTATTTCTATGTGGATGTTTCAAGGTAAACTCAAGATCAGAATGCAAAGCTTTTTCTTTGTTGCATGATTTAAGGACGAGTTTACAACCTAGCGGTTCTATGAGTTAGGGTTTCATTAAGATGAATTTTGTATAAATACAAGTCATAGGACACAAGAAAAGAGTTGTTGAATATACAGAGCAAAAGAGAGATATCTTCTGAAAGAAGAGCTACGGTCACAAAGGTGAAAGGCAGAAAGATTCAACAGCCAGGCAGAACTGGGAAAGATCAACATGTATGATCTAATCAGACAAAGAGTGTCAATTAGGATCATTGCTTTTATACTGTGAAACCATATTCAAATCCCTCTATCAGGGTGAACCCTAATAGGTTCTTTGTATAAATCCTTTAACCGGGTAGCATCTTGACTGATGTTGAAAGTCCTTTAACAAGGCGGCTCCTAACAGAGTCAAGATCTTAACCGATCTTCTATCAAATCCCTTTACCCGGTAGCACTCTTGCAAGTGTTTAGTAAGCTCCTGACAGAGCGTCTTTATTACTGTAGTAGTGAAGTTGTGAGCTCTGTCTCACCGTGGTTTTTTCCTTCTAACTGAGGGTTTCCACGTATACATAATGTGTTGATCTGAGTATTTCTATTTCTGTTCATGAATGGTTAATTTCATATTGTTTATTTTGAAAGAATCTGATGCAAGGTTTAAATTGAAGTAGAAATAGTATTTACTTATTCACCCCCCCTCTCAGTAACTGGTTAGGAATAACAATTATATATAATCGATTTATTAAATAAACAATGAATATTAAATATCTCTTATATTTAATATTATTATTTGTATATCGAATTATAATGATAAATTTATACACTATATATTTAATGTCTTTATCTAATGCATGAGATATTTGCCGTAAAGGCCATAATATCAACACTCCCTCTTGGACTCGAGGCAAAGATCCACTCATAGAATCCTTATCACAAAAACATAACCAAAATGGATTTCATAGATCTCTTATCTATGAAGGTAGATCTCCATTCTACCAAATTTGATAAGAACACATGTTCATTATCATTCCCAACCATAGATTTCATATCCATATGAAAATCATCTTTCCATGGTAAAATCAAAACACAAGATGTTTACCAACCGAATGTGGATTTCCTAGATCTACGAGTCTCTGCGACTCAAAGCACAAACATAACAAAATGGATTCCTTATCCAATGATGCCGTAGATCTCTCATCTATGATAGTAGATCTCTATCTACAAAATATAATGAGAACACAAATGTTTGTCATTATTCCTCAATCATACATCTCATATTCATATGAGAAACATCATATCATATGATGCTTACCATCCAAATGTGGATTTCCTAGATCCACTGGTCTCCATGACCCAAGAATATCAAGTCCATGATATTCATGATAACATCAAGTCCATGATGTTTATCAACCATAAGTGATATCAAGTCCATGATATTAGATTTAAGATATTTCCAATCAATTTGTGAATTTCCTAGATCCACTAGTCACGTTGACTCTTTTGAATATCAAGTCCATGATATTCAAGGTAGTATCAAGTCCATGATACTTTTCAAACATAAGTTATCATCAAATTCATGATGTTTTCTATCCAATTTGTGGATAACTTAGATCCACGAGTCCTCTTGACTCAGCCAATAGAATATCAATTCCATGATATTCATGGTATCATCAAGTCTATGATGTATACCATCCAATTTGTGGATAACTAAATCCACGAGTCACCAAGATTCAAGAAATGTCAAGTCCATGACATCAAAACAACATCAAGTCCATGATGTTAAGAGCATTGGTCTAACGAATATCAAGTCCATGATATTCACCAAGTGCTCGGAGTAATGGCTTATCGACATCAAGTCCATGATGTCCACCACTTACTCAGATGTGGATCCTTGATCCACGAGATATCAAGTCCATGATATCGTGAGCATTGGTCTAACGAATATCAAGTCCATGATATTCACCAAATGCTCAGAGCAATGGTCTCCAGACATCAAGTCCATGATGTCTACCAAATGCTCAACAATGGATCCCTGATCCATGAGAGAAATATCAAATCCATGATATTCTCTAAGTATCCAATTCATAAGAAACAACTTAGCCATATGCATAAGTGTAACCAAATGAATCAACCATAACCAAATGTATCTCATAATCAAAATCTTATCTCATGAATCCACATAAGCATAAGAGTAATCGATATGATCTTATAATCATAAGATTCAAGTTCAATGTAAGGAAAATGTGTTCACACATAGAGCCATATGAAATATAGTCTCAGCTATAATCAGTAAATATAGACTCAGCTATAAAAGAAAGTATGATCCATTCATACTCAATAATCCACTAAAGTATGCTTGATATATACAAGCTAAAGTATACAAATGACGTATGCTCCATACAATCATATTAAGTAGCCAAATGTAATAACCAATATCCAAATGCAGTTCTCCCATAGAACAAGCATAATTCATCCTGTATCCATAGACAAGTCTTAGCCATAAGCATAAGAGTAATCATATAAGTCTTACCACATAAGAGTAACCAAATTTGTCCAACATGTAACCAGGTGCAATGTGATCACAACAAGATGCAATATAGTTCCTTCTATAAAGAAATGTATCCACACATATATATGATCAATAGCAAAGCATAAATAAAGGATAGCATATACCCATATAAAGTATGCCCCCATGCATACAACAACATTATCTCTAAGTATCATATTGTATGTTCTAAAAAAATACCAATTGTAAAATGCAACATACACAACATATGCCAATGTAAGTATGCTCCTATATTCATTAATCAATAATGTATGCACCCATGCATCAATAAAGAAAATAGTTAAACATTTATACTAACAACAGCTGTGTGAGTTCTCATAATAGCGTAAGGTATAACATGTGTCATAGTGTAACTGTTCATAATGTAATGTATGCTCCTCATGCATAGCAAAAAATATGTTGCTAATCAGCTGTGTATGATCCCATACATAAGTAAAACATATACTAAGGTAAAGTATGCATCCATGCATACAAAACAGAAATATGCTTCCATAGCAAAACATAGGTTAGAATTTTAATAGCTATGTATGGTGCCACACTCATACAAAAAACAGATACAAAGATGTAGATGTATGTAACCAGCAGAAGGAGTTTATAACTTAGATAATTTCACAAGTGAGCCCATATATAAAACTCGCTCTCAAATTGCAACTCCCTCTCAAAGTGCAAAGTGCTCAGATTCGGGTTCTTTTATCTCCACAAAGGATGCTTGAAGGTTGGTCCTCTTAGGACAATTTACAGCTATATGAACAAACTTCTCACATTTATAGCATTGAGTTTTAGAGAAGTCTCTCTTGAAAGGTTTCTTCTTCTTAAAGTACTTCCTATTTCCCTCTTTGTCCTTTGAACTTCCTTCATTTTCGTTCCTCTTATTCTTTTGGAATTCTCTCTTCTTCTTGAATTTTCCTATCCCCCCTTTTAAGTTTTGGGAGTAAAGAACTTGAATATCTTCCTTGAAGATTGAGCCTCTTGATATTAATCATGCTTCTTCTTGAAGACAATTGGTCTTTAGTCTATCAAGAGTAGGTAATTTGGAACGTCCACTAATCCCTTGAATGAATGCATCCCAAGTAAGAGGCAATCCATTAAGAGCTGTCACAACTAGCTCTTTATTATCATAATTGAACCCGATTGATGATAGTTGATTCCTTAACTCATTGATCCTCATGAAGTAGGATGGGATTGACTCCCCTTGATTCATCTTGATCCGAGAGAGGTTATTTTTGAGAGCTAGGACCCTATTTGTGTTGTTGATCTAAAACATGCCAGTTAATGAAGTGAACATCTCATATGCATTCTCTAGACTTGCAATTGTTGGCACAATGTGATCTTTAATACTATCAACAATTATTCTCATTGCTTTATTGTTGTTTTTGTTCCATTCCTTCTTTTCATCCACATCCATATTATCTTTAGGAGGTTCTTCAATGATTGAAGTAATTTCCAATTCCCTTAAAATGATTAATAACCTCATCTTCCAAGATGTAAAATTAATATCTCCCTCAAGCCTATCTTCGGGTCTAATCCCGGTTGACATGATAAGCAACTTAGTTTGAATTCCTAAATCTGAAATGAATCTTTGCTCTACCTAGGCTCTGATACCATGTTAATATTTTCCAGATTTACCTAGGAATGATCAAGCTATAGAGATCTTTCAAGACTAAGCACAGGATATAAAGAAATGATTAAGAACAAAGAGAGATAGTACCCGGATTGTGGTTCTAAAATGGTCTTCAGATCAGTGCCTTCTAACTCTCCAAGATGTGTAGATATGAATGTGCCAGGTCAGCCCACCTAGGGCTTCCAAAATGCCACCAATCTGCTCTTTTCTGTGACCTTGGATCAGACTGTAATCTCCTTAGATCTGCCTTGAAATCTGCTGTTAGATTGTTCCTTAAAAGACAGATTTCGCACCTCTAGATCTGGACTGATTCGATGGTCTAAATATCAAATATTTAGACCATGAATATACAAGTGTGATATCAGATCTGAAGAGGCAACTCGCAGCTCTTTCCAGATCTATAGAGGCAATTCGCAGCTCTTCCCTTCTCTCAGATCTGCACTTGAGTGTTGTCAATTCAAACCTCTATCTATGCTGCCAATGAATTTGCAGATCTAGGATGCACTGCTGCTTCTTATAAACTCTGCTCCAAATCGCTTCAAATAGTGAATCGCTGCCTTAGAATAATTGATCCTTGGGAGAAGATATATGTTATGTTTTTTGATATATTTTCTTCCAAGAATCGATCCTCTTTTATATGAGCTTGGAGTGCCTCCTCAAGAGGCCGACATGGATAAAACATTTATTTCCCAAGAGGCCGACTTTGGTCCCTGTCTAATTATTCCTTAAATTAGACCATTAATCATATATAATCAATTTATTAAATAAACAATGAATATTAAATATCTCTTATATTTAATATTATTATTTATATATCGAATTATAATGATAAATATATACACTATATATTTAATGTCTTTATATCCAATGTATGAGACATTTGCCGTAAAGACCATAATATCAACATTCTGCACTATTCAAAAACACACACTTGATATAAACTAATACACACCCCCCCTACATTGTTTATCTTCGTGAGATTGTTGTTTTTCTTAACATATTTTTTATATATTTCAATCGAATGTGTAGCAACATATATTGCACCAATACACAAGTTTTTCTTTCTCAAACTTTCTCACAGCCCAGTCCCAAAATAGCATCCAGTCAAAGAAAGAATAAATAATCCATCATTTAAACTGTTGCTCAACTTAGTAAGTTACTTCACACATTTCTCTTCTACCGAGATATTACTCACCCAGTCAAGGAAGAATAATTAATTCTGCCCTCAAAATGTTGCACGATGCTCAGACCACACTAATAATATCTTCTTTCATAAGGATGATTCATAAATATAAGGTGGCCTCTTTATTCGAAGGAAGAAACGGCTGTTACAAAGCATGCTGAATTTGCCCCACTCATGCACAATACAAGCTTGAAGCCGTCACACTGATAAGGAGGAATAAATAAATAGTTTGTTCCGCCCCGCGCCTCCCCCTCAAAAAGGCCAAACAATAAGGATCACGTAGAGTATATATGCGATAGAGCCATAACTATATTTGCCTTAGTGAAACTGAAGCTACCACTATTAAATAATATTCAACCCTTTTGCATATTCAACGGTGACATGGAAAATGATTTTTGACTAGGCATACATTAGCAGACAAACTGCTGAAGTAGACACACAACCAGCTCAAGCACATCAAGCAGCTCAAACCAATTATCTGAAATTATATGACTTTGATCATCAACGTTTGACATCAATGACAACATATTCAACAGGAGCTACAAGAAACCCATCTGAGTTGAGTTTCAACCAGCTTCCATTGAAAGGTATAATTTTTGCATTGATTATAATAAAATATTCAATATCATTGCATGACTCTGGATTTTATGAGGGAGATTGGAAGAAAGAACTGTTGGTAACATATGAGAATGAAGTGAAATTCATAACAAGGTTGGACAACACACAATAGCTTATTCACAAAAGAATGCAAAATATGAAGAGAGATCAACTCGAGCAAAATGTCACCATTCTATATTGACAAACAGTTAAGAGTCTCGTGGAAGAAATATATCTACATATGGTCAAAGATAGAGAATTGGCTACAAGATTTGCAAATGTGGCCTTGACTGTTCTATGGAAATGAAGGTGAAGGTTGAAGAGCTCATGTTTGAACTTAAATCAACAAAGGACTCATTAGAAAGCACCCCAATGGCACAAATGGAGTTAGAAGATCAGCTTGTAGCTACAAAATTGGTCATGGAGCAATAGAGGGAAACAATGGCAAAGGAAATCAAATAGGTAACTGATGCACTTGATAGTCTTCAAGAGGATTTTGATTTAGAATATAATCTAGAGAAATCAAATTTCACTTGTTTGTTATTTTGCTTGTACAAGTTAGATATCACTTAAATGTGATTGGAAGTTTCAAATTACATTAGTTGTTAGGTTGGTGGTTGCAATTTTGAATGTAGCTACAATAGTCAACTCACAATATTTCATTTATGTGTCAATAAAGTAAACCAAATGCTTTTATTCTTAACTATAGGCTTTAATGGCAGGGTTCAATAAAGTGAGTTTGATAGCTTTGTATGTTATTTCTGTCTTATTTACCAAAATTTTTGTATTGTTCAAAACAATTTTATCCTTGTGTGTACTTGAATTATTCAATCTCTTGTTTTATCTTAACAATGTTAGCATTTGGTTTTAGGATTTGCTTTTATTCTAAAGTATAAAAACCTCTTGCCTTGAGTAGAGGTGTGTGGCGGCATTTTAACATAGCCTAAGAGCCAAAAGGATAGGTTTTAGTTTAGTTTTCTATGTGTGAATCACTGAAAACATACAATAGATTGTGAATAGAAAGTACACAATTTTCAGATTAGGCTAGTTTTTGTTTATAGGGAGCTTGCAATTCTAATTCAAAGGAAATTCTACTGCACACGTGTTTCGCTCTAAGCTACCGGGTTTGTACCAATTGGCCCCAAACTGGGTTTGGGTACGCATCCGGTATTGGTACTTCAATGGGTACTTGCTGGGTACATGATATGGCTTATTCGAATATTTTTTCAACTATCAATTGGTATTTAATATTTATCTTCGACATTTGGCATTGATCAATGATCAAGTATCATACTATGAAATGATTTAGTTTTACAATTCTTTATATTTCTCTTATTTTTTTGTAGATACACACACACACGTACCAAAATGCAAAAGAAAATTTTCACATACCCACTTATCGGGTTCTCTTATCCAAACCCGTCCCCAAACCCTAACCCGAACCCGAACCGGTAACATAGGTTTTGCTTGATGTTGCACACAAGGTGAGAATTTAAACACTAACAAGATGAATCTACTACTAGAAATCTTGCATAGAAGAATCATACTCTACAAAAGGTAAAATGAGAATTTGACCTTTTCTGTTTGATTCAGATTTTTGTTTTAAGTGTTGCAAAAGCTATATCATGCAAGAAGGTTGTTAAAAATCATGGAAATAAAACTATTCATTCATATACCTAAAAATTTTTAAAAATCAAAGGGTGCTTTTTTCCATTTTTTTTGGATTTTGTCACACATCATGGGGAGAAAAAAGCAAATCAATGTTGTTCACTCTTAGAAAGAAAGCATCATGGTTTAGGTGGAGTTGTTTGTGAAGCAATATAATAATGTTGCATTTTGATAGGAATAATCAGACTTGAAACACAACCTACAATTCTATTTTGTGACAATCAAGGTTTCTTGAATTTTTTTTGCAATCCATTGATCCATGAGTGCACAACAAACATTGAGGTTCAATGCCAATAATTTTTTTGAAGAAATGTTTAGCTCCAATACTTATTCAACTCAAGAGCAATGAGTTGACATTTTAATCAAATGACTTGCATTGCTGAAGTTAGAAATTTTCAAACACTTCTCGACTAGGATTGTTGTGAAAATTATGTAATAGGGAATAGTTTTAGAATAAAATAATATATTTAGTCATAGCAATTATAATATAATCATATTTTTATTGTTAGTGTTTGACTAGGCATAGGAATGATTAGAAGTTGATTGTGATCAGTTGAATACTACGTTACCCGGAGACACGTCCCTAAATTCTTTTCTAGTTGTTCCCGACCTAGAAACTTCCCAAGAACAAGGGACGCCTAGGGGACTTTGACTCTGAAATATAGAGGCAATTTGACTCTGACCCTCAAAATAATACAAATTCGGTATAAGAATTCTGCTAATTCTTATATTTTAAGGTTCTATAGTGTATACAGTATAAGTGCATGCTTTATCCATGTTTTCATATGAATATTTTTAATTTCCCTACATATTTTAATTTTCTCTATTTTTATATAGTCGTTCGCTAGCCATCGCCAAAATTGGCAAAAGAAAAGAAATTGTTGTCCCAGAAACTTGTTCCCCTGCCCCTACCATTCCCTAGTCATCTCCAAAATTGGCAAAAGAAAATAAATTGTTGTCTCAGAAACTTGACCCCTTGCCCTGTCGTCCCCATCCCAAAAACTTGGGGTAACCTTTGTTTAATATTAAATGACGTCCCTCTTGTGTAAGTATTTTCTCCTTGAATTTACCAATCGCGTGTTTCTACATAAAGATTTTATTAAGAAATCGTAAATGTTTGATACAATCTACAAGTGGCGACGACACAGAAGAAAACTTTGAATGTTGTTAATGAATTTGCATTTTACCTTGAAACCTTGGGTGATTGTTAAAATAAACAATCGAATGTAATTTGTAAGGTCAACCAAAACCCTAGCTTAAACCTTGACATGCCTTGGAGAAGTTGCAATTTTTTTTGATGAGGAAATTCAGGTTTTTAGCCTGGTTTGAGGCCAGAGAGACGACTTACGAAAGATCTCTTCCCACAAGGCCATTTCTAGGGGGCCATCAATCCCCAAATTGAAAATCTAACATAAGCTTGCTACAAATTGTTACAAATTGATCTTGGCGGTGAAACTAAACATGGTGCTTCTATTTTAAAAAACAAACTTGGGATATGTTGTCCCCAATTTTTTATTCGCAAAATTGGACAACCCTATGCAATTTCTTATGAATTCTTAGTTTAAACTCTCTAAGTATGGCATTCTTAAGATGTTTTTCAAAGGCAATCGATTATACCTTGAATTGGCCTAGATTTCTCATCCTACAGATGTCCTTTTTGGAGATTTCTGTTGAGTTTTTCTTGCAAAATTGGGCTTTTCTTTCTTGACTGCAAGTACCTGATTTAGGGTAATCTTCAAGTCTTTGATTGATTTTCTCGTTTTGTTTGTTTGTTTATTTTTGTTTTTGTTTTCGTCCTAAGTCTATTGATTTTTGAATCTTGGTCGTTTCAAGCCATCGCATGCTTAATTCTGAGCTATATTCTAAGAGAAAATAAAGAATCAAGTTACTTGCAAGTGGGGTTTTAAAGCCCGGTTGCAAGTCATCGTTCTTTGTTTAAAAGCCTACGATATGAAGTCAAAAGTCCACCAAAAGGTTTCTTAAGTCAATTAATTAGACTTTTTATGAATCATTGCAAATGGTTTTAAGAAGTATTCACTTGTAATGGAGAAATTAAAACCCACCATTGCATTTGTTATAACATTTTTGCAAGGAAATATGATATTTTAATGAAAATATTATACATGTAATCGGGATTTAAAAGCCCGATTACATATCTTCCTTAAATCATGAAATGCTTGTAAGTGAAGTTTTAAAACTCACCTTTACACTAAGTCATCGTAAAGGGGATTGCAAGTATTTTTAATAAGTGTTTTGTTGGGTGGATATTTTGCAACTGACAGTTTTGAGGGAAAAATCCAATTTACAAAATTTTGATACCAGCCACAGCGTGTGAGACAATGTCTCTCCTACCTTAAAGGGAAGGCTCCCCCTTCTCACTGTTCCTTGGATCAACTCAAGGTAAGCAAGAAGTTAAGAGATTATAAAAATAGGGTGTTACAAATATTCCTTCCTCTTATCTTTCAAGAAGGAATCCACTTACCGGAAGAACGAGTAATGGGCAAAGCTTTAATCTCTAAACTACACTTCTATCTAAAAGCTGGAAACAGTGATACCGATAAACCAACACCAACGCACAGGCTGATTGAAAAGCGTAATGACTTGGCTCTATGACCTATTTATTTGATCTATAAGAAATACCTCTACCATTGGGGCACATAGACTTCCAGAAGTAGAGATTTTTCTAACTATTCTAACAAATTATATGAAAATGAGATGGTAATATAATCTACAGTCACAACTTCTAGTCTTATACTACCACAATTGCTCCCAATCACAGCTTCGACTCCAATTGTTTCTAATTTTCAAATTGCTCTTAACAAAACACAAGAATCACATAAACAAAAAGACAGTAAAACCAAATTGCAGTCACAACTTCCAATTTGATTCACCACAATTGCACTCAGTCACAGCTTCAGCTCCAATTGTTTCTTTATATTTATATTTCTCCACAATAGTACTACACAATCACAGTGATGCTTGCACAAGTTTGGTAGAGCTCTCTTGCATAAAATAAAGATGATATTTGCAATGAGGGCTCATTCCTTTTATAGGGAAAGGAATGAGAAAAAGGAGGAAAAAGTGGGAGAAACTCAACCACTTTGACCTAGTCTAACTAGGTGAGAAGAATTATTGGATTACATGTCATAAGGACATGCAATCGAATTTACATGTAATTGCATTGCATGCAATTCATCTTCTCCAATCTACAAAGCATGAAAACTAAAGAAGAAAGATGAAGAAAGGAGAATTAATCCTTGAAATTATCAAGGAAAGCCTTATATTTGGCAATACATTCATGAATAAGAGGAAGATCTGGAATGTTCAAGATCTTTGAAATGGCTTCAATCCTGATTGCACCTGTACCAGCTGATTTCACAATCTTGCAATTATCATCAAGAGAATCCATCAAGATCATTAACTTCTGGAGAGAAGTCAGATCTGTGTATTGTCTTTGGCCATCTGGAGAAATTTGACCTTTTATTAACCAACCACTGATCATTCATGTATCTCTAATAATATGTCTTATTCTGGTTCCACAACTGTATGGATATGTCTTTTGACAAGTTTGCACATTCAGGGCTTGGAGGAACTCTGAAAATTTGTTCAATGACATCTGGATCCAAGCTGAAAATCACCTTTCCATTTGCATATTTGACTGTTTTGCCCTTGGGATTGAAATGACATGCACACTCAAAGACAAATTCGGGTTCCAAGGCAACCAAAGGGAAAGTAGAAATCAAGTGAATGTTACTCCTCTTGATGCGCCATAGCTCCTTATTAGCAGGTTCTTCAAGCCTTTGCAAGAAATTGGTCATATCAATATTCCCTATCCTTGTATCTGTAATTTGATCCAAAGATGATGAAATGAGTGAAGGTGTAGAATAAGCCAGCTCTTTATCATACTGATATTTCATCTTTCCTTTAACTTTGGTTGGAGTTGACATATCCTGTGCTGCAACATGGAAATCCCAAAGGGTAAATACATCATTTGAAGAGATTGAACCCATGAAAGGATTTTTGGTTTGCAATGACGGATCTATGAAGAACAAGGTATTCGGAGTATTGATTAGATACTCAATGAGCACACATGTTGGCTGGAAATGAAAAGAATGGTATATGTTTATGGATGAAAAGGAGTGAAAATGGACTTATGAAGATGCATTGCATGAGGGGCTTTATTTGTGTGGCCAAGAATGCAAGTTGGAAGTGCATGAGAAAATGTAAATGGTAATTTTGGCATTAAAAGAGTGACCTTTTAACTAAAAACGGACTCTTAAAGGATGATTACATGTAATGAAAGATGACATCTTTTCACATGTAATGGACTTAGGAAATGTAACTACGTGTATTGGTGAATGAATGATGAATTAGCATGGATGGATGCACTTGCATTCTTGAGGAAATGTCTTCATCTTCATCAAAAACAACAAACAAGCAAACAAAAAAGAAAGAAAAACACAAACACATACCTCTTGCTATTGACCCAAACATGTTTAAAAACTCCACATGCAATTTTGTTTTTGAGTAAAAGATGATTTTATGCATTGCATAATGAAGGATTTAATCTTATTTAAATAAAAAAATGCACAATACATGGATTTCATTTGAACAAATGGAAACAAATGAGCCACAAACTGCAACATTGTAGGAGAAATAAGATAAAAATCCAAACAAAAACCATTACAAATACTTACTTGGAAGCCAATTAGAGAAAAATGGAAGGAAGAGAAGTTGTAAAGTCTTTGCCTTCTCCAAAAACGGGTTCTAGAGATGTGTTTGCATCCAACCACTCCAAATCTTTGACTATTTCCAAGACTCAAAACATGATGGGCGTTTTTACATGTAATGGAGGCAAAACGGGCTCTCAAAATGCAAATGCATGGATTTATTGAAGTGTTTTGAACAAGAATGATCACTTCCAGCCAAAACGGATTCAAAACATGCATTTACATGTGTTATTTTTCATGTTTTTAGCTTGAAAAAGACTCAGCAAATAAAAATGCAGCCTCCACATTTCTTAGCACATCACGTTTTTGGACAAAAAAGATGCCCTAGACCAAAAACGTGTTGAAAGAATGCATCTACAGCCCACATTTTTTAATGTATTTGACACTTCAAGGCAAAAACGAGTTTGAATTAGGCACTTGCAAGCAAAAACGGGTTTGTATCATGCATATACAGCCCACGATTCTGAAAGAATATGAGTTTTTCATCAAAAATGGGTTTAAAACAAGTGAATACATGCCACGTTTTTGAATGAAATGGGAGCCTCTACCAAAAACGTGTTTAAACAATGCATATACAGCCCACATTTTTGAAGAAAATGAGAGTTTTAAGCCAAAAACGGATTCATCTCATGCATATACATGTTTTATAAAACATGTCTTTGGCTCGGTAGACCAAAAACGCTCTCTATAAGAGTGATTACATGCTTTATTTTTGATGTTTAACACTCAAAACATGCCCAGCAAGTGAAAACACACTCTTAGAGTGCAAAGACATGTTTTATTTTGCATCAAAAACTCACCTTCAAGCCAAAAACGGGTTTGTAACATGTCATTACATGTTTTATTTTGTAAAGACTTAATGGTTAAGTCTTTTACATAGGAAGTGGACTCTCCGGATGCATTTACATGTTTTAAAATGAATGCATTTGGAAGAAAGAGTCTATTACATGTAAAACTCACTCTCCGGATGCATTTACATGTTTTATAAAACATGTTGAAAGCCATTTACATGTAAAGTGGAGACTCTACATGTAAATGCATGTTTTATTTTTGATTTAACATGTAAAGGGAGTCTTTTGATGCATTTACATGTAAAGAAGAAAATAATAAAATGTGTAGTTGCTTTTACACATTTAAGTGATTCATTTAAGCACATGTTTATTTAAAATGTTAAGTGTAATATTACTTTAAAAGTCTAAAATAACTATTAACACAAAATATAAGTAATATTATGTGCAAATGTTTATTTTATAAAGTAATATTAACCCATATGTGATTTAAAACATAAAGTAAAACTCAACATTTAAATAAAATGATAAAGTTATATAGTCACTTAAGTGAAAAATTAAAAAGCAACTCAACTTAAAAATATATCATAAAGTGCACTTTAATCACTTAAGTCAAAAATTTAAGTGATAAAGTAACTTAAAAACATAACATAAAGTGATTAAAATGTTATATTTTTCAAAAAGTGCAACTCAACTATTGAAAATAACATCAATTTTTTAAATATGCATTTGAGCTTGGAGAGTCCACTTTTTGGGCACTTAAATGACCATATCTTTTGATTGAAAGGTCCGATTAACCTCTACGATAGATTGAATCTAAGGGAAAACCGAAAGCAAGAGATTGGACGAAACAAAAAGACCAAAAGCAAGTAAAAACAAACTCAAAAGCACACCAAAGGATGTCGAAGGACTCAAAAATCAAGTATAGGAAGACAAACTGAAAAAATGAAAAAGACTTGACGAAAACCTTCAGCATAAAGATTCACTAATCAAATTGAGATCAACTGATCGATCATTATTGGCTAGTTAAATAGTGAATCAAACATAGAGAAATACGAAACTAAGCTTAAAAGTTTCGTACTGTTAACTACATTTTGTGATGACAAAATGCAGGACAAAATGTTTAAATATGTTGTTGGGCTTCTAAAGCCCGACTTCATATTTGATTGTATTTAAAAACTCCAAACACACTTGCGAACCATGTTCAAAAGTCCGATGTCTCTACTATTCACCGTTTTTAGAAGGATTTTCTTGATGTTTTAAAAAAGCATGCCTCTTCAAGTAGTCAGACTTCTAAAGTGTGACTTTATGTTTTGTATCATCAAACATAAATACCTTTTATATGCAAGCGCTCATCCTTGTAGCGATTTCTAAAAAACGCGACTATGCTTGGAGGTTTATTGTTTTGGATTGCAACGTGAAGGAGAATGCCCGATCTAGGGCATTGATTAAAGTGTTTTTTTGCAAGGAAACTTCTCAGCCTTGGAATGTTGGATTTAGAGCCCAACCTAGGGTAGATTTAAGTCAAGCCAAGCTTGTATTGCTTCATTTAAACCACGTTTTTGCCTAATAGGCACCGTTTTTTGCAAAAGATGCAAGTCAGATTGCAATATACAAATCGAACCTCAATTTGGTGTTTGAACAAGTCTTTCAACTTCTATTTTCAAGCATTTCAATTTGTACTATTGGCCATTTGTCGAGGAATCATCAAAGACTGCAAAATAGTATTGATGGAGGAGAGTTCTAACACATTTGACTTGTTTTTCTCTAAAAACGTCTATATAGAGCCAAGAGTTGAAAGATTTTCATCCAGATTTAGAGAAGCAATTTTAAAAGATTGTTTCCAAGCTTTGCAAAGTCATTTTTGGTTTCAGCTCCTTGCTATCATGTTTTGGTCATCATTTTCTTCACATTTTTGGTTCTCAAAAAGAGGTATGATTTTGTTTGCATTTATTCTTCATTTTGAAGAGTAATTTATGAAGTTTTTTCCTCTTTGTGCAAAAACGCCTACGTTTTGAATGCAAGTTTTATTTTGTATATACTTGTGTCTTTGTTTTTGTTTTTTACAAATCATTTTCATATTTGTGGAGTTTCAAGTTTGAGTATTGTTTTCAAAACAATACATGTTCTTCCCCAAAATGATGCAAGTTGAAATGCAAGATTTTCCCCCAAAGAAAGAACTTCAAGAATGCATATTTTCTCCACTTGCAAACGGAATTAAAAAACCTGTTTGTGAGTTTATTTTGCCAAAAAAGAGCTGAGTTTTTCTTGTTACTTGCAAGTGCGCTTTAAAAGCGTAATTGCAGGCAGTAAGTCCTTCCCAAATTGACTTGCAATTGGATTTAAAAACCTCAATTATAAGTAAGAGATACCCCCTTTTTGTATATATGTGCACTTGCACCTCATTTTGATACCAAATACTTGCATATCATTCACCTGGAGTGCTCAAGAAAAACCTCATAATCCATCTTTTTCCCCATATTAAAAGCTGATTTCATCCTTTTTCTTTCATTTCCTATTGCTTGAAAGCTTTCCACTCATATCCTGTACGCATACGCTTCTAGATCTGCAGAGTTTGAGCCGTTAAATTGTGTCTTATGGATTCATTGGTGTCTCATGAAGACATACTTACCCTATGGGATTTTCATGTTGTAGCTTCATCATCCACATGTTTGCTTGCTATGTCAGAAGAGACATTCTCTCCCAAGAGCAAGAAAACGATGAAGTACACGTTTGATAAATACCTGAATTCTATTCCACCTTCATAGGTGACTTCTTCTGTGGACAAGATTAGAGACACAAAAATTGGGCATGTTGACATGTCTGATTTCTTAAAAAGGGTTGAAACATCTGCAAAGAAAGAAATGATTCCCCTCATTCAGAGCAACATACACCTTGTTTCCACATTTCTAGTGGCTCCCTTGGAACCTGAATTTGTGTTGGCATGTGCACAACACTTTGATCACAAATCTAGAACCTTCAAAGATGATGATGGAAACATTATTATCAGGTTGGATTCAGATACAATTGATAAAACTTTTAAAGTCCCGCCTACTCCAGTATGTATTAATATAACAAAGGAAAAGGATTTGAAGAGGTGGAATGATGGAAACCAAGACTATATAAGGTACATAAATGAGAACTAGCTGGTGAACAAGAGAAACTGTTTGTCTAGATGGCCAAAGTTGGTGTACATGACAGACGTCCATGAGGAGATCAATGATTTGATCACTCTACTTAGCAGGATCACGGTTCTCAGGGAGTCCAATGTATTTGAGCCTTGGATATACAAGTTCATCTCTTTGATTGTGAGGTCTAGACAGATCTTTTGGGTTGAGTTCATCAGCGATGCCTTGTGCGAGTAGTTGGCTCGTGTTCCTAACACCCTTACTTTCTACATGAATTCATACTTGGTATATATTGAGGCATCTTTGGGAACTTTCTCTGGTCTTTCAACCAAGGGTGATAGATCATTGGTTCCAGTTTGGGAATATTATGAGCGACTGCCTTTGAGACCAATCAAGGTGCATTACATAAGAGTGTAGTGATAGTCCCAACTGGTGTTGAGAGGGGAGGCGTGAATCAACACCCAATAAAACTTGAAGTCACTCTTAGATCAACTAACTATTACTGCATGCACAACATATCCTATAAAGGAAATAAACAACACAAAATCACAGTAGCATAGAACACCAGATATATCATGTGGAAACCCAAATTGGGAGAAAACCACGGTGTGAGTTGGAACTTACAAATTTTGCACTCTTCTGAAGTGTGCCCTGTGAAGAGCCTTCCCTGTTAAAGGATTACAAACACATTATTAGGTGCAACCCGGTTAAAGGATTTTGAAAAAGGCCTGTTAAAACCTACCTTGTTAGAGGACTTTAAAACATCAACTAGATGTCAACTGGTTAAAGGATTTAGTACAAGGGACTTGTTAATGTCCACCCAGATACTGGGATTTGGCTATTGCGATTGTTGGAGAGCAATAGAAAGGTTGATCTTTTGAAATGCCTTTGCAGAGCTTGATAAGATCACTGTTTCACTCATTGAGAGTCACCATCGGGCATCACTGATATGCTCTTCTCAGGTTACTGTGCTTCCTTGCACACTCTTCCTTTTCTTCTTCCCTTTCTTTTACAGTAGCTTTGATCAGTGTGCTGTTTCACTCTTTCTCCTTGTCAGATTGATGGCAAGTGATTCTCTTCGCTAACTGAAGAATATATACACTTCCTGCAGAGTGTAGGACAACTGTACAGTTGAGAGAAAGAAGTGCATACCGCTCAAATTCAATTTCAAAAGATCTTCTTGCTCTTTGCTGTTGCGATCCCCATGAAGATCTCTTGTGAATCCACCATCCAGTCGTGTTTCAGTCTTTAAAGGAAACATCAGATGCGTGTCACATACTTTCCCTTAATAGAAAATCCTCCATGAATCCACCATCCAGTCGTGTTTCAGTCTTTAAAGGAAACATCAGATGCGTGTCACATACTTTCCCTTAATAGAAAATCCTCAATGAATCCACCATCTAGTTGTGTTTCAGTCTTTAAAGGAAACATCAGATGCGTGTCACATACTTTCCCTTAATAGAAAATCCTCCATGATTTGTGCAACAAAACACGGTCAAGGAATCTCCTCAATATCCGTTAACTGAAACCATCTTCTTTGTTCAACTATGCCTTTCAACGGTCTCAACAAATAATAGACATACATCGGTCTCAATGATATCTTAATGATCACTGTAGGCCGGTTTACACCTTTCCTTATGTAGTGTTCTGGTCTTTGTCTTCATTGGTCACTTCTCTGTTCTCTGTCTACACTGGTCACTGCTCCGGTCATTGTCTTCACTGGTTGTTGTCTTCACCGGTCACCAACTCTGAACAATTAGCTCTACACCAAGTACTCTGTTCAAGTGCATTGCTAGACTTCACTTTGCTCATCACTACGTCATCGGTTCCCTAGCATTTGGACATTGTTATCATAGACATCAATGACAACACCACTGATTATTACCGGCGGTCTCTTTACCGGTTGCATCCTTACCGGTAATGCCAACATGCAGGATGCCTTCTTTGGACATTACATGTGCCTCTTTGACAAAACCCTTCCAAAGAGGCGAGTATCTGATGCAGCATGGAAGAAGGTGAATGAGTACAGGTATTTGTTTCTTCAGTTTCCTACTTTCACCTACATGAGAGTTGGTTGCTACCAGGGTGAGCCTTATACACTTCCTCAATATCCTATTGATAGGATCAGTCTCATGGAGCTCATAAGGCAGCTCATTGCTGTCCAAGCATACCAGTCTACACTGCAGAGGCCTGGGGTTGGTATTTCTTCATAATCCGCTCCAGATTGGGAGATATGGTTTGGTCACTGTTCCAAAGGCCAAGTGTATGGAGACTGAACTACAAGAGATCACTCCAAAGAAGTTCAAGTCCAAAGCACTTGAGTAGAACAAATAAAAATCTTATTAAATTAACAAATGTCAAATAATGAATTAATGAACATTGAAGATTGAAGAGATCTACTTTGCAGCTTGCTATTTCACATTTAAATTGAAAAGTAAAACTTGAGATTTTATATTTGAGGCTCACCTCCTCATCCCTAGATGGAGCCACTCTCCCAGGTCTTGGTGCATACCACTTAGGATTGATAGCATAGGCTGCCATGTGAAGCGGGGTGTTCATAATGTTCCATCGTCACATCACAATGGGCTTAAGATGCTCCTCATAAAACCCCAAATTAAGGTCCTTGGCAAGAATAACCTACTTGATCTGCCCAAGCATGCTATCAAAGGTCTGATAAATCTCTCCAAGGATAGGAGAGCCAGTATCAACATATCTAATGACCCGCACAATAGGGCCAATGAAGGAGTAAATGTATTTGCAAATGCAAGCAAGTTACAAGTGAGAAACATCATAAATTTTTAAATTGTTAATTCTTAAATAAAAATCAGCAAATGCTAAAATCAGAAATAATTTTATTAAATGAGCAATAACAATTATTTAACTTTCTTACCTCATTGTGGTCCACCAATTATCATCCAAGATTTTTTTTTTCACACTTCTTTCATCCGGGGTACTTGATTCAGGCCATCTATTCCACTCTGTAGTGACCACCATAGATTGTAAGGCCTCTTGGACCTCAAGCATCCTCTCCAACAAAATGAAGTAGCTAGCATATCTAGTCTCCACGGGCTTGAGGAATTCATTCTTGGAAAATGTCCTAAATAATGCAAGAGATGTGTGCTGATTGCAAATAAACATTTGCACATCTCTAGCCAGGTCTTGGTGCATACCACTTAGGATTGATAGCATAGGCTGCCATGTGAAGCGGGGTGTTCATAATGTTCCATTGTCGCATCACAATGGGCTTAAGATGCTCCTCATAAAACCCCAAATTAAGGTCCTTGGCAAGAATAACCTGCTTGATCTGCCCAAGCATGCTATCAAAGGTCTCATAAATCTCTCCAAGGATAGGAGAGCCAGTATCAACATATCTAATGACCCGCACAATAGGGCCAATGAAGGAGTAAATGTATCTGCAAATGCAAGCAAGTTACAGGTGAGAAACATCATAAATTTTTAAATTGTTAATTCTTAAATAAAAATCAGCAAATGTTAAAATCAGAAATAATTTTATTAAATGAGCAATAACAATTATTTACCATACATGTGCATTTCTGGATTCGATTGTGTGTATTTTTTAGCAGTTTGAGGTGTTAAGGATCAAGGATGCTAAAAAATACACACAATCGAATCCAGGAACGCACATGTATGTTAAAATGGATTGTGGAAATTTGATATTATTAATCGATACCCTTCATGGGAGGGAGCTATGTTTCAAATCAAGTAGTTTGAGGTGTTAAGGATCAAGGATGCTAAAAAATACACACAATCGAATCCAGAAACGCACATGTATGTTAAAATGGATTGTGGAAATCTGATATTATTAAACAATTATTTAACTTTCTTACCTCATTGTGGTCCACCAATTATTTTGTTTCACACTTCTTTCATCTGGGGTGCTTGATTCAGGCCATCTATTCCACTCTGCAGTGACCACCATAGATTGTAAGGCCTCTTGGACCTTAAGCATCCTCTCCAACAAAATGAAGTAGCTAGCATATCTAGTCTCCATGGGCTTGAGGAATTCATTCTTGGAAAATGTCCTAAATAATGCAAGAGATGTGTGTTGATTGCAAATAAACATTTGCACATCTCTAGCCTCAAACACCATGGCTTAAATCCAATCAATTTTTCTAATGTCCTTTAGGGTGTTATTCAATGCATGTACACAACATGGGGTCCAAAAAATGTGTCTATAAGTACTATCCACCATCAATCTAGCTGACTTACACACCCGGGCTGAATCAGTGACTTCTTGCACAACATTTGAAGGTCCAACCTCTTCTATAGCATCCTTCAAAATCTGAAATTGGAAGGATGCATCCTTCCGTTTCCTTGAACAATCAATAGCTCTAAGAAAATAAGAGCCTGTTGTGCTAGTGACAATAAGATTGTTGAGTGGCTGATGTTTGTTATCGGTCCACCCATCCATGATGATAGAGCATCCATCACTGATCCATGTCTGTCTCATATCCTCCATCAAAATGCTTACTTTTGAATACTCTTTATCGAGGACAGTGGTGCATAGTTTTGTCTCTCCAGGTGGTACAAATGAGGGACCAACAACATATATATCTTTGCACATTTGTTTATAAAATGAGGAGCGTGACACATTGAATGGTATACCATGAGAAAAAATAAACCTACCAATAGATTCTTCAGCCTTCTCTTTTGCTTGTATATTAAACAAATCAGCAACATTTGTTTCTCTTCTGGTTTTCTTTCCCTTTCCCTACTAATAGTGGGAGTGGTAGTGGTTGTGGGTGTGATTGTGCTAGTCATAGGCATATTGGCTTGCACATTCTCTATTGGACTCCCCATTTTCAATCCCTCCTCCATGTGCAATCTAGTAACCTCAAGTTTTTCTTCTTGTGTAATCATTTTGCATTCCACCTATCCATAAAAGATGGCAATACACTCTAGTGTAGCTCCCAAAATTATGTTTCTTACATATATGGCACTCCCATTCCCTACTACCCCCCAAATGTTTTTGCTTGTTCTTGTATACTCTTGAGGCAAATTGTAGGAGAGGTTTCTTAGGATGGAATGGGCCTTTGGCATATTGTTTGAGGATTTGTGAGGGACACTCAAATGGATTAGAGGTTGCTGCATCTTCTCTATGAACATCCACATTAATTGAAGACCCCCCTATGGCTTCCCTAGAACTAGGTCTTTTTCTTTGTGATATTTGAATTTCTTGCATATCAACATCCATGCTTTTACTACTTCCCTCAGTCACTCTCACTGCTGCTCATGTTTTCAGATTTTGCTATGTAATATAGTGTTGCAAGTTATTAAAAAAAGATATTTCAATGTTTCATTCAAAATGCTCTCTCTATGTGATGAAAAAAATGAAAAATGGAAACAAATGGCAACAAAGTTTGAAACAAAAAAAGGAAAATGAAATACATACCTGGAATGAAGAATATATGATGGCAAAACCTCTTGCAACTCCAAAATGCAATCTTTCCTCACTGCTGTTGCTGGTCTATGTTTTTTTCTTCCTCTTAGCAACTATGATAAAACTAGAAATGAGAAGAATTAGAATTTTAGTGTTTTAATGGTAAAAATAGGGTTTACAATAGTTATCATACTTTAGAAGCCATGTGGGGCCTGCATGGTCAAATAATTTTTTTTTTGCCTCAACTGTCGTCCAAGTTTCGGTTGGGAAATAGGGGATGGGAATCCGTACTGGGGACGGACGAGGGACGAGCATGCCGTCCCCGGTATGGATTCCCATCCCCCCGTGCCGGCTCAAAAAAAAATGTCGTTTTGGGGACGGTCCCAGATTTGACCCAATTGGGAATGACTTGAGGGACGGCAAAACACCATCTCCACGTCTCCGTTTTGTCCTCGGTATGGGAATGGGCCAAGAAACCTAGGGGACGCGTCTTCGTGGAGCATAATATTCAGACTGAGGCACCATCGATTGTGACAACAGTCATACAATCAGGATCAGTGTATACCGTGGCTACGACTTCCACTGTTCAGGATGACTCCTTCACCTTACCTCCTTGGCTCAGCTCGATCTCTCTGAAGAGGAAGAAACAAGAAGCCCCTCTAGAGGATTTTGACTTCAAGCAACTGAACAAGGTTAAACCTCCAACGAGCAAGAGAGCTAAAATAGTTTCATGAGTTATGGTTGATCAGAACAAAGTGAAGTATGTTGAGATTGCAGAGCCTTTGGTAGACAAACCACAAGATGAACTACAAACTTTTGATTACAGGTTCACAAGAGTGGAACTTAGTAAACAAACGTGGGTGGGTTGCCAAAAGGATGCTTAGGATGCAGTGGTGTTACTTACCTTGATTAATGATCAACTGTGGGCAACGAAAAATCAGCTCAAGGAGGAAAATGCTTGCTTGCTTGAGATAATTTAGAAGATGACCAATTCTTCATAGCGATTTGATCGCATTGCTTCTCTTACAAAGGAATCAATCTGGTATGCTAAGAAGATTGGGCGTAAAGCCAAGCCTGTAGATGACTGGGCCAACTAGATAGAGTCTCAGGGTATACAGGCAATCAGAAATGCCTTCAGGGTATTGAGATATGCCAGAGAAGCTGCAACCAAGCTGGATGAAGCCCTCACCTCATTTAGTCAAGAGTTGAAAGTCTTAGATGAGGAGTTGAGTGTTTGGAACAAGATGCCAGAGATCGATTTGGACGCGCTGTGTACATATGGTGCCATTTTCTCTCAAGAGATGTTCTACGAGTACCATGAATTGATGATCAACTAGAGGAAAGAAATTGAAGGACTGGTAATAGATGTGTAGGCAACTATGTATATGTAAGGAAAAGGAACGCATGATTAGTGAGGGTTTTGGGGAGCTGACATGCATGATAATAATTGAGAACAATGAGCTGATTTCAAAGGATATTATCATATCAGAGCTCACAAAAGTGATTTGCCTAGAGCTTGGGGCAGACGACTTTAGTCTTAGTTCCATGAACAAGTTAACAAACTTCAAGGTTTCATTAGATCATCTCCAGGTTAACATTGAAGAGTGCAGCAAGGTTGCTTCTAGGAGTGTAAGCACAGTCCTCAAAACGATTGTCGTTGCATGATATATGGATGCGCGTGAACCCGAAGCTGTGCATGACTCCATCAACAAGTTCAAAGCCTTCATTGCTAACCTCAAAGGATGATCCATAAGTGTCGCGGATACTTAACCATGTTTTCCATGCTTTCTAGGTAGTTTTTGTTTTGTTGATTGATTACATGTAGTTGGAAATCAAGTTGTAATTACAGGGGAACTTTCACTTGCAAAGTGATTGTATGTAATCAAATTGCAGGTCAAGTACATTAGGACCTGCAGTTTGATTAAGTCAAAGTTAGTTAGGGAATTAGTCAAAGTTGTTAGGGTTTCCCCTTCTTTCTCCATCTTTTTCTCCCACTCCTCACCTATATAAAGGAGTGGCTTCATTGAAATAATCATCTTTTGTTTATGGAATTAGGCTATGCAAAAATTGCTTGTGAAGTGAAAACTTTGTGTTTCATTATAGGAAATTTTCAAGTGAATAATAAAGAAGCAAGGTTTTCCAAACTTTGTGTTGTAAGGCTTGAGAGTAATTTGTGTATTCTTATGTTGCATGAGTTATTCAATCTTTGATTCACTTAGTGGTTTTCTTTAATAATCTTTTGAACGTTCGATTTGAGTTTTTGGAGACTTTGCGCTACAAAAGGGCAAGTTGATATAGTTGATAGTGGTTTCAAATACTTAAGGCTGAAAGGCTTTGTGCTTCAGTTTCAAGTACTTTCATAGAATTTAGTGAGTATTTGAAAAAAGACTTTGAGCTTTATCATTTACTCAAGTTGTTCAATCATTATTCGGGATAAGTGTAGAAGACTTTGGTTTTCTGCAACTGTTCCACCCTTATAAAAGTAGATTGGTGTCTTATGTGTTGTTCTTATGTCAACTCACAAGCCATCGATATTATCATAGCAACTTGTACTTTTTGTTTAAGTTTTAGTGCTGTTCGGAAGTTGTTTGTAAAATCATTCCTGAAAAAAGAGGAATAGATTAAAAGAACCACCCTATTTTATAATTTCCAGTTAAGTCCTTGTTGGAGCCACCTACGGTAAGAATGAAGCGTCCCCTATTGCTAAGAGGAGAGAGTAATCTCACTTGACATTGCCGTAAGTTACAGTTTTGTAAGTTGTGGTCACAGTGATGCACAACAAATCTATCTTTAAGAACTCCAACTAATGATGGTTATTACTTTTGGGACATCATTGTCAATTGTCACTTGATCAGTTGGCCAACACCTGCAAAACATGCCTTATGAAGACCCTGCCACTAAAACTTTTCTTGAAGCAACTTGGCATGCCTTAAAGAGGGCTTAACCATTGACATCTTGCTGGATCTTTTGCACTCAACCATTGGCAATAGACTTTTAGGCATGCTGTTTTGGAATTTATGCCACTTAAGGACACTACTAAAAGCACCTCTATTTGATGTTCACCACTTAAAAACTGATTTTCACATGATTGGTATGCTTTATGAGAACATCTGGCAATTAGCCATGGTTCGTATGATTATTGCCGCTCAAAATTGGTTCAAAAATGATAGGACTGCTCCATAACTACTTTGGTTACTTGAAACATGACATACACCCCTGATGCATGCTTTATGATTGTTCCTATGGCTACCACTTAAAAGTGGGTTAATCCTGCCAAGCATACTCTAAAATCTATGCTTTTCTCCACCACTAAATCATTGGCACGAACCCAAAAAGTGCACTTTTGTTCTCCTCAAGGCAAATTTAACTCTAGCTCTTGCCACTTAGGCATGCCTTTGATGCCTCTCCATCGATTCTCTAACACTTAGACAAATTTACCTCCTTTGGATTGGCTTTCATTAGTTCTTGCCTTCAAGCAAACAAGACAACCCAAAAAACAGCAAACCTTTTCTAAGATAGCCTATCATTGAAGGATAACAATGACAAGCTTTAGTCTTGACAACTTGACAAATAAATACAGACTTGTGTGGACATTTAACATCAGGAGTGTTGAAGGATACAACAGTGCTTACGAGTTTCTCATTTTAGCTGGTGGGATAAGTGTGTTTTGTTTAGATTAGTTGTTGATTCATTTGATTTCAACTCATACATTGTAAAATCTCGTGTGAGTGAAGAGTTATCTCAATCTTGTGCTTATAGTAGAGGCCAAAAAGATGGGACAAATTTCATTTATTTTATTTCATTTTTAGAAATCATAAACATTTTTTGTGTATAAAGTACCCCGAAGTCCTTTCCATATTCTTGTGTGTAGTGTTAGTTTTTGATTTTTAGTTACAAGGAAGCTTCCCCTTCCAATTCAATCAGAGGTTTAGCTTGCATGCTGCTTTTTTTGTTGGCAAAAATTAAAACACTAACAGTTTATGAAGGATAGTAGTCCTATGAATGGATGATAATTCGGAGAAGCCATATAGACTCAATTACTAGTGTAGAATTTCTCAGTAGTCTTAAGGAGATTTAATGTATGATTGTTATATAGTGAAAAAGGCAATTTGATTAAATAATGGAACTTGGGAAATCCTTTGAGGACTTCAAATATTCATAGGTCAATAGGTCAATAGAAAGTTTGTCATCTAGACATACAATACAAAACATGACAATGGTGAATACCAAAGATTTATGACAATCATATACTAGTGGGATAGATGACAGATACTAGCATACACCATTTTTTCTACCTTGAGCGAAGTCATGAATGCTTGGTATATGGTGAAAAAAAGGGGATTTGACTGAATGGGAGAAACAGCTAATCATCAGAACAGTTCAAATATCTATAGGGAGACAATGTGGCTGTCATGTAGACATGCGATAGGAAACAATACAATAATTTGAATGACGAATACGAAATTACCCGTATCTTTAAGATTTGTTTTAAGTATATATATGCTTTGTTTATCTTGTTGGCTGAACACCTAAAAGGCATGAAAAAAACTACGGGGAAGCCATTCAATTTTATGAATTGGTTTCTTTATCAGATAATTTTCTCTACCCATCTTTAGTTTATAATTAAGTAGTGGATGATAGGAGGAGAATTCATATTATTGGTTGTGTAATATGTGATTGGTCTTACAATTGATTATAATATTGTTGCATTTTTAATTCATATTTTAGGCTATTGTTGTTTTAGATTGACAGATTTTGTATGTGTTGTAATGTGAATGAAGCTAGCTAAGGAGCTGAACACATTAAGCCAAGCTTCTATCATTGTGCACAATGATTGTCTCTATCTGGCTCAAGAAATCCTTGGACTTGCATTTGAGGTATGCATTATTAACATTACCTGCTGGAAATTCTAGTAGCTTGTACAACTGATTTAGTCTTTCTAATGTCTAAGCTTGCACTTTAATCATAATCGAGAAACATTTAGCAAGAATGCTATATTTTGGATCCTAAGAATAATGAATTAACTTTAATAAATTTGTTTGCTTTATCAAATGATGATAGAGGAAATACTTCACATAAGAAAGTTGTTACCCTACTGAACACAAAAAGTAAAATTTTGGAATGGCATATTTTTCAGTGGGATGGAACTATCTTGACATTGTTTTACTGTTTTTAGTATATACCTGAATGCTAAGAGATTTGCTTTACATGCAAATGATGACAAACACCACCTTTAATAAGTGGTAGAAACTTCTGTTTCTTTGCTACTCTTTGGAAATAAATGCAGTGAAGATTTTTCTTTTTAAATAAATTAATGAATGAAGGAATTTTAATGATGTCCACGAGACCAAGGGTCTAAGGGACCAAGAATCCAATCCTAGATCATCTTCATCTTCTTCATAATGTTAGCTCTTCGGTTGTGGATCTTTATCTGGAAACTGGTAGTTTTGTGAATCTTTGCTTCTTTGAAAAGTTTGTTTAGACAACCTTCCTTCAAGGCGATCTCATATTGACCACAAATATCTTGGTAAGCAGCACATTCAAAGATAAAGTGCCATTCAGTTTCCACAACCCCTTTTATGCGAAAAGTACACAATCTTTATTCCCAAGACTTGGCAGACCATCCATCTACCTGTCTCGCACCTTAGATGATGAGATCCAGTCCTTAGTTGCGCCACTAGCAATCTAGCCCTACCTTTAATTGCCACCTGTAAGTAATCTTTTTCACCATGATCCCAAGTGGGATTGAACTCTTTCACATACTGGACTTTTTTTCACCCCATTTGTTCTGTCCACATGGAAGCCCTGAATTTTTCTAACACCAATCTTTTTCTCTTCATTATTGTCGGGACATTTTTGCATGTCAATGTCCCATTTGATCAGCCACTTCTTGTTTTGTTTCATCCACATTTTCTTTCTATGAACTAGCTTCTCCTCAACAACCAGTTTGGGCCAGCAGTGATTATCCATATTTTCAAATTTATTTAGATAGCTTAACAAACAGATTACCGCTGAAGCCTCCATCGGAAATGTACCCACTTCTGCCAAGAGAATCTCATATGGAATCGTTGATTTGACTTTGAGGTTACTAGTGATAAGATACTTTTGAATTCTTTCTATTTGTGATAAAGTCTGCTCCCTAAACCTCACAACCATAAAGCACAACTAGTGTAATGAGTAGGCCAAAAAGAGTTTTCTTGGTTGTCCAATCCCATAACTCTGCTTGTCTACATCCGTTTTCCAACAGGAAAGAAGCTCTCCAACCCCCTTGTGTCCATTTACTTCTACACGTCTCCCAGCTGAGCCTGTTGTGGATATCAGTTCCTAAGTATTTGTATACCTCCACAACCTCTAATTAACTTCCTTTAAAGATGAAATTAGCTTGTTGTTTCTTTCTCTTTAAAGAGAAAATCACGATCTTGGTTCTGCTAGTGTTCACCTGCATCCTAACCTCCTAATAAAAGCTCTCTAGACCTTTCAAGTGTTCTCTCAAATCTTGGACAATTTATGCAATTAGAATGCGATCATCTGCATAAAGAAGCAACTTCACCACATAACCAACAAGTTGGACGCCCTCCCCCATAGTTTTGTTTAACCAATCTTCAAGTTTATCAATATACAAGCCAAATAGAGTGCGCGAGAGTGGGCATCCCTGTTTTACCCCAATATCATTTCCAAAGAGTTTCGACATACCTTCTTTAGCTTTGATTCTAGCTATGACTTGTTTATAAAGTCTATGTACTATTGCTTTAAGCTAATTTGGAATTTTAAGTTCCTCCATTCTTTTCCAAAGTTTGTCTCTGGGCATAGTGTCGTAAGCTTTTTTGAATCTACAAAACAATAAAAGGCTTTTCAACCTTGGAGGTCCCAAAAATTTTCAATAAGGTGCCTAAGAGTGATGTAGTGGTCGATGGTAGAGTGTTTTGGTCTAAACCTAGTGTAATGTTCCCATTTTTGCGAGCATCAAAGTTTGACAGATTAGCCTATTATTTGACCCTTGTAGGCTAGTATGGTGGATTAGAGGGTCCAGTTTGGGCATCACAGAGGATTTTGGGTAGCAGTTGTCAGCCTTTGTTCAAGATTGTTCCTCGTTTGAGTCAGAATGACACACTTACTATTTATAATAAGCTACTATTTTGGGATAGTTAAGGTTACTATTCTTAGGACACTTGGACAAATTTGTGGCAGTGTTGAGTTTTGGCATCCTTGGATGAGCAGTTCTTTAGGGACTTACTATTTTAGTAAGTTAGTTTCAGGGAGTGACTATATTTGGCAAGGCACCTCGACCGACCTCAGTTGTAGGGAAGACCCTTGACATCTTTGTTGATCAGGTATTCAGGGATTTTCTAATTGTAGCAAATCATGGGGTTGATAGAGGTGGACCCTTACTATTTTTAGTAAGGCCATTGGATGCAAAGTGGGAACAATGGTGGATCTCTTGGTTTTGACAGAATCGAGAAATAATGAGTATTTTTTGATTTATGACATTTTAATTATTAATAAAGCAATACTTTATTAATAATTAATTAAAAGGTGCACATCATAGTTTAAAATATAGTTATCGGCAACTTATCGCCGAGGGCAAAAAAAAGAATATTGGGATATATCGGAGATAAGTCGGGAACTTATCGGCGAACTTCTCGGGATAAACGATGCTAGTCAACCGATAATGAAACGATGCCAGTCTATCACACGGCTGTGTAAAGACATGGCCCGACGTGGCCCTAGCCACATAGGGTCATGTCCTTACACAATTGTGTCTTCATATTGGTATTAATAACCGTTGTTTGGGCTAGGAAAGATAATCAATCAATACGGCATTGTCTTCTCATTGCAAACACACAACACAGTATGTTAATATATATTGCACAAATAAATATAAATAGTACATTTATAAGAATCAGATTTTCCCTATTACAAGATCTTATATTCCTAACATGGTATCAGAGCCTTAATAGAGGAAAATCTTTAAATCTTGAAAATCCTTATAAAACTCATTATAAACAAAAGAGAAATTATAATGGCCAGCGGTATTAAGGTAGAAGACAGACTCGAAAGTGCTTCTAATTTCTTCTCATGGAAAATTCGAATTCTCACATTACTTCAAGAACTTGAGTTAGACTCTTATGTTGAGGAAGACAAAAATATGCCAGAAGAGGAACCGAAAAAATCAACTTGGAAAAGACGTAACAACAAAGCAAAGAAGATCATAATTGATGCTGTTAAGGATCATAGTCTCCCCTCCATAGCGAGACTTAAAACCACCTATGAAGTTTTCAAGACCATCCAAGAAACATTTGAGATTAATAATACAAGTAGATTACTTACTCTCAAACAACAACTTCTAAATCTAAAGATGAATAAAGGGGAAACGATTACATCTTACTTTCTTCGAATCTCCGACTTAAGAGATCAACTCTCCACCATTGGAAATAACATTGATGACATGGAGTTAACACTAATAGCTCTTAGAGGATTACCCATCACATGGGAATCTTTTATTCAATGTATAATTGGACGCTCTTCGTTACCCAAATTTGATCAACTCAAGAATGACTGCACTCAAGAAGAATCTCGGTTAATATCAAGAGGGATCGGGCCTACTAAAGGAAATGAGATTCAAGCCTTACATACTCACTCAAACTTCAAAAGCAATAAAAAAAAGTTTAAACATAAGAAAGGAAACTCTAACACAAGTCATGTAGGGAATTTCAATAAAAATCACAAAAACCGAGACTTCTCAAAAATACAGTGTTACAAATGTGATAAGTTTGGTCATACACATAGATTCTGTCCTGAGAAGAATAAAATTCAAGCAACATTAGCTGAAGTCAAAGGGACAGAAATATCATTATTCTTTTTGGCACTATAAAGTGAAGTTAACTCAAGCAAGAACACTTGGATAATCGATAGTGGGGCATCCCGGCATATAACAGGATTCAAAGATCAATTTGAAACCCTTGAAGAAGATTCTTTCGAAGAAGTTACAATTGGAGACAATTCCACTTATCCAGCAAAAGGAATTGGGACCTGCTCCATCAAATTGAAATCAGGGTCAACTCTACTATTGAAAGATGTTCTATTTGTACCAGGCATAAAAATGAATTTAGTATCTATTTCAGGCTTAGCTGATCAAGGCTATCGAGTCACATTCCAAGAAAATAAAGTATTAATATGGACTAAGAACACTAATATTAAAAATGCTATTTCCTTAGGGTATAGAGATGGAAGCCTATACAATGTAGGAAATAGTCCTAAATCAGCTCTAAGTCATGAAGTATCCAACAGTCATGAAGTATTTTGTAGGGACATTGGCGTGTATTTTATGAAACTCAGCCAAGACAGCCAAAAGTTGATGAATATTTTACAAAACTCGACCAAGACTGAGCCAAAAGTTGACAAGTATTTTATAAAATTTGGTTGACACTTGGTATGTTTTCACTTCGAGTATGTGAGTCCTACTAGATTATTTGATTCTATGCTAGCTTTCTGACATAGGTTTTTAACTGTTGCTTTCTTTACTTTGTGCTCTTAGGAAACATTCAGCAACTAGAAATTTATGCTTTTAGGCATTGTTGTAGTCATGGATGTAGTCATTTCATAATCACTTTATCAGAGTACTTTTGATGAATCTTGAACATTACTCTTTTACCATCTTCACTTTCAAGTGTCTACTCTTTGTAAACATTCATTAATGGGAAACTCATTCTGCCAGCATTACATTAAAATTTTAAATCCAGTAGCATAGCTTTTAGACATAGCCATGAGTATCTCAACATTACAGTGATTGGACAATATGCTGAAGTCACCTGAAGTAAGATAGAGTAAGTTATAGCCCTATCTAAAGACAAGGCAATATTACTAGTTGCCATTGGACCATTTATTTTGAAACATGTCCAGTGGCTTTCCTAGACAAAGTGAATTTGATGACTTATCTCTTATACCTGGGTTCCTGGATGCATCAGAAGTATGCAACCTCCTCTGATGAACCAGATATATACAGTAACTTGAAAGGAGAAAACTTATATTCGACATGTTTTACTGTTCAGAGTGTATCTTTGGTAGGAGAAAAGGATCAGTTCTGTGTTTCTATTAGAACTGTAGTGGATTGAAGTTGCACCCTTTGCATTTTCCACTTTTAAGCATCGTTGTTTCTTTTTCTTTTGAACTCATATGTGTCACTTTCTGAATCCATCCTGTTGCAAACCACAGTTCAACATTTCCTTAAAGAAAAACTTAAGATAGGGCAATTTCATGAAAATTAATGTTTCCTAATATGCACAATGTCTTACTGATGCTCTTCTCCTCAGTATCGTGAAAGTCTTCCAAATGAGCTGAAGGGGACTATTGTATTTGCGGACTTGGCACCACTTTTTCATCAGTTAGCAGAACAGATGCTCAATCATCAAGTAGCTGTTGTTCTCTCTGGCCTGAAAGAGGTGAGACAAATCAATGCTTATACACAGACACATACACAGATAGATAGATATATGATTGGCACTTGTAAGTCATTGGATGTTTCTTTCTGTTGCAACAATTTGGCTTTTAAAAAAAATAAAATAAAACTCTCGAAGATTCAGTAAGTTGTTGATGACAGTATACATGTTGACACGGCCATGCAAGTGGAAATGTTTATGCCGATGCTTTTGGATTCTACTGTAGGCTCTAGATCAAGCTAATGGATTCCAGAATACGCACAAGAAACAACAATCTGAAATGGCAAGCCTTGCATTAGATCAGGTTTTCTTTGTAATTCAACTTTCTTGTTCTGTTCTTTGGCATAATTGTCATGCTTTCTTAAAGTGATATCTACATAAATTGTAAATGATAGAGTAATCGAGAATGGAAAATAATCTTTACACTGATTCATGAGCTGCTAATCTGTAATTTTAGGAATGTTAGTGTGAAAATAAGTGCATGACTGGCTGTGAGAAATATTGCCACATATACAGACAAACAGATGGGATTTTCAATGTCATGAGATTAATGATTTGACGAGGCAATGTGCTTTGGTGACCCTAAAGAACTCTTCCTATGGATGATGTGCATGTGAGCAAACTAAACCTAGAAATGCTGAAGTATTTTTAGACTCCACATTTCTACCTGAATGTATAAAAGTGTAAGGTTATGTTCAAATCACTTTTTCCCCCATTTGCGCTCAACATTCCTTACAGTGATGAATGGACCTTGTCCACCATAAGTAGGAAATATCACTGTGCTTCTCTAAATTTCAAAGATGGCAATTTTTTTTTCAAATTTGGCGACAGCATAGGATGGTTCTTAAAATGTTATATAAATTTAATATTTTAATTTTTCAAATGCAAATTAAACAAATCAAAAGAAACTGATGTTCTAACAGTAACTATGATAACAAGTCATTGATTCCATAAGCCACCTGATAAATCAATAAAATCATAGACATAATATAAAACATGATTGTATTGAGAGGTGCCAAAAAGAAATGTTGCATCATGCATGGTAAATGGTCAAATTGAGCAACAGGCTCAGATATTAGGGCCATCATCCAATTTATATCTTGGCAATTGCTCTCCTTCATCTTCCTCCAATTTCCTCATTCTTTACCTCACTTTTCTGTTTTTCCTCTTCATCCTGTATGCTCCTCTTTTTAGGAAAAGTAAAATAGTAAATGGGTTATAGTTGTTTTTTGGGTTGGGGCCTTGGTGTGCCCTGATTTTAGGATTCTATTTTCTTAAGAATGTTTTAAAAATGTTTCCTACGCTCTTTATTCATTTTATGTGGGGGATGTCTTTAAGTCCTAGGTATAGACAAAGGAGGTTGAGATGTGCAGGAGATGCTGGGAAATCCCTAGTAAGAGCGAAAGAAATTGTGATGCCCCCGAAACATTCAAAATGGAGGGGACAGAGAGGGGATGTCCCCTCCAAGTCCTTGTTACTTTTGGTACATCCAATATGTCACCTAGAACCACAGTGATGCATCTCCATTGAACACTAAAATACTATAATGAGAACACGTATATCCTTGCAATCTAATGGCTAATTTGTATGAACAATCCATCTGGTATTGTTTGGTAATCAATACAGATTGTTGTTTCAAAAACTTGGGTCAAGTTGAAGGACCATTAGGTTCTTATTTACAATTATCAGTATTTGAAGCAGTCTTAATCATAGATGAAAGACTCGCAAAATACTTGACACGTTTTTAAAAACTCAAAAGATCTTTTTGTTTTGTGAGTTTTTGTACTCAAAACTCACTGAGTTTTGGCCAAAAGCTCAGTGATTGTGTGGCAAAAAATCGGCTTCATAGGAAAAAGGCAAAGACATGTCAAAAAATGGTCTAAATTTTTTTTGGGAGGGCATAGCCCCCGACCCCTGTTGTGAGTTTTTTTTTTACAACATCGCCCCATCCATGGGGACCCCCCCTAATTTTTTTTTTCGACCCTTTCAGACTTGGACGTTTCGGCCTTGCCCAGTCCTCTTGATTTTGATTGCCTGGCAAGTTCAGGGGGTGCAGTGTAATGTGTTTGGAAATGCATTTGATTTTAGATCGAAATTTTAGTATTGGTTTAAACTTAAAGGTCTTGATGATGTGATGACTTTGAATTGAAATTTTTTAATGTTATCTTGAAATGAAAAATGGGGTTGAGATTTATTTGGTTATTTGAAAATGATTTGTGGCCTTCAAAATTTTTGGCATTTTGGCAATTCAATTTATTATTTGTTGTGGCCAATTTCAAATTTTGTTTGGACAATGAATGATATTTTTGAAATACAAGAAAATCTGGAACGAACTGTTGAATTTTCGAAATCCATGTGTTGCCATGAAATTTTGAAATTTTTTTTATATACTTGTTGATCATTTCAATATGCGTTGAATGTTGTGTCAAGGAAAAATAAATAAAAAATCTAATGCTTGGACCTGTTTTTGGCCATGCCTTGTCATTTTCGAATTAATATTTAAATGTTTTCATGCTACAAAATCGAAAAATTGTATTGAAAGCTGCTAGGTCGGCCTCCATTTCGGCATTTTTAGAGGGCATTAAATGATTGCAATTTCAAAAGGTTGAGTTTAAATAAATTAAGGGCAGGTCGTCCCTTATTTTCCATTCGCATTTAATATTTCTTTCTTCTTTTGTTTTGGTGTAGGGTCGGCCCTAGAATTAGGAGGCTCCAGGGCGGCTATATAGGAGAGGCTGCCTCCCTCCTCTCCTCACTCCACCATTCATTCCTCAAGCAGCGAAACAACAAGGCAGAGCAGGGTGCGAAATACTTAAGACAGGAAGCAGCGACATCCACCAGAGGAAGCAGTGAAACACATTATAACAGGGCAGTCCGAACTCAAGATAGTACAGGCCCGAGTTTGGGAGCAGAAAATAAAGAAAGGGAGCAGGCCCTTGTCATTTGAGAGGCGAAATTCGTAACAGGCAGGCCTGTAGAGGCCCGAAACTAGCCTTGTATAGGGGCTCCCGAATTCATACCGAGAGCAGACTTTAGGGGGCGGCAGACCTAGTCTGATGTAAGGCATCAGATAGTGAATTTTGTGAAGTGAAAAGGGGTGAATTGGTGAGATGATTTCAGAATTGAGTGATGAAGTTGTTTTTATTTCGAGGATTTGAGGTCCAAATTTGTTAGGGGTGATTTGATTAGGAGCAAGGTGTTGTGGCCTGGATAATTCTCAAAGGGATCTCAGATTAGAATTCAGGAGTGTAATTTGGTCTTTTAATCTATTTTCCTTAGTTGTTTTGTCTTTTGGTCACACGATTGTTTGGGTGACGGAGACAAGTTTTGTTGAGAGATTGTAAGATTGGTTCATTAAGCAGATTTCTCGATTGTCGTGATTGGATTTTTCCCCTTTCTTGCTTGCTATGAATCACTCCATAGCGGATGCTAGTACAAGCAAGAATCCCATGGGGACTAATACCAAAATAGCTGACAAGGAAGATATGATGCCCAAGACCATCTTCTTCTCGAAACTTAAACGAGTCCGAGACACTAACATCGGTACCATTGACATGACGCAACTGAGGGATAGGTTGAGGAGAGGCCAATCCCCTATGGCAAGGAAGGTATACAAGTCTGGAATTGTGCAAGCCGCCGCTTTCCCTCCTACCTTGCCTTGTCCAGAACTAATCATGGAGTGTGCTTCCCGATTTGATATTACATCCAAGTCTATCGTCTTTGATGAGGGTAGGAGAATGTTGGCTAACATTGGGAATCAAGTGATTGAGGAAACATTCGGTATACCCCAACAGAAAGGAATGATAGTAGTTTTGATGAATCAAGCAAGCAGGTTCTTTCAGGATAGTCAAGATACCTACTTTGCTTTACTCAAGCAAAATTGGTTACATGAAGGAAAGAAGGGAGTTACCAAGGCATCAAAACTCACCAGGTCAGATTTTAAGTCAGAATATGGGGACCTCATCGTCCTCCTCAATCGGATCATGGGCTCTGCCCAGGGTGTGCATTTTGAGACTTGGATGTACTATTTTATTGAAGGCATTGAGAAAGGAAAGGAAAGGTTTGATTGGGCAAAAATCATAAGTGAAAATTTGGAGTTGCAGCTCAGGACGGCGCAGATTCAGAAGCGATTCCACATGGGGTCCTACCTCTTTTATTTGATCGCAAGATTATATGAGCATCCTGAACTTAAGGCTAGAGGGATAGTTGGCAATGGACCCGGACAGTATTTGGTGCATGAGTGCTACCCACAGCTTCATTTGCACAACACCAAGGATTACAAGATATTTTATGATGCCTTCGCCATGAGGATGGTAAGGATACTGCAAGGAGCACCTGCTAGGAGGCTCTCACCAGAAGCGGAAGCAAAAGTCAAGAAGTTTGGGAGTTGGTTCATTCAGTTTCCTCAATTCACTTATATTCGGGTGGCTGGGTGTACAACTTGTCCCAAGAGGCTTCCACGGTACCCGCCCGATAGGATAGTTTTGTTGGAGTTGGCTAGGCAACTTGAGCAGTATGACAAAATGATGAAACAGAGGGGTGAGCCAGGGGTTACCTTCTCTCTCATGATAGGCAATGAGAGTTGTCCCAATTCTACCGCCTTTGCAGCTGCAGGAGAGGAATTAGAACAATATCACTTGGCTTGGTATAAGGCAAGACAAGGATTCGATCCCCAAGGTCTAATCAAGATAGCTCGAGGAGAAACATTCAGGCATATCCCTACTTTGGAGGATTTTTGGGCCAATGCACAGGATGACTTTCATGTGAGGAAGCTGGCTTTCTCGAGGTTATCAGTAGACATGATGAGGGCATGCAAATGGAAGAATTTCAATATTCCGGATCAGTTGGAAGAAGATGAAGATGTGCTAAGAGAAGATTATAATACAGTGGAAGGAGCAGAGTTGGACCCGGTAAATTGGAATGATCATCAAGATCCATCTTTAGAGGCAATTAACAGAACAGTTGAGCTACATACTGAGTGGTGGTATAACAAGAAGCTTGGGCAGTTACAAAGTCGGAAGGTACGCCTTACATATGAGAAGATGAAGCAACCGGAGGAGGCTCCTACAAGGTCAGTTGGAACTCAAGGTGGTAATAGTGGTCAGAAACTGCAGCAAGTGGTTAAGAATAAGAGGAGTTTGGAAGTTGAAAGGAATAAGAAACATCTTGAGCCTCAAACAAAGAAGCAAAGTACAGTGCGATCAAGAGAAAGTGTAGCTGGGGCTCGGGGCCAAGAGGTGGATATAGGAAATCAAGGTGCGGCAGTGGAGGTGAGCTCTAGTTCAGAGTCAAGTGGATATAGTTATAGTACGGAGTACTCTCCTCTTTCAGAGAATCAAGTTAATGAAGATATGGCAGCCACTAGTGAGGAGGGGGATAGGCCTATTGATATTGAAGCTCCGTCGGATGAGGATGGCAACCGGGTGCTCAAGGCCGTCGGTGAAGGTGTGTTACCTGAACCAAATCCCGATGTGGGGAAATGCATTGCTCCTCGTTGGTTAAAACAGATGCTGATGCCAAGGGGTGAAGTTATGGCCATCCGGACAGTCGAGGATATTCAAGGGTTAGCGGAAAAAGAAGGTGATGTCGAACAGAGACAGATGGCAGGAACAGTGGCAAAAGTAATCAGAGACTGCAGTGATGGTCACCGAAGGGTTCAAATTGCAGTTCCAAAGGTTAACAAGACAATGGGTGAAATTGTAGCCCAGGATTATGAGATAGTGGAACACAACATGGGTAGAGTCACGGATGATATGGAGTGTGTGGAGGTTCAAGAGGGCCTTGCTTCGATAAGGGAGAGGTTGAGAATAGCAAATGAAAGAAATGCACAGTTGGAGTTTGAGAACAAGTATTGGAGAGACAGTCAGCCTATCCAACAGGTGCATCCAACCGCTCTTCCACAGTGCAGTGAGAACGGCCAAGAAGTAATATCCGTCCAGGAACAAGGAACTAGGAATTGGATCAGTCGTACAATTCAGGAGGGGCGAAGATTCATGCCTGCCTTTATCTCTACGTTCAGGTCATTGGTGTCACTCAGGGACAAATTCAGAACATTTGAAGGAATGTGGAGGGATTTCCTTCCAATTCGTGACTTGGCCATTCCTCGATTACATGCAGCTTTGGAGCTATCAGAGGGATCCTTGGTGAGGGCCAATGTGATTAACGAGGGAGGAAGGAGTATTATGGAATCTTGGTATGTTACCATGACTAACAGATTGAGATTACTTGAGGAAATACAGGATGAAATGGCACAACACAGTCCAAGCATCGACACTCTCATTTCAAGCATGTTGAGCGATGCGGGGATTGCACTTGATTTTGAAGACATCAAAGAGGAGGATTGTAATGAGACAGAATTTGGGTCAAGATTGGACGAGTTAGGGAAGGTTGTCATTAGAGAAAAACAGTTGGACCTCCTTGCCTCTCTCAAGGCCTTGATCGAGTTCACTAAGGATGATGAAGAGGAGAATAAAAAGATACTGCAGGCAGCAGAGAACATGGTGGGCATAGCAGAGCGCAGGATGAGGCATACACCTTGCCCTCCCATAGAGGAAATCAACAACATGTTAGCTAAGTTCATTACTTATGCTAAAAAGATGAAAGAAAAGAATAGAATTGTATTAGAAGATCATTTGATGTAAGCCCAAGTGGCAAATTTTCCTTTCTCTTTGGCTGGAGTAGGTGTCTGATTTTGATTGGCTACCATTTTGGTGCCTTCTTATTGGTTACCACTTTTCTTTTTTCTCATTGGTCCATTGATGAGGTGGCGTCTTCTCACTGGCCGGTGAGGTGGTAACCCTAATTAGGGTTTCTAGGATTCAATCTGGATCGTTGGTTTTGCCTCTTAATCTTGGCCACTCGTTGTAATTTCAGGCCTCTATATAAGGTCATGTACTCTCATTTGTAAAGTGTTGAAGAAAATTGTTGCTAATATAATACCAAAATTGCTTCTCTTATCATTGTTGTGTCTTGCATGGTGATTAAGAACACTTGGTGTTATTGCATGGTTTCTACTTCCAATTGTTAGAGATAGATTTCATTTCAATTGAGTTGTTAAAGTAGGATTTCATTTCAAAGTTGTTAAAGTAAGGATAGAGGTAGATGGCTAGTTGTATGGTGATATTGGTGAATGTTTGATAGGGATCTATATACTAGGCCACTAGCACCTTAGCGGCTTGTTGAGGAGCCTTGTGTGGTAATCTAGTCTCATTCCCTTTGAATCATTGCATCTATGGAGGTAGAGCCGCTGGCAAGCTTTCATTAGGTTGATCCCCGTCCATTTGCCAATCTTTCCATTCCATAGGAGTAGTAGTAAAACAAGAAGTAGCTTAGTAGTTAGAGTTTAAGAAGTAAAGTTGAAAGTGGTAAATTGGAAAATCATTTGAGTATGTATTGCAAAGCTAGATCTCATCATAGCAAGAATTTGACATCCTTGAAGTGAACAACGTAAGCCCGCCGAAGTGATTACCAGCAAATCACATTTATATAACTGAGTTAGTATCCACAGGTGTAAGGAACCTTGGAGTATTCTTATATACTTTTCAAGAGAGGATTGAGTGTTTGGTACGCCGTATCAAATATTTCAATTGCTATATGTTATGTAGTGGTACAAAACTCACATCAACATTATTTGGCGCTAGAAGGAGGGCCTGATTGTGTTTATTTGGGAATTTGTTAATATTCAACCATGATGAAGAATGGGGCTTCCTCAGCCACGACAGCCTAAGGACAATTGGCAATCTCACCAAGACAACATTATCTTGACATTCCATTCCCTCGCTTGGAACCAAAGGGTGAACGGCCAGGAATACTTGCACATTGCTGACATCTTGGACCAAGAAGAAGAGAAAGCTCAAAAAATCGAAAGAGAGGTTCAAGAAAGATTGGAGCGTGAGAGGAGAGATTGAAGAGGGGTTGTTGATATTTAAACATGGTGGAAGATGGTGCTTCAGCCTAGAAACGTTGTGCCTGTCTTACAACCTAATCTTGGATTTGAAAACGATCAAGAGGATATTATTTCTGGATTGAATTCATTGGCTTGGAGAGTTAAGAGAAGTACCCCTGAGTATATGCGAGTGACTTTTGTATTGGAGGAAGAAGAACAAAAGGCGGAAAGAATTGAGAGAGAAGCTCAAAGGGAGTTCGAGCATCAAAGAGAACTTGAAAGGAAACGTGAGGAAGAAAGAAGAGTATAGTAGTTACCTTTGAAAGGTGGTCAAGGTGGAAGTGCAAGTAAGCATTGAATGTCAAAAAAGGAACAAGTAGAAAAGATCCAAAGAGAGAGAGAAGTTCATAGACTAGCTCAGCTCATCCTTGAAGAAGGGCCAGTTTGGGAGGGTCGAATCTATTGAATTGTGATCAAGCTGGATAAGAGAATCGGGTCTTTCTCTCCCGAAAGGTTTGAGAAATTGCAATCGGATAAGAAGCAAAGGGTACTAAGGTCTACACCACACCAAGAGGAGGACTTAGTTGAATTGCAATTCCATAAGAAAGGAAGAAATCATTGGGTAGCTAATACTGCAAGTATAGCAAGTTCCTCAAGCAGTCCACCTCAAGTTCACAAAGCTTTAGGTACACCAACCCTAGTAGCTCAGCCAAACCAGGTTCAAGCTAGTCAAGTTGCAATGGCTCATCAGCCCCCACCACCACCACAACAACAGCCTCCATGGATTCAGCACAACGCCTCACCCATCTCGTTTCAACAGTACCATGACCTGCCCAAGAATCCTGCTGGATTTTGCTCCAAGTTCTTTGTCAATGACCCTAATCGTACAGCTGAAGAGCATATTAAAGTATTTGAAGATGCATTGTGCAACAGAAGGATTCAACATGAAGATGTAGCATGTAGGCTTTTTCCTTACTCATTGACAGAAGAGCCCTACTATTGGTTTGTCAATTTGCCGGTGTCATCCATAACAGGGTGGATTCAACTCAGAGATGCCTTTATAGGAAAATTTGGCATGCCTACCACACCTTTGGAGTTGCATAGGTTGTTTGTGGATATCAGGAGACAAGACAAAGAATCAATTAGTTCCTTTAACAATCGTTTCCACAAAGCTTACACTAGACTACAAGCTCCTTACACAATTCTGGAGGCTGGTGCTTTGGAAGCTTACTACAGTGCTTTAGATAGTCAGACCGCTATGTTTACAAGGATGGCAAGCCCTCGCCCTACAACACTGAATGAGGCCTATGCTAAAGCAATTGAAATAGGGAAGCAGTTAGGTCAACAAGGATTGGAACCCCAAGGGGCTAGATATCCCAACAATCCCATCCCACAGCTTCCATATTAGACGCCCACAAATCAGCTCGTGGTGCATCCAGGGCCACCATTGTCTCAAGCGCCACCATCGATGCCAGTTTATCTGCAGGGTGCAAGTTCATCTACAAGAACACAAGAGGAGAAGGATGAAATGAAGGAATTGATCGAGCAAGTTAAAAAGTTGTCTACTGAGGTCACTTATTTGAGAAATCAGAATAATCAACTCCAGTCCACCCAAAGAAACAATCAAGGAAATTACCAAGGGAACAATTATCAGAGTGGAAATCATCAAGGAGGGTATCCAAGAAATAACTATGATGGAGGATACCAGAGGAGCTATCAAGACCGAGATTATCAAAACAACAACCATCAAGGCGGTGGTCATCAAAGGAATAATCAAAACAACAACCATCAAGGCGGTAGTCAATCACAAGAACAAGGGTATAACAATCAATCTGGTCAGAAGAAGACATGGAACACTGGCCCAAATAATGGAAATGTGGTGTCGCCACTAGATAGTCAGGCCCGAACAGACAGTAGGCCAGTTGAAAGAATATTTTTGGCTGAGTCCGCCTTGTCCCAATATTGTAGATTCCATGAGACTGATCAACATTCAGAGTTAGGATGTGCTGAGTTCAAAAGGGCATCTAATCTATTCCAGAAAGTGGTGGACGAATCTATGAATCAAGAAGAGATTAAAGTCACGGGATATGAGATTGTTCCATCCCCAAGTTATCCAGAGTGCCTGACTTTTCAGGAGGTTGCATTTCCACCAGAGTTTGAGGCTTATGAAGAACAACAAGGGAGATTCCCTCCCGAGTCAGCTAACGGACCAATAAGTGAAGTAATAGATGAAAATGGATATATTAGTGGAACAGACTTTTCTTTCCCACCATTGGGTGATTCTGTTTTAGTTCAAGGAACAGGCGGGAATCAAACATTTCAACAACCAGCAAGTAATGTAAGGTTTTATCAAAGGAATCATAACAACAAGAGGAATGATGGACCCTTCACATCCTCAGTGCCTCCGAACAATTTTAATACTCCTCCACATCCCAATGCGAGTAATGTACCAAATCCTCCAAGGGATGCTCCCGAATACAGACAAGGGAATCACAATCAGGGTAATGGACAACAGAATCCTCAGCAAAATATACAACAAAATAATCAAAATGTTCAAGGGTCACAAGGAGGTGCTGTGACATCACAAGAAGTTAATAGAGGAAGGATGGTGAACAATTCAGTGAATAATGAGGAGTTGAAGAGACTTGGACAGAGTGTGACAGAGGAGATGAAGAAGATCAAAGTTAGTCTCCCTTTGTTCGAATTATTGAAGGTGACAGAGATTAGGGATACTTTTCTTAATAGCTTGAAGGATAACAAGTCACAAGGGCCTCATACTCCAAGCGCAGCATCACCTAGCCAAACAACTCATGCGGCAGGGAGGCCTCCTCCCAATCCAGTACATGTAATACAGGATGTTCCATGTGGGAACACAACAAATTCATCTCAAGGGATTTCACATGATGAAGTAAGGAATTCTATACAGGAGGTTACATATGGAGATATCAGTAATTTCAATAGACAGTCGGAGCCTCGACCGGTCCTTATAGCTCAGGGATTACCGCCAGTAACGCAACAAACTCAAGAGAGTCAGGATTCAGCAAAGAATAAAGAGACAGTACAGATAGAAGAAGCGGTTCAACCAACAGACTTTGGAACAAAACCTAAGCAAGTGCACAAAACACAAGTGGTATTTTATCAGGGGAAGGATGAGCCAGCTCCATTTTTACTATCAGTAAGAATTTTTGGGAAGCTTCTCCATAATTGTTTGATAGATTCAGGAGCTTCAAGCAATGTCATGCCTTTGGCTATTTGTAGAAGATTAGGAATCACACCTTTGAATTCAAACAAGAAGGTTACTCAATTGGATAAAACTGAGGTCCCAGTAGTGGGTGAATTACATAACATACACATGCAGTTGGCATCTGATCCAAGGATGGAACATATGGTCGATATTTCAGTGGTGGATGTCGCTGATTCTTATGGTTTAATTCTAGGAAGGGATTGGTCCAGAAGACTGAATGGATACATGGCAACTGACTTTTCCCATATGTGGCTCCCATGGAGAGGGTTAGCCAACCAAATCAAGATCGAAAGTACCCCAAGATTGAGATTGACAGTTACTGAATATGGGGAACCTAATGAAGTGTTGTTTGCAGATGCAGGCATGGGCGTCTATAAGCCTAAGAAAGTAGAAGTGTTGACCTTGAATATCGTTAGTGAAGCAACGGAGTCAACGGAAATGCTGGTTGAGTCAGATCCTGACTCCTCATCCGATGAGGGTGAGGGGATGTTTGAGAGTTTTAGAAATTTTGTGTTGAGAAATGTTCAACAGGGTGTAGAGTTGGGTAATAGGACATCAGTGAGGGACTTATTGCTACCCAACTGGTGTAGGATCCACAATGCCTATCATTCAGAACTATCCTGCTCTTTGTGTAGGGTTGCATTAGAGCAAGTGGAGATGAGAGTCCCAGGGGCTTTGAAGCAAGTTGAACAATGTGGAAAGCAAAGGATCGAGATTTCACAAGTCGAGGAAGCAGAAAGTAGTAAGATGGGTGAAGCAAGGAATCAGACCACACCACCTAACTCGGAAGTATGGAAGAATGAAGAATTGAACAAGACTAAGAATTCACAAAAGCACCTACCAGAATGTGATGGAGTATGGACGTTAAGATTTGATGGGTCCAAAACTAAGCAAGGAGCTGGAGCCGGATTTGAGTTAGTCAGCCCAGCAGGGGCGACATATTTAGCAGCCCATAGATTACAATTTCCATGCACCAACAACATGGCAGAGTATGAAGCCTTAATTCTAGGCCTGTTATGTGCTATTAAAAAGGGTGCTAAGATACTCCATGTGCTTGGAGATTCGTATTTGGTGACTGAACAAGTGAAGCAAAAGTTTACTTGCCATGATAAGAGATTGAAAAGATATAGAAACAGAGTGTGGGACTTGACAGAAGACTTTGATGCCTTTAATATCAAGTTTAGCTACAGAGCAAATAATCAAGTGGCTAACGCACTCGCGCAAGCTGCAAGCTCACTAGCACCAATCAAGTTGGAAGGATTGAAGAAATTTAAAGTCGAGTTGGCCTCAGTCCCATCAGTACCGGACAATGTCAAGAACTTCCAAGTATTTGAAGACGATAAACACATTCTTAAGTTCTTGACCAATTCAGATGTCTTCACGGCGCAAATCATTGATGGGGAAATAGATGAAGAAGCAGAACTCAATCCGGAAGAAATTATGAACTTAAAGACAAATACCATCCCGAGGGGAATGATTGAACTGGAAAGAATATTTGACTTCGATCAGTTCAATAAGGTATCATATCAACCTACAGGGGGTGATGAGTGCGAAAGGGTGAATATTGGAACAGAGGATAGTCCTAGGATTGTCCACATTGGAAAAATTTGTACACCCAAGGAGAAAGCTGATATACTGAATTTGATGAGAGAATTCCCAGATGTGATTGCTTGGGGGTATGAAGATTTGAAGACATATGACCCTTCTATCATTACGCATACAATCCCATTGAAAGAAGGGAGTAAACCATTTAGACAGCGGCAGAGACCTGTCAATCCTTTGCTTGAACCATTAATTTTCCAGGAAGTGAAGAAGCTGTTAAATGCACGGATCATCTTCCCAGTGAGGCACTCAACGTGGGTCGCCAATCTTGTCCCTGTCAGAAAGAAAGGTGGGGAAATAAGGCTATGCGTTGATTTCAGAAATTTGAATAGAGCATCAGAGAAGGATAACTATCCATTGCCATCACTAGATGAAGTTTTGCAAGTGGTAAATGGAGCACAAATGATGATGTTTATGGATGGGTATTCAGGATACAACCAAGTGATAGTGGAAGAAGAAGATAGATTGAAGACGGCTTTCACCACGAAGTGGGGAACTTTTGCGTACAGGAGGATGCCTTTTGGCCTAATCAACGCTGGTGCAACATTTCAGAGGGCCATGGATTATGCCTTTAAGGATTTAAAAGATAAGTGCATCATCATCTACATGGATGATATCACGGTATTTTCGAAAAATAGGGAGGATCACATTTTGGATTTGAGAAAAGTTTTTACAAGATGCAGAAAGTTTGGGGTTTCTTTGAATCCAAAGAAGTGCATGTTTGGAGTAACAGAAGGAAAACTTTTAGGACATGTAATTTCAGAAAAGGGAATCATGATAGATCCAGAGAGAGTAGAGGCTATTTCCAAGCTTGGCCTTCCAGCTAGCAAGAAAGAACTGAAGTCCTTCTTTGGGAAGATCAACTTTGTAAGAAAGTTCATATTAGCATTTGCAGAGATTGTAAAACCAATGAACGATATGTTGAAGAAGGATGCAAGGATGGATTGGACTCCAGCAACGAAGAAAGCCTTTGAAGAGATAAAACAAGCTATTGTTAATGCACCAGTCCTAGTGAGTCCAGATTATGAGAGGCCATTCAACATATATTCTTTTGCCTCCGATCATGCCTGTGCAGCCATATTGACCCAGAAAAATGAAGAAGGTGAAGAACATCCGATTGCTTTCATGAGCGCACCCTTTCGAGAAGCAGAATTGAATTATCCAAATGTGGAGAAACAGGCTTATGCCTTGGTGAAAGCGATGAAGAAGTTCAGGCACTATATCTTGAGAAGCAAAATATATGCAATTGTGCCTGACATCGCAGTGAAGACCTTATTAATGCAAAGTGAACTTGGAGAAAGGAGAGGAAAGTGGGTCGCCACTATCCAAGAATATGATGTAGAAATTCAACCAATGAAGTTGGTCAGAGGTCAACAGTTGGCACAAACAATGGCGTCAGAGGGACCAGGACTTGTTCAACAAGTATTTGAGTTGGAGGATGTGCGTCCTGATGAATGGTATCAGGACATTGTTAATTATTTGTTAAATCACCGATGCCCATCACATTTGAATCCAGTACAAAAGCGGGCATTAAAGTTCAAGAGCAAGAGGTATATGTTACAAGGAGCAGTGTTGTATAAACAAAATCATGAGGGAATATACTTAAGGTGTGTTGGGAAAGAAGAAGCCAGAAATATTTTGGAGCACTTTCATGATAAGTGGGGAACCGGACACGGATCAGATTTGGCCACAGCACATTGGATACTAAGAGCGGGATATTATTGGCCAACCCTATTCAAAGATACTCATGAACATGTGAAGACTTGTCATATTTGCCAAATTTCGGCAAAGAGGGAGAGGAATCCTGCCATGCCTTTACAACCAGTCACCGAGGTGAGACCTTTCGCAATGTGGGGACTTGATTTCATTGGTCCCATCAACCCACCTTCCTCAGCACAACACAGGTATATTCTAACCGCGACTGACTACTGTACTCGATGGTCAGAAGCTCGAGCTTTTAAGAATTGCACTGCTGAAATCGTCATAAAGTTTCTAGAAGAGAGAATCACTACAAGGTTCGGATGTCCTTCGGCTTTTGTATGTGATAATGGTTCTGCTTTCATTTCCTTGAAGTTTCACAATTGGGCTTTTGATCATGGGATTGTTTTAAAATTTTCATCAGGATACTATCCCCAGGGAAATGGCCTAGCTGAGTCTACAAACAAAAACCTTTTGACTGTGATTAGAAAACTTCTGAAGAGGAACCCAAGGGATTGGCACACTCAGCTGAGGTACGCTTTGTGGGCAGATAGAACGAGAGTTAAAGAGTCCATAGGAATTTCCCCCTACCATCTAGTTTATGGACAGGATCCTGTGTTCCCTATTCAACTGAAAATCCCAACCTTGAAGTTTATACAAGAGTACTATGATGAGAATGAAGATAGAGTCCAAATCAGGTTGACTCAATTGATGCAATTAGACGAGAAGAGGGATGAAGCCCTAGAAAAATTTGCAAAACATCAAGGGGTAGTGAAACGTTGGTTCGATAGAAGATCGCAAAACAAGGCCTTCAGGATCTCTGATTTGGTCTTATATTGGGACAAAGCCCATGAAAGGAAAGGACAACATGATAAATTTGATAAACTATGGAAGGGTCCTTTCCAAATCGCTGAAATCATCGGGGATAATGCATTTAAACTCAAAACACTCACTGGTAAGGATGTCCCGTTGCCTGTCAACGGGCAATTCCTCAAGCATTATTTCCAAGCTTAGGACTCCATCTGGAGCCCTTGTCTGTAAATAGTAGTTTAGTTCGCTTTCAGTTGTTAGTGTAGTTTGCTTTCTGTTCTTAGAGTAGAGTTTGTCTTGGACCATTTGGCCCAAGGGTTGGAGTAGTTTCCTTTCGGTTGTTTAGTTTAGGTGTTTGAGGGAGCTCAGTGCTTATGTTGCACCAAGTCAGTTGACTTGGGATCTTTTAGCTTCCCTTTGTTTTGAGAGCAATTTTGGTTTTGGGGCTTTGCAAGTGCAAAGGGGGTCCATGTTATCACTCGTGGGCGAGTTGTAAAATTTCACACTTTTGGTGACAAAACAGGAGTTCGTCTTGCTCATTTCTTGAATATATTTGACAAGGTTCGGAGATTTTAAGCGCGTGCTTAGTCGTTGGTCTATGGTAGGACTTGTACTAAATTTGGGTTAGACTCGATAGTGGTTCTTGAGTTGCTTCTGACATGATTACAACATTTTACACTCACACTTAATTGCTCTGAGTTCTTGGTGTTTCAAAGTGAAGTTGGACTTAGTGAAAATCATACACCTGCTTCAGCGCCACTGTGGTCTTCCAAACCCTCCGCAGACTTCATTGCCTGCAAGCCAAACAAAAGATTGAAAAGAGAAAAGAATGAAATATTATGAAAAAAAAAAAAAGAGAAAAAAAAGAATGAAAAAAGTGCAAGATGAAAAGCAATATCAGAGTGAGAATAACAGATGAAAATTGGCTCTGAGGGCGTGCAATCATCTCTACCGGTGCTATAAAAATAATCACTAAAGGTAGAACCGTGATTGTGGTGCCACAGCGATAACTCCGTCGGGGCTATGGACGCCTGACCGGCAGCGGGGCTCTATCCAGGCTGCTTTTGGAGTAAGGATATTATAATAGCTAAGTCTAATGGATCCGAGAGATTATCAAGTTCTTGTTGAGCGGGGAATAAATCACTTGCACACACGTGAGTAACTTACGGTCACGGCGCTCAATTTCAACTTAAGAGCTCTTTCCCGGGTTGAGCGCTTGTCTTTAAGTAGATGTTCGAATGAGTTATCTTAAAATTTTCGTTCTAAGTTATTTCATTTTTGAAATGTTCAGGAACATTTCACCAGTGGAGTCGCCAGATGTTGTGAGTTTTTTTTTTACAACATCGCCCCATCCATGGGGACCCCCCCTAATTTTTTTTTTCGACCCTTTCAGACTTGGACGTTTCGGCCTTGCCCAGTCCTCTTGATTTTGATTGCCTGGCAAGTTCAGGGGGTGCAGTGTAATGTGTTTGGAAATGCATTTGATTTTAGATCGAAATTTTAGTATTGGTTTAAACTTAAAGGTCTTGATGATGTGATGACTTTGAATTGAAATTTTTTAATGTTATCTTGAAATGAAAAATGGGGTTGAGATTTATTTGGTTATTTGAAAATGATTTGTGGCCTTCAAAATTTTTGGCATTTTGGCAATTCAATTTATTATTTGTTGTGGCCAATTTCAAATTTTGTTTGGACAATGAATGATATTTTTGAAATACAAGAAAATCTGGAACGAACTGTTGAATTTTCGAAATCCATGTGTTGCCATGAAATTTTGAAATTTTTTTTATATACTTGTTGATCATTTCAATATGCGTTGAATGTTGTGTCAAGGAAAAATAAATAAAAAATCTAATGCTTGGACCTGTTTTTGGCCATGCCTTGTCATTTTCGAATTAATATTTAAATGTTTTCATGCTACAAAATCGAAAAATTGTATTGAAAGCTGCTAGGTCGGCCTCCATTTCGGCATTTTTAGAGGGCATTAAATGATTGCAATTTCAAAAGGTTGAGTTTAAATAAATTAAGGGCAGGTCGTCCCTTATTTTCCATTCGCATTTAATATTTCTTTCTTCTTTTGTTTTGGTGTAGGGTCGGCCCTAGAATTAGGAGGCTCCAGGGCGGCTATATAGGAGAGGCTGCCTCCCTCCTCTCCTCACTCCACCATTCATTCCTCAAGCAGCGAAACAACAAGGCAGAGCAGGGTGCGAAATACTTAAGACAGGAAGCAGCGACATCCACCAGAGGAAGCAGTGAAACACATTATAACAGGGCAGTCCGAACTCAAGATAGTACAGGCCCGAGTTTGGGAGCAGAAAATAAAGAAAGGGAGCAGGCCCTTGTCATTTGAGAGGCGAAATTCGTAACAGGCAGGCCTGTAGAGGCCCGAAACTAGCCTTGTATAGGGGCTCCCGAATTCATACCGAGAGCAGACTTTAGGGGGCGGCAGACCTAGTCTGATGTAAGGCATCAGATAGTGAATTTTGTGAAGTGAAAAGGGGTGAATTGGTGAGATGATTTCAGAATTGAGTGATGAAGTTGTTTTTATTTCGAGGATTTGAGGTCCAAATTTGTTAGGGGTGATTTGATTAGGAGCAAGGTGTTGTGGCCTGGATAATTCTCAAAGGGATCTCAGATTAGAATTCAGGAGTGTAATTTGGTCTTTTAATCTATTTTCCTTAGTTGTTTTGTCTTTTGGTCACACGATTGTTTGGGTGACGGAGACAAGTTTTGTTGAGAGATTGTAAGATTGGTTCATTAAGCAGATTTCTCGATTGTCGTGATTGGATTTTTCCCCTTTCTTGCTTGCTATGAATCACTCCATAGCGGATGCTAGTACAAGCAAGAATCCCATGGGGACTAATACCAAAATAGCTGACAAGGAAGATATGATGCCCAAGACCATCTTCTTCTCGAAACTTAAACGAGTCCGAGACACTAACATCGGTACCATTGACATGACGCAACTGAGGGATAGGTTGAGGAGAGGCCAATCCCCTATGGCAAGGAAGGTATACAAGTCTGGAATTGTGCAAGCCGCCGCTTTCCCTCCTACCTTGCCTTGTCCAGAACTAATCATGGAGTGTGCTTCCCGATTTGATATTACATCCAAGTCTATCGTCTTTGATGAGGGTAGGAGAATGTTGGCTAACATTGGGAATCAAGTGATTGAGGAAACATTCGGTATACCCCAACAGAAAGGAATGATAGTAGTTTTGATGAATCAAGCAAGCAGGTTCTTTCAGGATAGTCAAGATACCTACTTTGCTTTACTCAAGCAAAATTGGTTACATGAAGGAAAGAAGGGAGTTACCAAGGCATCAAAACTCACCAGGTCAGATTTTAAGTCAGAATATGGGGACCTCATCGTCCTCCTCAATCGGATCATGGGCTCTGCCCAGGGTGTGCATTTTGAGACTTGGATGTACTATTTTATTGAAGGCATTGAGAAAGGAAAGGAAAGGTTTGATTGGGCAAAAATCATAAGTGAAAATTTGGAGTTGCAGCTCAGGACGGCGCAGATTCAGAAGCGATTCCACATGGGGTCCTACCTCTTTTATTTGATCGCAAGATTATATGAGCATCCTGAACTTAAGGCTAGAGGGATAGTTGGCAATGGACCCGGACAGTATTTGGTGCATGAGTGCTACCCACAGCTTCATTTGCACAACACCAAGGATTACAAGATATTTTATGATGCCTTCGCCATGAGGATGGTAAGGATACTGCAAGGAGCACCTGCTAGGAGGCTCTCACCAGAAGCGGAAGCAAAAGTCAAGAAGTTTGGGAGTTGGTTCATTCAGTTTCCTCAATTCACTTATATTCGGGTGGCTGGGTGTACAACTTGTCCCAAGAGGCTTCCACGGTACCCGCCCGATAGGATAGTTTTGTTGGAGTTGGCTAGGCAACTTGAGCAGTATGACAAAATGATGAAACAGAGGGGTGAGCCAGGGGTTACCTTCTCTCTCATGATAGGCAATGAGAGTTGTCCCAATTCTACCGCCTTTGCAGCTGCAGGAGAGGAATTAGAACAATATCACTTGGCTTGGTATAAGGCAAGACAAGGATTCGATCCCCAAGGTCTAATCAAGATAGCTCGAGGAGAAACATTCAGGCATATCCCTACTTTGGAGGATTTTTGGGCCAATGCACAGGATGACTTTCATGTGAGGAAGCTGGCTTTCTCGAGGTTATCAGTAGACATGATGAGGGCATGCAAATGGAAGAATTTCAATATTCCGGATCAGTTGGAAGAAGATGAAGATGTGCTAAGAGAAGATTATAATACAGTGGAAGGAGCAGAGTTGGACCCGGTAAATTGGAATGATCATCAAGATCCATCTTTAGAGGCAATTAACAGAACAGTTGAGCTACATACTGAGTGGTGGTATAACAAGAAGCTTGGGCAGTTACAAAGTCGGAAGGTACGCCTTACATATGAGAAGATGAAGCAACCGGAGGAGGCTCCTACAAGGTCAGTTGGAACTCAAGGTGGTAATAGTGGTCAGAAACTGCAGCAAGTGGTTAAGAATAAGAGGAGTTTGGAAGTTGAAAGGAATAAGAAACATCTTGAGCCTCAAACAAAGAAGCAAAGTACAGTGCGATCAAGAGAAAGTGTAGCTGGGGCTCGGGGCCAAGAGGTGGATATAGGAAATCAAGGTGCGGCAGTGGAGGTGAGCTCTAGTTCAGAGTCAAGTGGATATAGTTATAGTACGGAGTACTCTCCTCTTTCAGAGAATCAAGTTAATGAAGATATGGCAGCCACTAGTGAGGAGGGGGATAGGCCTATTGATATTGAAGCTCCGTCGGATGAGGATGGCAACCGGGTGCTCAAGGCCGTCGGTGAAGGTGTGTTACCTGAACCAAATCCCGATGTGGGGAAATGCATTGCTCCTCGTTGGTTAAAACAGATGCTGATGCCAAGGGGTGAAGTTATGGCCATCCGGACAGTCGAGGATATTCAAGGGTTAGCGGAAAAAGAAGGTGATGTCGAACAGAGACAGATGGCAGGAACAGTGGCAAAAGTAATCAGAGACTGCAGTGATGGTCACCGAAGGGTTCAAATTGCAGTTCCAAAGGTTAACAAGACAATGGGTGAAATTGTAGCCCAGGATTATGAGATAGTGGAACACAACATGGGTAGAGTCACGGATGATATGGAGTGTGTGGAGGTTCAAGAGGGCCTTGCTTCGATAAGGGAGAGGTTGAGAATAGCAAATGAAAGAAATGCACAGTTGGAGTTTGAGAACAAGTATTGGAGAGACAGTCAGCCTATCCAACAGGTGCATCCAACCGCTCTTCCACAGTGCAGTGAGAACGGCCAAGAAGTAATATCCGTCCAGGAACAAGGAACTAGGAATTGGATCAGTCGTACAATTCAGGAGGGGCGAAGATTCATGCCTGCCTTTATCTCTACGTTCAGGTCATTGGTGTCACTCAGGGACAAATTCAGAACATTTGAAGGAATGTGGAGGGATTTCCTTCCAATTCGTGACTTGGCCATTCCTCGATTACATGCAGCTTTGGAGCTATCAGAGGGATCCTTGGTGAGGGCCAATGTGATTAACGAGGGAGGAAGGAGTATTATGGAATCTTGGTATGTTACCATGACTAACAGATTGAGATTACTTGAGGAAATACAGGATGAAATGGCACAACACAGTCCAAGCATCGACACTCTCATTTCAAGCATGTTGAGCGATGCGGGGATTGCACTTGATTTTGAAGACATCAAAGAGGAGGATTGTAATGAGACAGAATTTGGGTCAAGATTGGACGAGTTAGGGAAGGTTGTCATTAGAGAAAAACAGTTGGACCTCCTTGCCTCTCTCAAGGCCTTGATCGAGTTCACTAAGGATGATGAAGAGGAGAATAAAAAGATACTGCAGGCAGCAGAGAACATGGTGGGCATAGCAGAGCGCAGGATGAGGCATACACCTTGCCCTCCCATAGAGGAAATCAACAACATGTTAGCTAAGTTCATTACTTATGCTAAAAAGATGAAAGAAAAGAATAGAATTGTATTAGAAGATCATTTGATGTAAGCCCAAGTGGCAAATTTTCCTTTCTCTTTGGCTGGAGTAGGTGTCTGATTTTGATTGGCTACCATTTTGGTGCCTTCTTATTGGTTACCACTTTTCTTTTTTCTCATTGGTCCATTGATGAGGTGGCGTCTTCTCACTGGCCGGTGAGGTGGTAACCCTAATTAGGGTTTCTAGGATTCAATCTGGATCGTTGGTTTTGCCTCTTAATCTTGGCCACTCGTTGTAATTTCAGGCCTCTATATAAGGTCATGTACTCTCATTTGTAAAGTGTTGAAGAAAATTGTTGCTAATATAATACCAAAATTGCTTCTCTTATCATTGTTGTGTCTTGCATGGTGATTAAGAACACTTGGTGTTATTGCATGGTTTCTACTTCCAATTGTTAGAGATAGATTTCATTTCAATTGAGTTGTTAAAGTAGGATTTCATTTCAAAGTTGTTAAAGTAAGGATAGAGGTAGATGGCTAGTTGTATGGTGATATTGGTGAATGTTTGATAGGGATCTATATACTAGGCCACTAGCACCTTAGCGGCTTGTTGAGGAGCCTTGTGTGGTAATCTAGTCTCATTCCCTTTGAATCATTGCATCTATGGAGGTAGAGCCGCTGGCAAGCTTTCATTAGGTTGATCCCCGTCCATTTGCCAATCTTTCCATTCCATAGGAGTAGTAGTAAAACAAGAAGTAGCTTAGTAGTTAGAGTTTAAGAAGTAAAGTTGAAAGTGGTAAATTGGAAAATCATTTGAGTATGTATTGCAAAGCTAGATCTCATCATAGCAAGAATTTGACATCCTTGAAGTGAACAACGTAAGCCCGCCGAAGTGATTACCAGCAAATCACATTTATATAACTGAGTTAGTATCCACAGGTGTAAGGAACCTTGGAGTATTCTTATATACTTTTCAAGAGAGGATTGAGTGTTTGGTACGCCGTATCAAATATTTCAATTGCTATATGTTATGTAGTGGTACAAAACTCACATCAACAACCCCCCACTTCCGGCCTGTGGGGAAATGAAATGTTTCCCTTCACCCCCTCTATTGTTGGGTTTTTCTCACGTCTAACACCTTGTGCAACTTATCATTGCTACCCCTCAAACCCATTAGTGTCTCCATTGACAAACCCCCATTAGTTAGTGGGATCTCTTGTCATATACTTGTCATATAAGGAGTTTGATTATAATGAGGGGGTTTGGGAGTGGAGATCAAAATTGAGAACTTAGAAAACTAATTTTATCACTATCATAATATCATTGATCAATGATCAAATATCATACTATCAACACCCAGGATTCAAATGTGACTATTAGGTATTTAGAACCTTTTCCATAGTTTTAACTACAATAGGGAAGAGAAGATGTAAAATGTTGTAATATGCAATATATGAATTATGCTGAATCTGTTAGCAATTTAAGTTGTCATTAGTGTAAATTCACAAACACCATGCACCGGTAAAAGCTCACCGGTCACTCACGTTACTTAGAAGACATCGGTAGACTAGGAACAAAGTGTATGCAGCGGTAGATAAAGAAAAGGGAATACATCGGTAGACCGATTTAAGTACACAGTACCGGTCTTAGAGTGCATACAGAGTTGAACCGGGTATAAGGATACACCGGTCTAAACTACCTAAAGATCCGCACCGGATTCTGCGGAGCAATTTGAGTTAAAAACGGATTATACGGGACATCCACCGCTCAGAAGTGGAGTTATCTTTTTAACAAGAGTTAGCTTTATTTCTACGGATGTTTTAAAGGTAAACTCCAGATTAGAACGCATAGCTCTTTGCTAGTTGCATAATTTATTGCTGAGTTTACAGCCTGACGGTTCTATGAGTTAAGGGTTTCATTACGATGAACTCTTGTATAAATACAGGTCATAGGACGCAAGAAAAGTTGTTGTTGAGAGTTGTTAAAGAAACAGAGTAGTAAAGAGAAATCTGCGAAGAGATCATAGTCACCAGAGGTGAAAGGAAAAGAGGCAGAAAAGACTCAACAGCCAGGCAAACTGGGAAAGATCAACAAGTATGATCTAATCAGACAAATCAGTGTCATAATAGATCATTGCTTTTATAAGGTGTGAAAGCAAATTGAAATCCCTCTATCAGGGTGGACCTAATCGGTTCGTTGTAAAATCCCCTAATAGGGTAACATCTTTGTTGATGTTGAAAGACCTTTAACCAGGTGACTCTTAACAGGGTTAAGATCTTAACCGAAATTTTGTAAAATCTCTTAACCGGGTAGCACCTTAACCAGTGCTTTGTAAGCTCCTAACAGGGCACCTTCATTCTACAGTAGTGAAGTTGTGAGCTCTGTCTCACCATGGTTTTTTCCTTCTAACTGGGGTTTCCACGTATATATCTTGTGTTGATCTGTGTACTTTTACAGTTATGAATGTTTGTTTTACACTTTGCTTAGATTACAAGAAGTATTAAACAAGATTGGAATTATAGTAGAAAATATTTCTTTTTGATTCACCCCCCCTCTCAGTAATCTGTTGGTAATAACAGAATCATGATGATGCTCAAAGGCATTGATCATAAAATCATTATTGTTGTCAGCTAACTATTATATTAGGATTCAACACAAGGAGGCGGTTTTGTACTCAATTTGCATTCGAATCAATCAAATTTAATAGAAAACACTTTTGTGCTCATTTATGGACCCATTGGATACATCTTATCATTGAATTTTACAAAAAAAAATGTGTTTCTTATGAAATTTAATCAATTTTTTTTTTTAAGTTACTGAATTTTTGCTGAATTGTTGTGAGGTAAAGAAATAACAAGAATGTAAATCAATGATATAAGATTTCTACAATCCATGATTTAAATTTTTGACATTGCTTCTGGATTAGACCGCGTTTGAGTTTTTTCATCAACGTTAATGAAAAAACTAAAACACAGACTAATCTCCACACACACTCCATGTCATCTGTGACTTTTCACGTCATGCTCTAATATCTCATAATCCTGGGCCACAATTTCACCCACTGTCTTGCTAACCTTTGGCACCGCAATCTGAACCCTTTGGTGACCATCCTCATCATTCTTGATTACCTTTGCCACTGTTCCTGCCATTTGTTTCTATCCAACATCATCTTCCTTTTCCACTAACCCTTGAATATCCTCAACTGTCCAGATGGCCACAACATCTTTCCTTGGCATAAGCATTTGTCTCAACCACAGTGGTGCAATGCATCTCCCCATATTTGGATTTGGTTCAACTAGCATAGCATCACCAATGTCCTTAGGTGCTTGGCTTCCTTCCTCAGCTGATAGAGCCTCAATGTCAACTAGCCTATCTACTTCATTACTAACTGCCACATCCTCTTCAACTTGGTTCTCTGAAAGAGGAGAGTACGCCGTACTATTACTATAACCACTTGATTCTGAACCAGAGCTCACCTCTACCGCTGCCCTTTGCTCACTTGTATCAACCTCTTGGCTTCTAGCCTCAATTATGCTCTCTCTTGATGATACTTTGCTCTGTTTCTTTGCTGGAGGCTCCTAATGTTCTTTATTTTTCTCAATCTCCAAACTCCTCTTCTTATTCTTAACTGCTTGCTGCTGTTGCTGACTATTACCCCCACCTTGGGGTCCAATTGACTCCGCTGGAGTCTCTTCCTCTGGTTTCATCTTCTCATAGGTAAGGTGTACCCTCCGACTTTGCAATTGCTTAAACTTCCTATTAGACCACCATTCAGTGTGTAGCTCAACTATTCTTGTTACTGCATCTAAGGATGGATCCCGATGATCATCCCACTCAATTGGATTCAACTCCGTTCCTTCTACTGTATTGTAATCTCTCCTTAGCACATCTTCATCCTCTTCCAGTTGATCCGGAATATTAAGATTTCTCCACCTGATGGCCCTCATCATGTCCACTGATAACCTTGAGAAAGCTAACTTCCTCACATGAAAGTCATCCTATGCATTGGCCCAAAAATCCTCCAAAGTGGGAATATGCTTGAATGGAGCCCCATGAGATGCCTTGATTAGACCATTAGGATCAAACCCTTGCCTTTCCTTATACCATGCTAGATGATATTGTTCTAACTCCTCCACAGATGCAAAGGCAACAGGATTGGGACAACTATCATTGCCTATCATGAGTGAGATGGTAACCCCTGTCTCACCTCTGAGCTTCATCATTTTGTCATATTGCTCAAGTTGTCTAGCCAACTCTATCAAAACTATCCTATTGGGTGGGTACCTTGGAAGCCTCTTGGGACAAGTAGTGCATCCAGCCACTCTGATATAAGTGAATTGCGAAAACTGGATGAACCAACTCCCAAACTTCTTGATTTTTGTCTTCGCCTCCGGCGAGAGCCTCCTTGCGGGTGTACCTTGCAATATCCTTACCGTCTTCATGGCAAAGGCATCATAAAATGTCTTGTAGTCCTTGGTGTTGTGCAAATGAAGTTGTGGGTAGCACTCATGCACCAAGCATTGTCCGGGCCCATTGCCAATCACCCCTCTAGCCTTAAGTCCAGGATGTTCATACAATCTTGCAACTAAATAGAAAAGGTAGGACCCCATATAGAATTGTTTCTGATTTTGTACTATCCTAAGTTGCAACTCTAAATTTTCACTTATAATTCTAGCCCAATCAAACTTTATTTTTCCATTTTCAATTCCTTCAATAAAATAGTACATCCAAGTTTCAAACTGCATACCTTGAGTGGAGCCCATGACTCGATTGAGAAGCACAATAAGATCGCCATACTCTGATTTGAAATCTGACCTGGTGAGCTTTGATGTCTTGGTGACTCCCTTCTTGCCTTCATGCAACCAATTTTGCTTTAGTAGAGCAAAGTAGGCATCTTGACTATCTTGAAAGAACCTCGCGGCTTGATCCATTAACATTACTATCATTCCCTTCTGTTGGGGTATATTGAACACTTCCTCTATCACCGGCCCGCTGATGTTAGCCATCATCCTCTCTCCATCAAAGATTATAGACTTGGTCACAATATCAAGCCGAGATGCACACTCCATGATCAATTTCGGACAAGGCAAGGTAGGAGGGAAGGCGACAACTTGCACAATTCCACACTTGTAGATCTTCTTTGCCATAGAGGACTGGCCCCCTTTCAACCTATCTCTCTCAACTGTATCATATCCGTGGTACCGATGTTGGTGTCTCCGACTTGCTTCAATTTCGAGAAGAAGGTGGTTTTTGGCATCATGTCTTCCTTGTCTTTCTTGGTACTAATTCCCTTTGGGTTCTTGCTTGCACTAGCATCCACCATCCTAAACACTTATTTCTGCCCCTTTTTTCTACAGTGAGGTGGGACCACTTATCTCTGCCTCTTCGCCTAGGGGTGATCAAACATATTTCTGCCTCGCCAATTCCTATCACACTACACTTATCTCTGACCCTTCGCTTAGTGAGATGGACTACCACTTATTTCTGCCTCTTCGTTACCTATGGATAGACTACACTTATATCTCCCAACTTCTTTCCTAGGGGTGGGACTACACTTATATCTCCTTTTTCCAAATCCTAAACGGAAACTACACTTATATCTCCCAACTTCAAGCCCTAATGAGATGATGAGGTGATGGAATGGATGATGCAAGAAGAAAATAGGGAAATGTACCAAGAAAGAACAAGGAGAAAATCCGCCTTGTAGACCAACCTTCACCCTCAATCCTGAAACTTATCTTCTACACCAAACAAACAACACCAAAGAAAAGGATAACAATTAAGAGCATAAGTTAAGTTACTCACCAATCTACACCAATTTGTCCTAAAAATTGGCAGGGCTGGGCAAATCTGTAACCTTCTGCTCCTCAAAATGGCATGCTTCTATCAAAATCTGTAGTCTTCTTCCTTGTCAAATAGCAGCCTTCCCCTATCAATTCATAGTCTCTTCATCAAATAGCAGGCCTGGGCAATAATTAGAAGGCCCCTTGATGTTTGTGGCCTCACAAAATCACAAGTCCTAATATGGCAAATCTGCTCCCTTACTTGATATCGCAGCTCCCTGCTTGACAATCTCGCACCTCCCTGCTCCAAATTATATTAGATCTGCCCCCACTCTTCAACAAATTCGGGCATCTGCTTTATGTTTTCGGATCTGCTCTTATGCCTTGTGAATTCAGACTGCTCCTCTTAATACAAACTCGCTCCTTCAAACATAGCAGGCCCTCCCTTCACAAATTCGGCCCTGCTGTTGAGTCGCTGCTCTTATCACTATTCTTTGCTCCCAAACACTTTCGCTAGTCACTGCTTCTTCTAATATTTTCGCTAGTCTCCAATTACTGTCGCTGCTTCCTCTTGCTATTTCGCTGCTTGTCTTGACTGCTCCTTATTTGCGGTGAGAGATGGAAGATATGGTGTGAGAGAGAGAAGGGGTGGACTTCCTCTATATACCAAACCCTTACCACCTAATATGAGGGCCGACCTGCCCAAGGAGAAACAAAAAATAAAATTAGATGCCAAAGCAAGGGGCCCGACTTACCATAAAAGATATTTTTGCATTGAAATTTTTACAAACTAATCCTTGAATTTCGAATTATAATGGATGAATAGGTCACGTTATTGAAGAAAGGCCCCAATTTGATTTTTTATATGCCATGCACCATATACTAAGGCCTTAAAATTTCGAAATTAAAGCCTATACTTTACTTTCTAATGCAAAATTTGAAGTGCAAAGGCTAAATTTTAATTTCCAAAGGCCAGATTTCAAATTTTAATCTCAGATTTGATATTTTCAAAGGAAAATTTATGTAAACTCTCAATGCTAATGCCCAGATTTTGATTTAAAAAAAAAAGGCTCTAAATTGATCTCCAATGCAGATTTTAGATAAATTGCCCAGATTTTTTTATTTTAAAATGCATAGATTCATGTTAAAGTTCGAAAACCACAAGCTCAAATCCCTTATCTATTGCCCAAATTTGAAATTAAAAGCAAAATTATTATTTTCCAAAGGCTAAATTTAAACTTCCAAAGGCCAAAATTTCAAATTGAATAGCCCAAATTTTTGATTTTGGCAATGCTTTCGAATTCACTAAAGGAGAAGGTTCGATCATGCTTCACAATTTCATCAAGGATCAACACCAAAATCAAAATTGAAAATTATAAGCCTCCAATTTTGTTAAAATATGTTCGTTCGTGTTTAATAAAACGACATATTATATATACATATATATAATGAAATACAATATATATATTAAATTGAAGATATAATATATATATTTGATATATTAAATAATCATAATATATATATATATATATATATATATATATTGCGTAATACATATAATATATAATATTGAATCGGTTTTAATATAACTGTCAAAGTATGTTGACTGTCGTAAGTGGTATTAATTGTATTATCTGCCGTAAGTATAAAGTCACGATATCTATCGTGACTGGCATATGTGGCAGTCACGATAATATCGTGACTGTTCACATATGACGGTCACGATAGTATAATGACTGTCGTAACTTTAGTGCAGTCAGTTTAAATTAAAAGTTAGTTTAATTAAAACAACAGTCGTGACTTATATTATGATAAGTCATGACTTTTAATTCCTGCCACCTTTTCGGTTCAATATAAATATTAAATATATGTTGTGGGATCAATCAATCACAATGGCAATTGTTTCCCACAGCATCTTAGTATTCTTAAGCATCTTCAGATCTAAATTTCTTAACATGGTATCAGAGCAACAAGGTTTTTAAGGAAGATATATTTATAAACTCTACATAATAACTGAGCACATTATTAAATTTTTATATTATATAATTATGGCTCAATGCATGAGAATGGAAGACAGATTAGAAGGTCCCTCAAACTTCGTATCTTGGAGGACTAGACTTACCTCTATTCTTATGGAACTTGAATTAGAGGAATATATTGAAAAAGACATTAAGATGCCTGAAGAAGAAACGGAGAAAACAACATGGAAAAGGAGAAACAACAAAGCTAGGAAGTTAATTATTGATTCCGTAAAGGATGCTATCCTCCCTAGCATATCAAGAATTACCAGTGTCTTTGAAATGTTCAAAATCATTCAAGACACATTTGAGATCAATAATGCCAGCAGAATTTTAACATTAAAAGGTCAGCTCCTTAACATGAAAATGAACAAAGGGGAAACTATCACATCTTATTTTCTAAGGATATCTGAAATAAGAGATCAACTTCTTTGTATTGGAAATACTATAGAAGACACTGAACTTACTCTAATCGCGCTAAAGGGATTACCTAACTCTTGGGAAACCTTCATTCAGTGCATTAGTACAAGACCACCCTTACCTAGATTCGAACAATTAAAGAACGACTGTACTCAAGAAGAATCCAGATTAGCATCCAGAGGAATGGGGACTAAAAATGAGAATGAAGTACAAGCCCTTCATGTTAAATCATCTCAGAAAAAGAAGAGGAAATTCTCAAATTCAAATAGTGGAAAACATCACTTCAAGAAAGATCTCTCCAAAGTAAAATGTCATAAATGTGACAAATTTGGACATATTCACAATTACTGTCCAGAAAGACAGAAAATTCAAGCAGCCCTAGCAGAAGTGAAAAGACCAGAAAACTCACTCTTTTATCTAGCATTAGCAAGTGAACTAAATTCAAATAAAAATACTTGGATAATAGATAGCGGTGCATCAAGACACATCACTGGATTCAGAGATCAGTTCGAAACCCTCTCTGGAAACTCTTCAGAAGAAGTAACTATTGGTGACAACTCCACGTATCCGGTAAAAGGAATTGGGACCTATTTGATACAGATAAGAGACGGAGTCACTCTACAGTTACAAGAAGTATTATATGTACCTGGAATAAAGAGAAACCTAATCTCTATATCTGGACTAGCTGATCAAGGATATAGGGTAACTTTTAATGAAGAAAAGGTTCTTATCTGGAACAAAAATACGAACATAAAAAATGCAATACACATAGGGTCCAGAGAAGGCAGCTTGTTCAAACTATGTAATGAACAGAAATTAGCTCTAATTCACAACACACAACAAGATAATGAAATTTGGCACAAAAGACTAGGACACATTGGATATAGTGCCCTTCCTACCCTGCATAAAATCACTTTTGGTATACCTTCTCTAAAATCTGATCACTCTAGTATTTGTAAAGGATGTGCATTAGGAAAGAACATTAAAAAATCTTTTCCCACAAGTGAACGTAAGACAAATAGTGTTTTAGAACTCATTCACACTGATATGTGTGGCCCTATGTCTACTCCTTCCTTCTCTGGTGCCCTATATTATCTAATATTCGTAAATGATTATTCTAGGAAAACATGGATATATTTTTTAAAACTTAAAGAGTCATGTGAAGTTCTAGCAAAATTTCTAGAACTCAAAGCATTAGTAGAAAATCAAACCAATAAGAAAATCAAAACTCTTAGATCAGACAATGGTGGTGAATTTACTTCTGATAACTTCAAAAACTATTGTAAATCTGTTGGGATTAAGAGGGAGTATACTGTAGCTTATAACCCTCAACAGAATGGAGTAGCAGAAAGAAAGAATAGGACCATCATTGAAGCAGCAAAAGCCATGATGCATGATCATAATATTCATATATCTTACTGGGCAGAAGCTGCCAACACTGCAGTTTACATTCAAAACAGATGTCCACATGCGATACTTGAAAATACCACACCAGAAGAAGTATTCACAGGAGTTAAACCTGATCTTAGTCATTTAAGAGTATTTGGCTGTCCAGTATATATACATGTACCAAAGGAGAAAAGAACTAAATTGGAACCTTCTGGTAAGAAAGGTATTTTTCTAGGCTACAGTGAAGACTCTAAAGGATATCGAATCTATATCCCTAATCAGAAATCAGTAGAAATAAGCAGAGATGTAAAATTTGAAGAAAACTTCTCATCCTCAAATAATGAAGACATCAGCCTTATAAGCCCTGACAAAGATTTCTCAATTGAGGGAGAAAATGAATATAACAATTCAAACATGGACTCAAATAATGAAGAAGAAATCTCTGATTCTGAACCATCTGATTTAGACCATAATAAAAAGAGACCATTATGGGCCAGAAAAATGCTTGAAGAAAATAATGTGGAACCAACACAAATCTCCAGAGAAAACAAAAGAACTAGAACACAAAAATGTTACACTGCTCTTTTAACTGAACCCTCAGAATCAGAACCGGTCAGTGTTGAGAAAGCATTATCAAAACAAGCCTGGAGAGAAGCAATGATTGAAGAATATCAGTCCATTCTAAAAAATGATGTATGGGACATTGTTCTTAGACCTAAACATAAGTCAGTAGTATCATCAAAATGGCTATTCAAAATCAAGTATGCTCCTGATGGCAGTATTGATAAACATAAAGCTCGATTTGTTGCTAGAGGTTTTTCACAGAAAGAAGGTATTGATTATGAGGAAACTTTTGCTCCAGTAGCCCGATACACATCTGTCAGAACCATACTTGCCATTGCAGCATCTAAAGGATGGAAAGTACATCAAATGGATGTCAAGACTGCATTCTTAAATGGTAAAATTGAGGAAGAAGTTTACATTGAACAACCAGAAGGATTTCTCACTCATGACAAAGAAATATATGTATGCAAGTTAAAGAAAGCTCTTTATGGGCTCAAACAAGCTCCCAGAGCATGGTATGAAAGAATAGATCAGTACTTGAACAAATTAGAGTACTCTAAGAATATAGCAGATCCTAATATATACTTCAAAATTGAAAAAGGAGACATGATAATTCTAGTTCTCTATGTTGATGATTTGCTCATTACAGGAGAAGACCACCTAATTGATAAATGTAAAAAGGACCTAGTAGCTGAATTTGATATGAAGGATATGGGCCTACTACACTATTTTCTAGGACACTATTTTCTAGGTCTTGAAATTATTCAAAACAAAGATCACATTCTTCTTAGTCAAAAGAAATATATTTCTGACATTCTGAACAGATTTGGTATGGCAGAGTGTAAACCCCTAGCTACACCCATGGAGACAAATCTTCAAAAGTTAAAGGATGAAGCAGAAAATTCAGAACCTGCAGATGTTACACTGTTTAGACAGATAATTGGATCTCTCATGCATCTGGTGAATACTCGTCCTGATATTTGCTATGCCACGAATGTTCTAAGTCACTTTATGTGTGAACCTAAACAGATTCATCTAATGGCATCTAAGCACATATTGAGATATTTAAAAGGTACAAGTGAACTTGGACTAAAATATGACAAAACTGAAATTCAACTTCAAGGTTATTCAGATTCTGATTGGGCAAGGAGTTCCACTGATCGTAAAAGTACCATAGGAGTTTGTTTCAGTTTGGGTTCGGCTATTATTTCTTGGTTTAGTCGAAAACAATCAGCTGTAGCTCAGAGTTCAACGGAGGCAGAATACATGGCTGCATCTATGGGAGCTAGAGAAGCAGTATGGTTAAGGAAATTACTTTTTGACCTAATTGGTAAACCCCTATTACCTACTATTATTCATTGTGATAATCAGAGTTGTATCAAGCTCTCTGTAAATCCTGTATTTCACAATAGGTCAAAACACATAGAGATTCCATATCACTATGTAAGAGATATGGTAGACAGGAAAATCATTAAACTAGTCTACATTAGCACTGAAGAACAAAATGCTGATATTTTCACTAAATCCCTTGCAAGGGTGAAGATTGAGTTCTTCCGAAAGAAAATTGGTTTAATCCAAATGTAATTATTGATGTACATATTATTCATGAATATATATATATAAATTGAAATATTTCAAAATTGTGAAGATGACGATCTTCTGTGTATCGGTTACTATTTCAAGGTGACGATCTTGAAAATAGTAATCAGGTTTCAAGATTGACTCCTGAAAAGGGTTGAGCCGGATTGGTCCGGACATCTTGTTACTAGTGTTATCACTTGTGGTGTAACAGTTGTTAAGATAGACTCCTGAAAAGGGTTGAGCCGGATTGGTCCGGACATCTTAACATGTATATTGTTATTGTGTGTGATAACTTACCATGATATGAAAATTCTTCAAAGATGGTAAACTCTCTCTCAAGAGGGAGTGTTAAAATATGTTCGTTCGTGTTTAATAAAACGACATATTATATATACATATATATAATGAAATACAATATATATATTAAATTGAAGATATAATATATATATTTGATATATTAAATAATCATAATATATATATATATATATATATATATATATATATATATATTGCGTAATACATATAATATATAATATTGAATCGGTTTTAATATAACTGTCAAAGTATGTTGACTGTCGTAAGTGGTATTAATTGTATTATCTGTCGTAAGTATAAAGTCACGATATCTATCGTGACTGGCATATGTGGCAGTCACGATAATATCGTGACTGTTCACATATGACAGTCACGATAGTATAATGACTGTCGTAACTTTAGTGCAGTCAGTTTAAATTAAAAGTTAGTTTAATTAAAACAACAGTCGTGACTTATATTATGATAAGTCATGACTTTTAATTCCTGCCACCTTTTCGGTTCAATATAAATATTAAATATATGTTGTGGGATCAATCAATCACAACGGCAATTGTTTCCCACAGCATCTTAGTATTCTTAAGCATCTTCAGATCTAAATTTCTTAACAAATTTCACTTTCACATCATTCATCAAAATCAAAAACTCATCAAGGCATCGGGATCTAGAGGAAAAGCCAAGGCTAGTTCGAAAATGGGGGTCCCCAAATTGCTTGGGGCGATGGTGTGAAAACCTCACAACAATTTCATGATCCTCTATGTGTAACATCCATAATATCACTCAATCATAGCATTATCAACATCAACTATAAACTCAGAATTAGAGAAGTTTTGCTTCTCATTATGTATGGAATGGTGTATATCATGAATTTTCACGGACCGAGTTATTACTGTTGTTCTAGAATAAACAAATTCAGTCCTCTTGGAAGAAGCATCATAAAAATAACCATGCTTAATCAATGTATCATGTATGCCAACCTTTGAAGATCCAATTTCACTAATTACTCCATGAATAGGAGCTGCAAATTCATGTAATTGAGAGAGAATAACACTACTGTTCTTAATCAGAGATCTAGGACTAATTGTAGCCTTTCTCTCATTACCTTGGAAAACTTCAATGCAAGAGCACACTTGCATACACTTGGCAACCCAATCTAGTAGCGTATCAAGTCTTAAAACTATGACATCCTCATACTCAATTAAAGTATCAATAGCATAAGGGTGAGACATCAAAATACATATTAATTCTTGTTCTTCTCCATCTGCTGTCATAAAATTAGATTGTGGGCAAGTAGAAGTTTCCACCATAACTCCATGCTTATTTATCCTTTCATGAATGTCAGCCATGCTAGATTTGTCTTCACTATCCTTCTTGGATTTGTGCCCATGTGAAGTCAAGAGATTGCTGTCCCCATTCAGGAAATCAGAATTATGTTCAAGTTTTTCAAGGTGTCTTCATTGCCATTCCTTGTATTGTTCTTGAGGGTAGAGTGTCCTTTTATGAATGCTGACCTATGGAGTGTATCTTGCTGCAAGTAACATGGATATCTAGCTGCCATAGTTGCCACTAATCTAATCCATACCTCCACCTCCCTGAATGATATGTTTTCCCATATCCATTGTCTCCAAGGTGTAGTATGCAAAACAAACCACACATTATCAAAATGCAAGATCTTCTTAGTAGACAACGTCTTAGACTCCATAATCAGCTCTTTAAGATAAAATGCTTCATGTGACCTTAACATTTGCTTTTCGATTTTAGGTGATGCTTGATTAGCCAAACTGAAACGAAATATGTTCCATCCCACACAAATGGATATATCACTTGTGGTTTGTCCATCAAGTGTGTAACTATTATCATCATTGTTTTGAGCCTTTAAGGGGCTCTCTAAAAGAGGGCGGTCATAAACTCCGGGATGCCAACTAGACCAAACTAAATGTCCTAAACCATTCCTCCTTTTTTCTTCACACAACTCAACATGCTCTCCTTGTGGGCTTACCTCAAGAAGCTCTTTCCTTGCATGCTCATCATCTACACATTCTTGCCTTGGAAGAAATAAGGATCTGATGTATGACTCTCTTTGTCTTCTTGCTTTATCAAGCTGATTGCATATTTCCTTGACCTCTTGTAAGTGTTGTCTTGCTTGGGCAACAAGCAACTTGGACTTCTTAGCTCTTAGTGACCATCTAAACTTCCCAATTAATTCATAAATTGATCATCTAGACTCCAAACTGAAATCTAATTGATGCCACCTGTCCAAGGATGATATTTGAATGTTGTAGGCGAACTGACAGTCTCCCCTAAAAAATAGAGATCCTCCCTAAAACATAGGAAATGCAACCAAAGTCTCCAGAATGATTCCGAAGGTCCCTTGATGTGTTTTGGTCAACTCCCAGCCAATCTCTGAAAAGTAGCAATCCCTCCTAAAACTTTGGAGACTATCCCAAACTGCCTAAAACAGCTTATAAAGCCCCTGTGTAGCTCCACAAACCTCTGGATGGGTCTGTTATCCACTCTGTTGACCTACAAGAACCCTTGATCATAGGCCAACCTCTGCTATAGTCTGCACTGCCTAAGGAAGGGACATTACATTCAATGGGACAATTGCTGCTGAAATCTATTTGGATCGTTAAAAGGGAAAACATACGAGGCTTGCTTCAGGGGGGATAAAGATAAGCCCTCAAGACTAGGGAATGAATTCTCTCAATGCATGTACTAGTTTTCTTCATACCTTTTTAACATGCATGGAATGTTATTGCATTCATGTATTGTTATTGTACTCCTTGTAGGTCGTCTAAACCTCCATGTATATGACAAGCCTAAATGAAATGTAGCTCCCTAACAATTGCAAGGCATGCACTTAAGCTGTGAGTTTCACCAATTAACAGAGCATTAAGTCTGCAAAATATATAAGAAATTTAAATATAACCAAAACAACCCTTCATTTTGATATAAAATATTGCTATAGTTGATTTTTAAATTTTTACAGCACTACATGCTGATTTTTATCTTTCTAATAGGAACCATTATGCTTTTGGTTCCACAATGTCTATCTATTGTTATGTATATACTTCTACTTCCCAATTGATTATACAATTGTCACTACCCTACCCGCCTATCATTAGAACTTATTGGCCAGTGTCAAATTGAAGCTCCTAGTTATCACACATTGTTAACAGCTGAAAAGGAAATTTGTCCTAACCTAACCTTGATAATCCAAACAACCACTTTGGTATTATTATGACAATTAAAATGTTAAAATTCTTTTTAATAAGTAGGAACACAAGGATTCCATGTTAACAAACCTCTTTATGTTGATATCAAGCCAACAGAGTTTTGTTCCAATTTAGTGTGGCTTTCTATATATTACTTTTGGCAAGTACTATTATGAGGTTCAGATATGTTAAACAAATCAAATAGATGCCTTGTCTACCATTTCCCACTAGATTGTGTCTTTGGATTTATAGACATGGAAAGCATTACGATGAGCCTAAGGAAAAGGATATAGTGTTGAATACTGAGAAAGAAATAGCACGTCTCTTTACCATTACATGCTAATGTGCTTAACATCAAATGCAGAAGCATACCAAAGAATGTGTCTCTTTTTTAATGTCCTTAACATCCATTAGAAATATATGTCCATTCAAGATTGCCCACTTGCAATTTGCCTTAAAAACTTGATCAAATATGGTAAATCTTTGGTTGTGAAGCACGTCCCAGGTGCTAGCACTCAGTTTTATGTTAGAAATCAATGGAAAAACCTGATTAAATAGTGATTTTGTACAATTAGCCTATCATGACAGGTTGGTGGATAGTAAATGTGTTTTTGTAAAGAGCCCTGCTGGCTCGATATCTTAATTTATAAAATTCTTCCAAAATTACAAATTTCTCATGAACAATACTTTGAAATCTCAAATGTATATTTTGTATTTTCCACAACATATATAAAAACAATTAAACTAACTATCATATTATTGAAAGAAAATCTGAATTTGAGCAATTAACCTCAACCAATTGTTACTTCAAACATTTATTAAAAGAATGGCACCTTTTTAAGAAAAAACGGCAGTTGGAGATGAATTTCGGCTGTGAGAAAGAAATGCCAGCATCCAGCGTAATTCCCTATGTATCAAAGACTCTTGTTCATGCTGTTGCGTTAGCTGTAAATCATACGGCTCAGCTCTTGATGACTGAATGCCCCCAATAACAGATTGAACTCTAATCAACCACACAGTCCTTGGCTGTGTACGGCCCCCTGGTAAAGACGTACGGATTTGAATGAATTCCGTACGGTATTGAATGAACACTGCTCAAACCTGTTCCTATGCTGCGATCAGTCCACATTTCAGTGGCATTTAGTGAGCCAATTCAAAACGTAATCATCTTTAGAAGAAGATAGCATTTCTTCTAGAAGTCAAACTCACACCCTTATCACTTCAATTTAAATTTCTGCCTAGCAGATTCAATTCAGAATGCAAATTAAATTTGCCCAACTCAGTAAACATTCGGCAATGCAATGATATTCTCTCCAGAACTAAAGACCAAATATCAAACCTCAGCAACACCAAAAGAAGCATCAAAGTTTTCTCCTTGCAGAATACCAAACCCTAGCTCAACCAAGAAAAAACCAAATTCTCTCTCAACACAATTTTTATCAAAATCGTCAATGGGTAATGAAAGTGCTTTTTCGAATTGAATATATAGCTTTTTTGGAAAAAGCTTCAATTTCACTTTTTTCACTTAAGAGGCTTTTTAATGACAACTTCATTTATAACATTAAGTTATAAAGTCATTAAGTTATTAAATTAAAATAATTTAATTTAATAACGATAACTTTTAAAATAAAAAGCCACTGTAACCCACTGACTGCAACAAATCTGTTTCTAACACCAGAGCCTCAAACTTCAACTGCCCTGCCACAAATAGCCAACTGCCAGAAATAGCCAACTGCTAAAAATAGATTTACTATAAATAGTAAGTCTCTCAAACTAGAGATCTCCTGAAACTCGATCCTGAATCATCTGACACTCCGTGCAGATGCCCTGCTAATCCTGGCCATACCCAAAATACCACTTACTAAAAATAGTAAGTTGACCAAATTGACCCGAATGAAGAGCACACTTAATAATCTAAACCTCCAGAGTGGAATCCCAACACTGGCTCCGCCAACTGACCCCCTCTGATCGTCTGATTAGTTTGCGAGGGTCACCAAACCAAGCTAATCCCATTAGTCTGAAAAATGGGGACATTACAGTTTTTTGGGGGATTTATTTGGCGATTTACTTTTTAAACCTTTTAAAAGATGTTGAACATGATTGAAAATTGTGGCTGATTAAATCAGGATTTCTTGGGGAAAAAATCGTTTCAGCTGGGGATTTTTTCTGAAATAGCAAAAATTGGGGTTTTTTGAGGATTTATGCTTGTATGGTCTTGTGATAGGGCTTGGCATCACATTAATTAATGGCTGCAGGATTGTATTTGAGGCACTTGATGCCTCCATGATATATGTAGGTTTAGGCATCTTATCCAAATGGTTGTCCTAGGTGTCAGTCCTTGTACAACATATTTCCAAGCGGGTTCTTTGACTCGAAGGGGACAAGTTCTAGTAATTGCTATTGATTGGCTTAGGCTCGAGTCTAATACGGAATGGGAGCTTGATACAGAAGTCAGGAGTTCTCTATTTGCCATTGCATCTAACTTACAACATATATATTTTTTAAATACAAAATCAATGAGCATAAATTCAACATTAAGTACTATAAATTACTATTAGCAGAAATGTAGCATAAATTTTTATGTATCAGCATAAATTTAGTATAACCTAATGATTTTATTTCTAAGAAATATAAAATTGGCAAATAATTTGTTTATAGAAAACAATAGTGAGTTCTCTGGAAAAAACCAGTATAAATGAACAAAAAAAGCTCATAAATTCAATTTTTTGGAAGTAAAATGTTAAATACTAAATAGTATGAATTGTTTACAATCTACCTGCTAGATTTTAGTGGTTAAAAATTAATTGAATAAGCTGCCCTTGAATTCTTCTAATCTGTCCTTAAAACTTGCCTTAAAATCCTTGCAATTAGCTCGAGTGTATGCAAGAATACTTTGGGGGAAGTGAGAGGGGCGTGTTGGCTTTTATGAGCAAAAAAGTGCAAAGTTTGAGCCCTTTCTGCATTTCCCAGAATGCGTCCTACATCTTGTGAGTCAATGGCAGGCACTCAATGAGTTTTTACCATAGTTTGCAAACTCGGACTCGGAGAGTACTCGGCAAGCCCAAAATTTTCAACTCGGCAAAAACTCAGCTACTTAGAAAGAACTAAAAATTAAAATCTCTTAAAGAAACATAATTTTTTTGTAAAATTCAATTACAAAATGTATTAAATAAAAAATTGACATCTTGAAAGAGAGAATGCATGGTTTCACAGTAAAAACATGTGAAAAACACATTTTAACCATCGTTTTACCTACATCGACATTTTTACCCATGGTTTTTTTTGTCTATAAAAACATGAGAGTTAAACTTGTGAGTACTCGCCCAGTAAAAAAATAGAGTACTTGGCAACTCAGGGAGTACTTAGAGAGTTTGCAAACTAAGGGTTTTTCAAAGAACTTGTCAAAAAATCACCATAAAAACTTGTGAGTTACTCGCTAGAGCAAAAATTTGGCAACTACTCACGGAGTCTGCCATCTGGCGTATACACTTGTGCCCATCCACATGTAATTCCTAGCATTATCAAGCAATTGGTTTAATCATAATTTCACAAATGAGAACAAAATCAGCTTATTTGATTGAGGTGATTTTATCTTTCAAAAATTACAATCTTATTTCTTTGCAAACCAATGTCTCCGTTGAGAATTGTTCTGCTCACAGTAGCAATTAAAGTTTAATATGTATTTTTGTTTGTAACTTTATATTTATACATTTCAGATGCTTTTTTTATTGTCATTAATGTTGACTGTCGTACAGTTTCTGGTCCACAAATCTCAATTGTCATAATTTTTTATTTTATTTGGATATATCTTTAATATTCTTTTTTTTTTTGAGATTTCCATATCAGCTTTCATTTGCAGGTTACTTTGATTGGACTGATATGAGAAGCTAAATACATCTTTTCATTTGATCAGGCTGTTGTCTTTTTAGAGAATGCTCGGTTATTGTGGCAACCGTTACTTCAGAAAACTATTTATAAGAAAGCTATGCGGTTCATTTTGCAACATTTCTTTGCAAGAGTTGGTTCAGAAATTCTTACACTAGATGATATGTCTGTGGAAGAGACTTTGCAGGTGCTTCTGCAAATTCTAAGGAACATATTTTTTGTTGATTTATTGTTACAAGTCAAGCTGGAAAGCTTTTTTATATGACTGAAATTATTTTATGGATAACAGCTTCGTAAATTGGTCCAGACCGCTATTGGAAATATGTCTTCTTTACTGAAGTCTGTCATTGATGATGAAATGAGCTTACGGGTCAGTGGAGATAGTTTTGAAAAGGATGACAATGATTCTCAAATCTTGTGGGATCAATTTGAGAAACTGATCCCGTCATTGCACAAGCTTCGGCGAATCACAGGCATGCGCATGATTTTCATGTCATTCTTTATTTGTTTGTTTATCCTTCTCAAGCTATTTGTTTCCTCTGTAAATTCTTTTGGGTTTTCACCACATCTTGCTATCCTTACTACCCTTTGCAGTGTAAATCATTTGCTTTTCTGGTGCTTGCATAACAGATCTTTTGGACATGTCATTGAAGTCCATCACACTTTCATGGGAGAGCGGGGAGCTGATTGTCAGTGGCTTCAACTCTTTAGAGGTAGTGATTCATGGCTCCTACTTTTTTCCATCCTTCCCTAAAAAGAATCAGTTGTGATTCTATAATGTGCAGGGGATGATAATCTATCCATCTAATGTATTTCTATATTTCTATTGAACTGGTTATTATTTCTGATAGGATTATCCATACAATGGCTCCCAGAAGACGCTCGAAGTTTATTGCTTTTGCTACAAATAGCATCCAACAAAATTTGTAGATGCAGTGCTTTACTTCTGCTCCAAATTCTATCAAGGTTTGGCATATAAGAAAAAGGCCAAAGTTGTAATCCAATACCTAATTAAGGCTGTTCAGAACTACTTAACAAGGCTGCCAAGGCTAAGATACCATAAAAATAGATGATGAATAGGCACCACTATAGGCATAGGTATGCAGCGTGTAATGGCATCAAACTCATTCCATGAATCTCCATTGGATATGCGTTATGTCTCCCTTCATAACTAGCAATGCTGTTTACATTCAACAGTGTTGGCCCTGTTGTAAGATAAGATCTCCCTTCTATATTGCTTAGAGCTCATACCTAGGTCCATTCTCTGATGGAATTATTTTACCAGCCTGACTTTTAGACTATCCCACCTCAAGATGCTCATTGTTTCCTATTACCCACCTGTCTACCCAACCATCAAGTAGCTCTCCTTTCTTCCAGTTTAAATGTGATATCTTAACCTTGAATCAATACCAGTAGTGTGGATTGTCACCTTACTGTAAGTTCAGAAAGAACCAGTTAACCCGTAGCTCCCAAAAAGGAAGGTCTACATGCAGTAGGAATTCTTAACCAGCAGTAGAAATTTTTCTAGGCTCATCATAACATTTTAGGACATGTAGATGCATGCATCCAAACTATGAACCTGAAAATCAGAACCAAAGAATTCCAAAACCCTCTGCTCAAGAAATGATTTTTTAATTTTTGCCAACGTATGGATAGCAACAAGAATCTGGTTATTAAAACGAGAACTAGAAGAAAGATATTGCTGTCATAAAGAAATTGTTCCGCTGTGGCTCTTCTGAAAAATAATTTACAGAAAACCTGCATTAGCGTGGTCTTCCTCTCCATATTCTTAAATGTCAGGCACCAGCTGGTGACACTTGAAGCACTACCAATAATCATGGTAGGAATGTGAAAAATCAATCTACCATTCAGTGATTCCCAATCAATATCACCTAGGAAGCAAGCGATGAAGGAATTTAATCAGGCCAAAAGATTGGGGAACACCATACTTGCAGTGATCTAAATCCACCCAACCTTGAGGATGCATTGAGAATATCGCCCTTCGTGTTTCATTCAGTGCACCAAATTGTTACTTATTCAGTGGTACAGAGGGATGTGTCCCCTGCATTTTTGGCCCCTCTCCCCGTCCTGTCTGGGGACGGGGGATGCCTTGGGGATGTTTTCCTGACATCCCAAAAATGTCTCCTTTCTTAGTGGACGTCCTTGAAACACCAAGGGGACCACTGGATGTCCTAGGGACACATTGGGGACGGCCAGCCATCCCCTTTTTTGCAGTGCTCAAAAAACATTAGTCATAATTTTGCCCTATAAATGCATTTTTTTTTCCATTTTTGCACCCACTCTATCATTGAGTTTTTCTCACATCTAACACCTTTTGCAACTTATCATTAAAGACACTAGATGAGCCAGCCTCTCATACTTATAGTCTAAGTCACAAGGTTCGAATTCGAGTCCGTGTTCGACACCAATAAAATTCGGATGAAGTTCGACAAGGACAAGAAATTCGAAAAAAAAATCGACATTAAATTTGTCTTTTATAAATCTTTTAAAAAAATATATATAAATGTTATATCTACAAAATTATCTAAATAGTTAACATTTATAAATCGTGATAAATTTAGCAATCTTAAACCATAAAAAATACTAAAATCATAAAAATAAAAATGATATTTTTAACTTAAAAATGAAAATATAATATTTATATTTTTTACTTAAAAAATAAAATGAAAAAGTTACTCTTTTTTTTTTTTTTTGATCGGTAAAAGGCCGAAGGCCTAGAAAGTTTTTTATTAATATAAATAGTTATTTTACAATGTCACCCCGCTCATTGCGGGCGCTGGTAGGAAAGAGCGGGGTTGAGAAAACCTCCAACCTTGCCCGGGACCATAGGTCCTGTCCTTATACAAAATTTACGTGGGCATACCCATGACTCGACAATTGTCGAGATTTGTTAAAATACATATTTTCGGTAGGCATACCCATGGCTCGATAACTATCGAGATTTGTACATATTTTCGGGACATACCCACGTCTCGAAAAAACTCGAGATTTTTTTTCTTTTAAAATCATGATCTAGTTAATATGCATTGATTGGTGATTAGACAAGGATTGAGTCATTTATACAATTAAAATACAATATCTGATCCTCTTACTTTGTCGAGAATGGGTATTGAGCATCCGAATGATAGTCCTGCCTGTAAAAACAAGACAAAAACCCTCCAAAACCAAAGGTTAACCGGCATCAAGACAAGAATATACTGCATCTTTGCTACAAAACCTTTAGATGAACACATTTCTTACTATCAGAATAATAAAAGAGACAAATTTACCTTTGTGATTACTAATCCTTACCGATTAAGAATGTTATTTCTTGCCATATGTTAACATTCATTAATCATAACATTTAAGAAGAATTTGCAGCAGGACTAAGCAGTCTCCTCTAAACTATACTAATGCTCTGCCTAATGCCATGTCATGCCTGGCTGGCTATCAGCAAGAAGAGTTATGCAGAGATTCATTGTAGGCCTCTATAATTTGATAAAATTGATTAAACAGAAATTACTACTCTGATCTTTCAAACTCCACAGATTGTTAATGCAAAATGCTAATTTGCTTATACATATGGTTATATATATTTATAGATTATATATATATAACCATGTGTACATACCCTTATCCGAAGCTTATCCCTTTATATAAAATTCCAAATAATGGTTGCATATATATATATATATATATATATATATATAAATATTGTCATCAGTATATCTATATTTATATATACTTATATATAAAAGTAGCAGGAATGAAGAGATCGTCCAGTTCCTCAAACCGACCATACTTTTCAGCACTGTTACTTATTATATATAAACCGATTTTGAAATACACATAGAAGGAAGCTTAGAGATGTATATAAATATATATACACGGGCACCAGTATATATATATATATTTATATATATCATTATAAATATCTGAAAGTATGAGTCATCAAATTATAAAGGAAGTAAACATTTGTCTCTGTCTCTTGCTACTGAATTCACATCTACAAAGGTAATGATCCAGATCTTGAATTACTCATTTAAAGAGAGTCATAGCTTTATTTGTTAAACCAAACAGTCCAAGATTTTATCAACACGCGTAACTTTTGCTGAAAGCTCCATCTTAATCATAACTTTCCTTTCTGTACTTCTTCCCCTGTTGAACTGTTATCTGGAAGCCAACCTGTTATTCCATATAGATCAGAGCAGAGCAGAAATCAATAGATTCTTTACGCCTACCACAGAGATCATTAGAGATCTATAGCTGTCTTAATTCTGTCTACTTGTTCTTTCCATCATAGCTCTAGTTCTGTTGTGGTGATGCTACCACAATAGACTACCAGGCATAATGCCAATTTCCTTGAAGTCGGTCTAGAAGTACCTTTAAATCATTGCCCTGTTTCTTTTGCTTTTTGCTATAATCGATACAGTACTGAGATTATAGACCTTTTCAGTGCCATGAATTGCACTCATTACATTGCTCATTGTAGTATATCCTAATCTCAACACTGTACTTATTACATGATGCTAGGAGCAGTAAAACTTAAAGGTACTTCTGGATAAAGGTGCTGTGATAGCTATATTTCAAAGATTACTGCTGAAAAGAGCTTTTTGTTATTATTCTTTAATCAATAAAGTGGGTTTTCTTTAATCCCTATTTGATAGAAAATGGCTAATACTATATTAATATTTTAGCCTACAAAACATACCAATGAGTTACTAGATTTATATTATTAGGGGGGATAAAAATCGATGCAACCTAATTAAAGTCAAAATTGGTTAGGGATTAATCCAAAGAACCCCTGTACACAAATACTTATAAACTTCGGGGTTATGCTCATAATGAGTATCTTGTGCGCATTTGAAAGGATAACATACCATTCTTGATCATCATGCTTACCTTTAATTGAGCAATAGCTATAATTAAGAGCCTAGCTGTACTGTTTACTTATCCTCATCATCATTACTCCTTTTCGCTATGCTGATGGTGATTGCAACCTCAAGCTTTCGAAACATGATGACAGAGAGTATATGAAAGGACCATGAGGCGGATAATAGAATTACCAAATATCGGAGGTACCTAGATGACCTTGCTGTGCTTCCTAGTCTCTTTCCTATAATCATTACAGTACTAAGTTTAGTGGTAATAAGGAGCCATCTAATCATTACAATTTACTTTCTAGCTGATCACTGCAAAGGATCTAACCTCCTTACTGTAATCATTACAAGATACTAGGAGCTTAAGGGAGAGAAAGAGCTAATAGATGTACATGTGCTGTATTAGCCAAGTTTGATGTCTTATAGAAAAAATACCTTATGTGTTAATATACTTAATCCATTGATTGGTTGTTATAGATTAATGATGAATACTACTACCTACATGTATCACTGTAAAGCTACTAGGTCTCTAATGATAAGTCGACTAGTTTTCTTAATGTCCTTTTAAAGTTTGTAACTTATCTGATGTATCACCTCCTATATATAAAAACTTAGGGGTTATCTTGGATATACTGATCCATTGTTACTACTCCATTAGCTCCTAGATTGGCTAGCATATCTGCCTCTGTATTACCTTCTCTGTATGTATGTCTGATTTCATATTTAGATACTCTTCATTATTTGATTAATCTCTTCTATTTTCGAGCTCAAAATCCAATTAGGTGTTTTTTTAGTTCGAATGGCATTGACAATTACTTGAGAGTCTCCTTCAATTATAACCTTGGAAATGTTAAGACTCTTGCATAACTTTAGACCCTCTAATGTCGCTATGCATTCAGCCATGTTATTAGTGGTAGGGTTGATGGGCCTGGAGAATTTAGCTACCACTTCTGACTTCCAATTACGAATAATCCCCCCAATACCTGCAACCCTAGGGTTACCTCTAGACGCTCCATCAAAATTAAGTTTATGCCATCCCTCTTTCGAAGGAATCCATTTACAGGAGGCTCTGTCAGCCTTCATTTTGGGTCCCCCTTTTCCATATAAGGGAGGAATGTCTAGTTTTGGCCATTTAAATCTAATTTTGTTATCCCAACTCTTGAAAGATTCTTCATAACTTAACTTGTCTCTGAGTTTGCTGTTAATAATTTCTACTATTGACGCTTCTATCTTGTTTGTGATTGTATTCCATGGTAGTTTTTGATCGGTGAAAATCCTTCTATTTCTTTCTTTCCATATTTCTCAAACTACTATTGATGGGGAGATAATCCAAATATCCTTATATAGATTGTCTTTATAAAGAGATGGCCATGCTTTAAGGTTGCTTAATAGATCAGATTGAAGAGCAGACTTCCAACCTAAACATTGGTGAAGCCATTTCCAGCAGTTTTGTGCATATGGACAGTTAAGGAGGATATGATTAACATCCTCAGAATGATTCTCACACAGGGGGCACCTAGATGGCCCTTCAAAACCTAATTTATTAAGTCTGTCTGTTGTAAGAATTTTATTTTGCATAGCCGCCCATAAAAAGATGCCAGTTTTAGGAAGGCAAGATTTATTCCAACAGAGGTTCAACGGTATATCTATATTGTCCATTTTCTGCTCCTTAATAATAGAATTGTAGCCCTCTTTAACAGAATAGTTACCATTATTGGATCCTGCCCAGATTAAAATATCTGATCTAGATTTAAGTGATACCTCTCTATCTTTTAGAATTGCCAAAAGATTCTGTTTCTCATGCCATACAGAGTCAATTTCCTCTAATTCACTCCATTTGGAAACTCTTTTCTTACAAAGGTAGTCCTTAAAATAAATGCCTTTAACTTTTTTACATTCTTCCATAAACTCCAATGAGAAGCCCTGTTTGCTTAGGGGAGGAAGTCCTGCCCACAAATCGTCCTAGAATAGAGCTTGATCTCCTGCACCTACATCCCATGATAGGTATTTAATAATAATCCCTTTGCAATCTTTAATAAAGTTCCAAATCCGAGAGCCTTTAACATGTGAGTGCGACCTGAATATATTAATGGGGTCCGCATCGGGAATATATTTATTTAATAATATTGTCGCCCATTTACTTCTAGATTCCTTATACATTCTCCATATTAGTTTAGCTCCAAGAGCTTGATTTTGCCATAAAAGATTTTTGATGCCAAGGCCCCCCTTAGAAATTGGTTTACATAAGGTTTCCCATTTAATAAGGGCAAGTTTTTTGTCTTCTGATGGGCCTTGCCAGTAAAAATCTCTAAACATTTTGTCTAAGCTCTTTTTGATATTAGTAGGGAGGGGGAGAATTGATATATGATACGTGGGTATGGCGAAAAGAATTGATTTTATCATAGTCGCCCTACCTGCTTTTGTTAACCATCTTCCTTTCCAAGAACTTTTCTTGTTTTGTACTTTGGTAATCACTTGTTGCCATAGTTTGGAGGATAAGAGACCTTTATCCAGGTCAATGCCAAGATATTTGCACGGGAATTTGCCAATTTTGTATCCCATCATATTACATATCTCCATTTCTACTTTCGGAGAGGTGTTAATAAAGAAGATTTCTGATTTAGTGGGGTTGACACGTTGTCCTGAGGCTTTCATGTATACGTTTAAGATGTCTTTAAATGCTCTAGCTTCTTGCCTGTTAGCATAGCCAGGTAAAATCATATCATCCGCGAATTGTTGGTGTGTAATATTTGAAACGTTTTCCGATGCCTTCAAACTTTATTTTAAAACATAAACAAAAAATATTTAGCTTTAGAAAACAAAAATAAAAGATATTAAATTTTATTTGAAAACTATTATATATATATTTTGTTTTAAAAAAAATAATTAAAATATAACAAATTATATATAAATAGTTAATTAAAAACTTGTAACCATAATTAAATTTAAATTTTTTATATATATTACTTTTTATTTTAAAAAACAAACTTGAATTTAAAAACTTATTGCCAAAATAATAAAAGGTTTATTTTTGAAGCCGATACACATTATTGATAAAACGATTGCTTAAAATTTTATAAAACATAGGAAAAGTAAATGAAATTATTAAAAGAAACTGTGCTGTGCAGCAGTAGCGTCTTCACGGCGACAACTTTTCCAGAGATTTGGAATGAGCAGCGGCAGTGTCTTCCCGTGGTGGAAACTGTGTTGTCCACCAGAAAATGCATCTATTTTGGTGTCTTAAAATACTATTTTCCTTTCCTTGTGCGCGTCGGCTGCTGCGACTAGTACCTCTCAAACTCTAGCCTGTGGCCAGAAGAAATTCAGCGTGCTCTATCCACTAGCAAAAGCTATGAAAAAACCCTTAAAAAGCACTCTGCAAAAATACATTTAATAAAACTAACCACGCCCTGTTACGTACGATTTTTTGGATGAATTTTAACGAATTTCAAATATCTTTTATAAGTTCGCCGAATTCCGAACTTGAAGCCGAGAATTCGGCGAACCCTGTGACACAGCTTATAGTGGCAGTGGCTCAGGCTCTGAGTCTGATTTTTACGCAACTTTGGCAAATGCCGATTAGAGGCAGCCATCATACATTCTATTACTATGTTTCTCACATTTGTGACTTTGTCATTTTGACATTTTAGTACAAACTTGTAGCCTTTGGGCAATTTATTTTTATATCATATGCACATTTACTGTTTGACATGAATTATGGAAGCAATTAAGTAGCTGTACTACTATTAATTTGTTCAACCCTCATCACTCATGTGAACTCTATAGTGTATATGACAATATGCCAATATGATTACATTTGTAATTTTATCAATGTTATGTTATCATATGAATATTTGTAATTTCCCTATATATTTACAGCCATCCCCTTTGACGTGCCCTGCCGTCCCCCAAAATCCCCTAAAGGAATCCCATCCCAAAATGTGCCCCCCTGTCTCACTGTCCCAGAAACTCGGTGGAACATAGATTTTTCTTCTTTGCTTTCTGCAACTCCTCCATCTTTTTTCTTATGGCATCTAGTTTTGGTTTGTTGGATGTATTTAATGAGATTGTTTTGCCTACATATCCTATTCTCATTACCCTCATTGCTACTAAATGTGTTTCTGCTTTGTTTTTGTAATGACTTTGTGTAAGATTTAACTAAATTCTTTGCTTATGGCCTTCTATAAATCATATTACTTTCAGTTCGTCTAACTTGAATTCCATCTATCATTCAACTTCTCTAAACCTCCTATCTCTCCTAAACTGATTCTTTTGCTTCTTGTGTAGTCTTCTTCAAGTACTTAATGGCATCATTTTTGAATTTGTGTTTCTGGAACTTGTTAATGATGCATGTTTTCTCGAAATCCAAGCTTTCTGGCTTTAAATTCTTGACTGAGGTTTGCAACTCCAACACTCTTATACTAGATGCATCTATCAGTTTGTAGAACTTGATATCTGAATCGTCTAATTTTTTCAGGAAATATAGTTAGACATCAACGAATAATTTTGCTTGAACATTTATGGTTTTAAATGCCGTTAGCATGTAGAATGTCCTGTAATTTTTGTACAGGGCCTCACACTATACATTGGACGGTGAACCTGTACACCACCTGATCATCAAACTTTAAACTTGCACACCACCCGATCATTAAAGTTACAAATTTCTCTTCTATCTATATCATGGTAATATATGCATGCCAAAACCAATTCTTGGCATTGGTTAGAAACAGGAAAAGAAGTCCCCTTTACTAATCCACTGTCCCTTGTTCTTTTCAAAAATCTGTTGTCCTGCTTTTGATTTTACAACATGTTCTTCAAACACCATTTCTGAATGAAACCCTTGCTGCCCTACTCTTCAATTTAAAAAATCATGCTGTAAATGCTATAAAACTGACACAAAAATGCTGCACAAAATCCCTGTTGAGGATTTGAAAAATCAGCAACAAAGATTTAGAAATAACCACACAAATCTGATTATGGAAGCCACAACAAATTGCTGAAAAAAGTACCATGTAAAGCCATACAAACCCTTGTTTTCATCTGTGAAAAACTAGTAATCATGGATGCCAAAATCAGCCCATGGAAATTGTGAGAAACAAAGCCTCCAACCCTTATGAAAAGATAAAACCCTGGCACATGAATGCAGAGAATTTTATGGCACTATACCCTAGAGGACTGCTGAAGCATGAGATTTTAGGAGAGCGAGACCCTGGCAGGGCAACATCTTATCCAGACCTCATCAAGACTTGAAACTGCCTTTGAAACCTTAGTGTTTTACACACCAAGAACATAACTATGTATAGAATCAATGCCAACCTTGGTGGTGTCTTACAATGGTGAGAAACGATGAGGAAAACCTGGTGTAGCATGCCTCCAATCTCCTGAAACCAACAAACTGAAGTTTGAAATGTGCTGCTCCTTCATCAAACACTTCACGTGCTCCTGCTTCAAGCACTCCAAGTTGGACTGACAAAATAAACCTCTTGCTGACTTATAACAATACCAAGGTCCTGTGTGCTTTTTTTAATGCTTTTTTTCAATGTTTTTTGTTTTGATGGAAAGGGATGCTTAGGTGTGTGCTTTAGAGGATTTTACTTCTCCAAAGCTGCATTGTGAGAGTTACAACATGATAGGTAAATAGGAAGTTTGTACCTTGGGTTATGTGTCAGTGGAACAGTTGGATTTGATTTGCAAAGCACGCGTCTGGAGTTTCATAAGCAATTGGCAAAATTTTGCAAAGCATGCTCGAAACAGGCCTTTGCCACTTGAAACCTGGATATGACTGGGAATGTGCATGCCAAAGAAGTTCATGTCAAGCTAAGACACATGCTTAAAAACCATTCCTTTAACCTTGGGATCAAACTCAAACAAATGTGCTTTGGTGTTCATCACTTTTTCCTTGCTGTAGTCATTTCACCACTTTTTGGTTCTACCTGTGTGGATGCACACTTTCACAATCTTTTCCGTGGGCCGTGGCAAATAGCCCCAAATCATGTCCTTGAAGGGATATTGCCCAATGTTCCTTATTCATTTTTAGCTTTGGCAAGGTACTCCCTAGAGGCCACTTTGCCATTTTTCCCTTGCTTAGACAATTTTGTGTCTTGGACCAAGACTCCTCGATCTTACCTTCAATCATTGACCTCGAAAACATGATTGGAACATCCCTAAATGATGAACTTCTCATAAGGCAAAAACAAGTGAGAAAGGCACAATCTGGACATTCAGGATCTTTATGTGGCAAAATGGACTAAGTAAAATATGCAAAAAGTACATCATCATGAAAATTGGAAAATCTAATGTCCAGATTCAAATTAAAAAGAAGTCTATATGAAACATAAAACATAGAGATAACATAGGGAACTGAAACCGTAGACACAAATGAACCTGGGTGCAATAAATATGATAAAATTAGGGTTTACAATTTATATCACTCAGCTAAAACAAGAAAGAGGCCCTTAGCTAGCTACACAAGCATGGTATGTCGTGGTAACAAGTGCAGCAACAGTTCTTTTGTTTTCAGGTCAATTTAAATATTTAATCTCTTCTATAGTTACAATACACTAAGACCACCGGTTTTCTTCATCATTTGTGCTGAATATGTTTGTCCTTGATCCAAATGGAGAGTTTCTTTTCTATCAAATTGCCTCATTATGGCTCATGTAGCAGTCATCTTTGGTCATCTCAATGAGTTTCTGTTCCAAGTATAATTCGCTTTGGGTTCTCTTCTCACCTGGGTACGAAATTTGTATTTTTGTTGGCCAGTTTTTACTCTTCTGAATACCTAGCTATTTAAGTTTTACTCTTCTGAATATCTAGCTATTTAGGTTTTTTAAAAAAGGTACTGTTAATTAAGTACAAACTTATTATTCAATTTTAATTTTAATCTTATGTATATATATGGTGCTGATTATATATATAAAAGTCTATTCTAACAATATCACTGTTATTTGCAGGAGAAGAAATCTGAGTGTATGCAGATGCAATAACCTTGTAATTCAAATATGTTTGATGAAGGAATATATATTAAACTGAGTTTGCTGTTTTCTGTACGTAGTGTTGTCCTCAATTTTAATATCACAAAATTGAGGCAACCCTTCGGAATTTTCTTGTGAATTCGTAGGTGTATCCTCTACGATTTGGATGTTTTGGATAATGTGTTATAAAAACAATTCTTCATCCCTGAAATGCTCTTTGTAACACACATTTCATGCGTTCTTTATGTCCTTTTCTTCGTTTTTCTCTTTCTTGTTAACAATTTTTAATCTTGATTTTCCCTTGAGTCAAAAGCTCTTTGAAATACGTTCATTTCGAGCTAACTTAGACATCAAATGGAGTTGTACAACTCACGTTATAATGTAAAATGTGGGGTTTTTCAGGCTGACTGCATATTCTTTAAAAATCCTCCAAAAGTGGGTTTTTTATTGTCAATTGCACGAAATAAAATTATTTTTAATATCTAAAATGGATTTTGAGATCCATTTTTAAATTTCAACTCATTCTGAGTTAATTTGATCATAGTTTTTAATGATTTTATGAAAATTGGCTTTTTCTAGTCTATTTTCATGTTACTTTATTAAAAACTATAGTTATATATTAAATTTAATTAAATTTAGTCACTTAAGTGCATAAAAGTGGGGTTTTTATCATTCATTGCATATCATCCACATGCAAGTCATCTTTAAAAACCCACTTCCAATAAAATCTAAATATTAAATGCATAAAGGTGGGCTTTTCATATGCAATTGCATATACTTGAGTTTAAAATAATGCATTTCAATGTTATGTTTTACAACTTAAGTGAAAAGGTGGCTTTTTCAAGCCTAATTACATGTGCAGTTGATATCTAAAAGTACGTATGCACAACTTAAGTGGAAAAGTGGCTTTTTCCAAGCCAAATACATATCTTTTGAAATATGTATTTACACTCAAAAAATGCTTATTTAATCACTAAAGTTATAAAGTGTTGTTTTTATATGCAAATGCATATATAAAACAACATTTTTAAAACCATTGAAGCTAAAATACATTTTATTGACTCCAAAAAGTGCGTTTTTACTCATTTTTGCTTATGTTTTCATTAAAAAGCAAGAAGTGGCAATTTTTGAGTGGAAAACATGTGTTTTTGACTTAAAAAAACCCACTTATTTTGGGGGTTTTTGAGAAAAACGGGATTTTGAAGCCAAAAATCACAAGATTCATGGTCAAAACTCAATCATTTTTGCTCTCCATAGAATCGTTTTTGCACTAAATCTTCCAAGGATCATTCTTGGCTACTCAAAAATGAAGATTTGAAAGGATTTTGTTCACAAAAACAGCCCATTTAGGGCACGTTTTTGGGCGTTTTTGCTCAAAAACAACCCATTTTTTACCATTTCTCTTCATCAAATCTAAATGGTTTTCTTCCAAGGTGATTTCTTGGGCATTACCTTTCATTTGCAGCTTGTTTCCATCATTTCTAAGCTGTTTTTGATGCCCTAGATGTCATTTTTGGTTGTCATATCATATGCATGGAAAATGTCAAAATGGTTGCTATTTCTTTGCAATTAATTTCTCATTCCTTCCCACTTGGCTGTATATGCATGTTGACTATCCAAAATTGAAGGAAAAAGACTAGGAAAGAGATTTATATATAGTTTTTAAATCCCATCTTTCCTAAATCCGAAAATCCATTGATTCATTTCAAATTTTGCGCAAGATTTCTTCTTCAGGATTGAGGTAAAGTCTTTTTCTTATTTTCTTCCCAAGATATCTTGTTTACATGTAAACTTTCATTTTTAGATTTACATGTGTTGGAATTTGTGTTCCTTCTATCTTCCGTCTTCATTTCTCCAAAGTTGCATATGCAAGTGCTTCATCTTGCTTGTATATGCAGTCAGGATTAAAAACTCCGTTCTTGAAAGAAACTATCAAAGAAAGCAAGCCTATTGATATGCACATGCAAATCCATTTCAAAAGCCCACTTTCATGCTTACCCGCACTCCATCCGTACTTGTTATATCACTGCCACATGACTTAAAATTCATGATGGTGGTTGATTCAACTCCATTATAAGAAGAAATGATATCCATTCATTTGCTTACCTTGTCATCCTGTTTTTCATAATTCTCGCTGTCCACATATGCAAACACCTCCAAGAAACCCGTTTTTGGGTCTTCCTTATCATTTTTGAACTAAAATTCAATCACCTCTTCGCTGTCCTAAAGTTTTTCAGCCATATGCCATGTTCATAGTCTTCCAAAATCCATATTTGTACATCAAAAACCATGCAATAGACCTATCCATGCTTCATTTTCTCACCAAATACTTGTCCATTCATATGTAATACCCTCTGAAAAACCCGTTTTTGGTTTTCCTCACTACACGAGCCAATCTAACCCAAATATGTTTGTTCTTCCGTTGTTCACAAGTATTCCATCCACTAACAATACCCCAAGCTCATTTTTTGTGCATCCAAAAGGCGCAATGGATCCATCACTTGAAGATGTTCTTACCTTGTGGAATCTTCATGTCACAGTTACTCAAGCATATCATATTGTTATGTCAGGAGAATCTCTAGCCAACACCAGAAGAGGAAGAAGTAAAGGCCCAAAGGATTGAAAGGAAGATTCAAGAAAGGTTAGGACGGGAGAGACAAAAACAAAAAGAATGATCTAAGATGGTGTTATGCAACCAGGTTTGGATATAAATGTAAGGCAGGAAGATATCATTTCAGACTTAGGGGTTTTCATTTGGAATCAAAGGGAAGACGACACACACTTTTCAGTTGCTCGGGCCATCTTGGAGGAAGAGGAGGAAGTTGGTATTGAATTTGAAAGAGAAAGACACATAATTGAAAGGAGGCTCAGAGAAAGATTGGAGCGTGAGCAAAGAGAAAGGATACAAAGAGAAAGGGAAGCCCATAGGAGAGCTCAAAGGCCACCCTTAAGAGAAATTCAACTTCGAGGGAATCAAATGAATCAAAATTAGAGCACAAGCTGGATAAGAAGATTGGATCTTTCTCCCTAGAAAGGTTCGAAAGACTACAATCAGAAAGAATTCTTTCAAGGCAGAGATGGAAAGAAACAAACGTGCTTCTCAAAAGATAACCAAGGATGCAGTTTCCTATTCCAGTTCAAGATGCTTTCACCAAATTAGAGCATATCAATCATCACGCATCAACATGAAGACAAACGAAGGATGATGTAATAGGTGTCGTGTCTTGTCAGGCACTTAGAATATTTTCATCATGTCTTTGTAATTTGTATTTGACATATGTAATTGCATGTGATAGTATCACGTGTAAAGTTGTAACATGTAATCAAGTTGCAAGTGCATTAGGCATGCAACTTTGAATAAGTCAAAATTAGTTAGTTAGTTAGGGAATAAGTTAAGGTGGTTAAGGGTTTTCCCCTTTTCTCTCCACCTTTCTCTCTCCTCTTTTCCTATATAAAGGATGGAGCTCATTGTAAATAATCATCTTTTGGCAAGGCAAGAAAATTCTACCAATTTGTATTGTGCACTCTAAGACTTTGTGCTTGGATGTAAATCAGATTGCTTTCAATAAAAGAGGCAGATTGTTTTGAGACTTTGTGCCAATTCAAACTGTTATGTGACGACATTTTCTTGAGTTGATTGTGAGTTTTAATGCTTTGATTCAAGAGGGATTTGGATTCAATTGTGCAGACTTTGAGCTGTCTATTGCATTCAGAGCCAATTTGAACTTTTGAAGACTTTGTGCTGCAGAAGGACAAATTGTGATAGATAGTAGTGGCTGCAATTACTTAGAGCTGGAGACTTTGGGCTTCAGTTTTAAGTGTTTTTATTAAATTTGAGAGTATTTGGTAAGAGACTTTGTGCCTTACTGGTTATTCTGCTTGAATCCTCACGAGACAAGCGCAGGAGACTTTGGGTTCCTGTTTTTGTTTCACAAAATATAAAAAGAAAGTTGCTGCCCCTGGTATTGTTCTTATGTCAACTCCAGGGTCACCGGTATTATCGTAGCAATAAGACACTTTTTGTTAAGTTGGAAAGTTGTAGTTGTATGCAAATCATTCTCAAAAAAAGAGGAATTGATTAAGGGAACGGCTCTTTTTGTAATTTCAGTTAAGTTCCTATTGAAGCCACCTACGGTAAGAAGGGAGCCTCCCCTATTGCTAAGAGGAGAGATTTATCTCATGAGACGTTGCCTAAAGTTACAATTTTGTAAGGTGTAGTCTTAGCGGCTTACAAAATTTTTAGCCAACACGTAGCACTTACCGATTTCGATGCTTTGTAATGAACAGCCTTACCAATGTTTATATGCACATGGTGATATAGACGGGTCACGTCTATCATAGATGTGACTCATAGGCATGACCAATAGTCACACCCGTTGATAACAATTCATGACAACTTGTTTATTTGCCGATTCAAATATCAACACTACTCAAAACAAATATGTCGATTCAAATATAAATATCAATAACAAATAGTAATCGTCCGATTACTATTTAATAGTAATCGGTCAATTACTATCTATTAGTAATTTGGTTGATATAATATCAAATACTATTCATTAGCAATTGAATTTAATTTGATCATTAAGAGAATATCAATCACGATAAATCATATATATATATATATATATATATATATATATATATATATCTTTAATCTGATCAATGGTAAATGCTTCATTATAATTTCTCTAAATTATATATGCAATAATGATATGGATTTATCTGATCGAGGCTATATGCAACAACACTCCCTCTTAGCTAGGGAAGATAAATCATATGTATCACATTTTTTCGTGATAAGAAGTCTCACATATCTCATGAGGACAAGCATCACATAACACTTGATGACTTGTAAGGTGTCACACAGCTCGTGGCACTGATTATATCACATAACTCGTGATAAAAGTCTCACATATCTCATGAAGACAAACATCACATAACACGTGATGATAAGTATCACATAACTCGTGATACTTAAAGGATGATATACTTGAGAATATCACATTCTCCTTATACATCCTAGTTATGGTATGTGCAGTGACATTACATTACATAATGTCTACCATAACAAATCATGGCACATCCATGAATGATATCAAGTCAGCATGATATCAATATTACAAGATCGACATCGTATAATATTTGAATACAAGTGTTCATTTCCAAAAGATCGTCACCTTTTAGAGATGAATACAGGGGGTAGAGCCCATAAAGTCATATATCAACACATATGACAAAAGAAGTTTACACATTAAACATCTTATATATATTAGTAAAGATTACAATGCAAATTACAATTCAATCACACCAAGACCTTTCCTGAAGTGTTCAACTTTCACTCTGGCAAGTGACTTGGTTAGTATATCTGTTGTCTGATCTCTTGTATTGATATATTCCAACTGAATCACATTCCTATCCACCATGTCTCTCACATAATGATTAGGAATCTCTATATGCTTGGATCTATCGTGAAATACTAGATTCACGGAAATTTTTATGCAACTTTGATTATCACAATGGATGACTGTGGGTCTCAGGGGCTTTCTGAATAATCCCACTAGTAGTTTCCTGAGCCATACTGCTTCTCTTGCTGCCATAGAGGCTGTAATGAATTTGGTCTCTGTAGAACTTTGAGCCACTGAAGACTATTTCCTGCACATCCAAGATATCATGGCGAAACCCAAACTGAAGCAGCAACTTGAGGTGCTCTTTCTATCAGTTACACTTCCCGCCCAATCAAAATTTGTGAATCCATGTAGATTCAAGTCAACTTTCTCATATTTGAGTCCATAATTTAGAGTACCTTGAAGGTATCTCATAATATGCTTTACAGCCATAAGATGTATCTCCTTAGGCTCACACAAACTGACTCAAAGCATTTACTGCATAACAGATATCTAGTCTGGTATGAACCAAGTACATCAAAGATCCAATTATCTGCCTGTAGAGGGTAGGATCTGCAACCAGAGAATCTGTTGCTGCCTCCTTTAATTTATGAAGGTTTGTTTCCATGGGAGAAGACATGGATTTGCAATTTATCATACCAAATCTCTTCAATATGTCCAAGGTATACTTTCCTTGATTAAGCACAATGTTGTCTGTGTTATGCCAAACTTCCAATCCAAGAAAGTAATGTAGAAGGCCTAAATCCTTCATTTCAAACTCTTTAGCAAGATCTTTCTTACATTGATCAATAAGGTGATCTTTGTCGGTAATCAACAAATCATCAATTTACAAAATTAATATTAACATATCACCTTTGCTTTGCTTGAAGTATAGATTTGGATCTGCATCATTTTTAGAGAACCCCAATTCCAAGAGATAGCTATCAATTCTTTCATACCATGCCCTGGGGGCTTGTTTAAGTCCATAGAGAGCTTTCTTCAATCTGCACACATGAGATTCTGCAGTGTGAATCTCAAATCCTTCTCGTTGCTCTAGGTAGACTTCTTCCTCTATTTTCCCATTTTAGAATGTCGTCTTTACATCCATTTGATGAACTTTCCATCCTTTGGCTGCTATGATGGCTAGAACTGCTCTGACAGAAGTATATCTGGCTATAGGTGCAAATGTTTCCTCATAATCAATTCCTTCCTTTTGTTAGAAACCTCTGGCAACGAATCTGGCTTTATTTTTCTCTATACTGCCATCTACAACATACTTGATTTTGAATAGCCACTTGGATGACACAATAGATTTTTCTTTTGGCCTTGGAACTTTTTCCCAAACATCATTTTTTAAGATGGACTGGTATTCTTCTGTCATGGCATCCTTCCATACTTGGTGTTGGAGAGCTTCTGATGCAGTAGAAGTTTCAAACTTGGAGAGATCATTCATTAAGGCCACATAGCTGGAAAATCTTCGGGGTATTTTACTTTCTCTAAAAGTCCTTGAAGGAGCTGCAAAGTTCTTTGATTCTCCATTGTTTTGGTGGCCCAAAGTGGTCTTTTCTTATGATTCTCTTGCGGTAAGTTTTGTACTTCATCTTCATCCTCTTTAGGATACTCCCTTTGAACCTCAAGAGCAGGATCCTCTTCTAGGTTTGAAGGTGGAGTGATACTTTCAGACTCAAAGGAATTTCTAGCTCTTTTAAAAGCTAAATCTTCCTCAAATATTACATCTCTACTAAGTTCAATGTTTCTATGTCCAGGTATAAATACTCTATAGGCTTTAGAGGTTTCACTATATCCAACAAAGATTCCTTTTCTTCCAGAAGATTCTAGTTTTGTTCTTTTCTCTTTAGGTACATAAAAATAAACAAAGCATCCAAATATCTTTAAGTGAGTGATATCTGGTTTTATAAATGTGAAAACTTCTTCAGGAGTTTTGTCTTCAATATGAGAGTGAGGACATCTATTTTGTATGTATACAACAGTGTTGGAGGCTTCTGCCCAAAGATAGATTTCTAAATTTTGATCAAGGAGCATGGCTTTGGCTGCTTCTACAATGGTTCTATTTTTCCTTTCAGCAACCCCATTTTGTTGAGGATTGTAAGGAATAGTGAACTCCCTCTTAATCCCTGCTTCTTTGCAAAATTATCTAAAAATGTCAGAGATATATTCCCTCCCATTATTAGTTCTTAGGGTTTTTATTTTCTTTCCAGAGGAGTTTTTAGAAATGGATTTGAATTCTTTAAATCTCCTGAGGATCTCTTCTTATTCTTTACATTTGAGGAAGTAGATCCAAGTTTTTCAAGAGAAGTCGTCAACAAATATTACATAGTATAGAAACCCTCCCATAGAAGGTACAGACATGGGTCCACATAGGTCAAAGTGGACTAGTTCTAAAACATTACTCGTTTTACTATAACTACTTTGAAAAGAACCCTTTGTATTTTTGCCTAGGGCACATCCCTTACATGTACCTGAATGATATTGTTTTAACTTAGGTAAGCCAATGACTAATTTTTCCATGGAGGATAAGGTACGAAAGTTTAAATATCCTAATCTTCTATGCCATATCTCATTAGAGTCTGCAATTTCATGAATTAGAGCAAGGTTAGGTTCAGTACATACCTCATACAAGTAACCATTTCTATGCCCTAGGGTTACAGCCTTCTTGATAGAAGAATTCTTTGGCCATGCCAACACCTTGCTATCCATGAAGGTTACTTTATACTCATTATCCTCTAATGCATATATGGAGACTAGGTTCCTCTTGATGCCTGGAACGAAAAGAACTCCAGTGAGTTGGATAGACATTCCTGACTTCAACTTAATGGTGCAGGTCCCAACACCTTTTACTGGATGTGCTGAGTCATCTCCGATGGTTACCTCTTCATCAATTTCTTCTATCATAGAGTCCAATAGTTATCTGTATCCAGTGATGTGTCTTGATGCTCCATTGTCTATAATCCAGGTATTAGATTTGTTGGATACTTGATTAGAGAGGGCGGAGTAGAATGCGTGTTTCTCTGAATCATGCTCTCTTTTATTTCTTTTCACTTTGGCAAATGTAGCTTGTTTAATTCTATCTAGGTATCTAGCCATAATGCCATATTAATCACATTTGAAACATTGAACGTGAGAAACATCTCTCTTAGATGAACCCTTTTGATGATGGTCCTTCCTCTTCTTAAAGTGTTTCTCATTTCCTCTCTTGTGAGAGTTTATATTTAACACATGTAGATCCTCATCTATGTTCTTTTGTTTTATCTCTTTCTTGTTTTGTCTTCTCTTTCTGAAGACACTCAGACCTTAGTCGATCAAAGTTGGGATATTTAGATCTTGCACTAATGCCTGGAACAAACGTTTCCCAAGTATTTGGTAGGTCATCTAGTGCAATGAGAGTCAGTTCTTTGCTCTGAATTACATATCCAAGTGTTGTCAATTCATCCCTTAGAGCAGATATTCTCCTGAAGTATGCATTGGTGGATTCTCCTTTATTCATACTTATATGATTAATCTCTCTTTTTTAGGGCTAGGGTTCTACTAGCATTGTTTATTTCATATGTGCTTTCAAGTGATTTGAACATGCGATAGGCAGTCTCATATTTCATCAGAATTGGCACTATATGATCTCTAACACCATCAACAATGATCCTCTTAGCCTTTTCATTTCCTTCAATCCAAATGGATTTTTCAGGATCATTTTGTGGCTCTTCTTTCTCCTCCTTTATGAAAGGTTCGACTTTATTTTCTTTTAGAATCATTCTAATTCGAAATTTCCATGATGAGAAGTTGTTTCCTCCTTCAAGTCTATCCTCGAATCTGATAGCACTTACCATAGAAATTTGATATATAATAATTGATATTGAATTTCTCAAGTTTGAGAGCTACTTGGATCTTCCTTTACTAGAGCTCTGATACCATGTTAATGTTAGAAATAGGGAATACTGAGAGGGGGGGTGAATCAGTATTCTGCAAACTTTTGCTTTTGCCCAATTATGGATATAGCAGATTATCTTAATACATGCATAGCATAGCAAATTAAATAACATGCATATCAATAAAGCAAATGAACTCATAACACATTATTTGTTCTCGAGGAAACCCTGGCTAAGGGAAAACCCCGGTGGGGATGGTACCCACAAAGATCCACTAATCAAAAGTATCATGTTAAGGATGTTGACCCTGTTAGGAGCCTGTTACATGCATATAGTGTCTCAATCCTAATTAAGGGACTATAGGCCTTGTTAGAAGCCTCAACCCTGCTAAGAGTTGGTAGTACTGATTACAAATGATTACAAGATGAGTCCACTGCCCAAACAAGTAATGTACAATGATTACTGATTAAAAAAGGGTAAGGTACATAACCTTATACTGCTTGCTTGCCTTTCACAGCTTCGCATCAATATCTTTCACTATTACATCTATCTCATTCACATATCATCATCTATATCTTTGCATTTCATATGCCTTATATTTATACAAGTTATTAGGAATAATAACTTTTATAGTTAGCTTTACAAAACATAAAGCTTTACACAAAATACATATTTACCCAAGGGTTAACATCTAGAATGTCGTTCCTTTATATTATTAAGACATTATTTTGATAAACAAAATAATCCCTATACTCTTTACCAATTATGTCTTGTTGGCTTAACATTGTCTTTGGTAAAATTGTCATAACTTCTTTCGTACATGTCGTGTAGACTTGCGCTCTCAGGTGAGTCTTCAATAGTCATCATAGTATCTATGTTAAAGTGCGCAAGCACTGAACTTACTCCAATCGACATCACCAATCAAAACTATCTCTTGGGTACACTGGAAAAATACTGCACATACTTAGACAATTTTGCTTTGCGCTCTGTCATACTTGCTCTCTGTCATATGCGGTCTTCATGTAGATTATATGTTGCCATAATGACAACATCTAGATATCTAACTCAGCCAAATTGCAACAATCTCCCCCTTTGTCATTGGTGGCAACATATGAGAAAATTGGCTTAGTCTCAAAACTTCAAAACTCAAAATTGTGGCCATAACAAAAAAATATATTCGTTGTCCTTATAACTCCATAAATCTTATCTATATTCTATACTCCCCCTAAGAATATACTTCCTTATCATACATACATCAATTTTCTGCTATATATCTCTCCCCCGTTGACAACAATGACAAAAAAGGGTGCCAAAAACTGTGTTCAAAATTTTTCATACCTTGATTCAGTATTGCAAAGCTGGTAGGCTTGCAACACAATTTGCAAAATTTACTTTACTGCTCTCTATCTCCTTTTCACATGCCTTCTTAATGGATTTTGCAACACTAAGTAGTGCACACAATTCATAAGATGCGATCTCGCATGCTTGAAGGTTTGCAAAACTAAACTTCTCAAAAGATGTCTTCGATGCAAGACATTCTTCCAAGTGTCCTTCAACAATGCTTATCTTTATTGAAATGTGCTCTCTTAGAAGAGCGAATCTTTTCAATTTCCTGTCCTTTTCATCATTGAGAATCCTTATTTCATCATTTACTTTGTTGATTCTTTTCTCAATATCCAATATCTTCACATTAGGGCTGACGAAAAGATTTGTCTTTGACTGAATTTCTGCTTCTTTAGCCTTAATCTTCTCAACTACTTCAGATACAAGGTTTTCAAATTTTTTACACTGAATATACAAAGTTTTACCTCTGTCCAAATTCCTTCTCAAGTCTTTTATACAAACATCCAAATTGTTAATATCATTTATGATATTTTGACTTATATCATGAAACATTTTGGCCTCATAGACTACCTGAACCTTCACTTTAGCTATATCTAATAAGTTAGTGAACTCATTATCAAATGCATTCATAACTTTCTTAGCTCTTTCCAGTGGGTCTGCTGCTGCTATCTGGTTAGTCACAATACTTTGTAACTTCTCTGTTATTTCCAGCAAAGATCCTTAGGACTTTTCACCTTCTTGTTCTTTCCAATTATTTTGTTCAGGGATGTGATCAATTCCATTTGATCATCATCATCAACCTCTTTCCCAAAATTTTCAAATATTGATCCAATCTGTGATTTCTTTGCAATCTCAGGTGTAAGACTGATTTCCTCTTTGTTAGGGGCTTCTTTCTATCCTTGAATTTCTGTGCTTGCTTGATTCTCTGTTTGCTTTTCTTCATCTTTCCTTGTTTCTTCCTTTCCTTCTTCAATAGATCTGTCCTGTTCTTCTAGGGCTGAATTGTCAACAATGTTATCAAGATTTTGAAAAGGATTATCATCACTGTCCAATGTGATCTTAGTTCCTTCCACATGCATTGACTCATCTTCAATGTTAATTGGTGGAGAGGGAATCTTCTGATGCTCAACTTCTTCTGCCTGTTCTGCTAACTCCGCTGCACTAGAGTGTTTTCCAACACTAGATGCCATTACCTTTACTATTGCTTGCTCTATTTCTTTGTTTATCTCTTCATAGTTTCATCCCATTATCTGAATGGTTCTTTTCTTTGTTCTCAGATGGGTTCCAAGTTCTTTCATTATTTCTTTAAAGTGATCTTCATCTTTGACATCACATAATTTTCTTACAAGATTTTCTTTGATTTTATTGTCTTCTTCAGTTGCTCTCTTTTTCCTATTAACTAGCTTTTCAAATAAATCATCAGGTATCTTACCTTGGATTGAGTCAAACTTCTTATCTACTAGGATCATATGTCTCACAACTGAATTCTCCAAATTCAATCTTTCTAAATAGTTATAAAGATCATAGTACTTGTTCATCTTAGAAAAATCTCCATCATGAAAAATCTGATCATTAACTTTCTCAATCTTTGGTTTCCATGTCTTCTTTTTCACTTGAATATCTTCATCATCTTTTATCTCTGCTATTTTCCTTTGTACTGGTGGCACTATCGTCTTCTGTCTCTTACCTGGTCCGGTAGCTATTTCTTTCACTCTTTTCCCTAGTGGAGTTGAAGACGATCTTGTAGATTTCCTAACTTCTTGTTCTTCTTTCTCTACTTTCACTTTATGCTTCAAATTTCCAGTTTCAACCGCTGATAGGGGTGGAACAGACAAAACTTCCTTTTGTCCAATGTCTCTAAGTGCTGCTGTTGTATTCTTTGCAATCATAAACTCCTGTTCTGTCAATCCTGTGTCTTTTAGAATTTTCTTAATTGTACTTTCTACTCTTTTCTTTGACTATTTTTCTTCCTGAATAGACTTTGCGGAGTTGAAGTTCTCCTCAAAAGTCCCAAATCTGTTGCTGTGTACATCCAACTTGCTCTTAAGCAATCCGTTCACATATTCTTCTGCTTCAATTTTAGAAATTTCATAGCCAAGAGTGTCTATGAACTCTACTCTAGGTTCAACTGCTTCAATAAATGTAAAGTCAGTGTCAACCATAAAACATATCTCATTCTTATACTTTTCAACAATTGATTGAGGGATTCTTGATCTGTTTTTCATCAAATTCTGAAATGTTTAAATCACTAAAACTGCACTCTCATTGACCTTGTCAATAAGATGTCTCTTGAATACTGTGTTTATCCTTTCCATTGTGGTCTTACCATCATTCCAATCATCACCAATTCTAAATGGAAATCTTCTTAACAAATGGAAAAACATATAAGTAATCAGTGATGAGAATCTAAACCGGGAGTTCTTAGTCTTCTTTATCTTCTCCAAGTTCTCAAATAATTGAATTCTCAAGATTTCACACGTCTACTTGTATCTTGTCAACACACATCAAATAGGCTGCATGAATCATTCCAGCTGCCATGTCATCTTCTCTTGAATTAGCACAAAATTTAGCTGTAAGGATCTTGCACAAATGCCTAACATCATCCTGTTGTATATTGCTAATCACTATACCTCTGCCATTGTAAGATGATTTAGTGTTGTCTAATACAGTTTTCTTCACATTCTTTTCATTAAACGGTATGACTCTAGATTTAGACAAACCAGTTACTTCATGAATTAGGTCTGTTGTAATGTCTATCACTCTGTCATCTAACCAAAACTTTCCATTATGTATTCTGCTCAGAATTATCTTAGTGCATTCTTCATCATCAAATTCATACTGTAAAGAGTACCTTATGATTTCATTATCCTTCAAATGTTCAAACCCTACTCTCAATGACATATCCTGATTGTAAAGCTTCTCATACTCTTTAGTAAAATCACTATCACTGAGGGTTTCAAGTTTACATCCCAAATAGCTTCTAACATTCTCCAAATGTAGAACTCCGTCTGGTGCGAATGATAAAGCCAATTTAGGGTCTTCTTCCAATGGTTCTACTGGTTCCCTTTTAGTCTTAGGTCTGATCTTATCTCTTACAATGTGAATCAATGAAATATCCATATCTTCTACAAATTCTCTAACTGACTGATAAATTTGCTTAGTAAAATACCTCAATTCTGCAATTTAGGGTTTGCATAGATCCGGCACGAAATTCCTTCACCAAATCCTTGCAAACTGCTTCCAATCACTGTTCCTTTGATCTCCTTAACACTTGTATTCGCTTTAATGATCAAATAATACCGATCATAACCTTTTAACCTTTCAATCTCATTAGATTCTAACATCGCATTCAATTATTTTGCCGCTTCTTTCCAAAAAGTTGTTCCCGCTTACCTGCAAAACTTAAAACTTCTTGCGATCTCGCATAACATCATATTATCTTATGCGCTCTTAACCATAGCATCATTACATCATAAAATACCTTGCATTAACTGCGCAAGACTCAATTCATCCTATACTAACTTCTACACTATCCTAAGTTCCTATTCTATTGCATTTTTCATGAATTAAGTACTTTGAGATGGGTTAGGTAGAGATTCACTCTTACCATTAGATACTTCACCTTTCTGATTATCTTCAATGCTGAATGTGTCTCCTTGATCTGTGGCTTTAATAAACTTCACTTCTTCTAAATTACTACAGCAACCTCCATGACTGTTGCTTGCATTTTCATTTCTCCTTGCATGACTTCTAGGGTTAGGGTTTCTCATGTTATTCATCCGGCAAAACCTTTTTGTATGACCAAATTTGTTGCATATCTGACAAACTACTCCATTGCTACTCCATTGTTTCCATATCTCGGTCCAGTCTGGTTGATTTGTGATCTGCAATTCTTGGCAATGTGTCCAACCTTGTTGCATCTATAACATACTACTGCATTTCTTTTGTTCATATCTTCAGTAGGTTTCTTATCTGCATGGTTAGTATCTCTAAACATTCTACTACTATTATTATTCTCATTAAACTTCCTACATTCAATAGCTCTATGTCCAAAACCATGACAATTATAACAATAACCATTAAGAGGTTTAAATTGCTTACCTGTACAATCTTTCTTCATATGACCAAAAGTATTACATGCAAAACATCTACCTTTAAATTCTCTCTGCATACCTTTAGGTGATTCTTCTTGTTTAGGTGGTTCTTCTTGTTTAGGTGTATCTTCAGATTTGTCAACTTCATCAGATTTCTTTTCTTCTATGTTTTCAGAAACTTTCAGATTTGGTTCCTTGCTTTCTTCACTCACTTTAGATGAGTTAAATCCAAGACCAGTTTTATCATAGAATGGCTTTTGATAAGACATTTGTTCATCAATCTTCTCACTAGTAAAATATAGCTTCTCAAGTTGTTGCTTCGACTAAGTCAATTCACCTTTCACAATAGTGTTGTACTTTTCAAGTTCAGCATATTGCAATTTGATTTTCTCAAGTTTAGATGTCACTTTACAAAGTTTAGATTTCAGATCTTCTTTCTCAGATTTCAGATTTTCATTCTCAGATCTCAGATTTGCTTCATTCTTGCTATTTCCATCTTTCAAACTCAACTTCAGATTTACTATCTTCAGTTCATGTTTAAGGATCTCATTTTCTTTTTCCAGATTATCATCACAATCTTCAACTTGAATTGTAGATTCTTTTTCTGATTTTAATTCCTCCAGCTTATTCTTTAGCTTTTCAATGAGGTTCTTTGCATCATCATATTTTCCTTTCAAAGTATCTCTTTCTTCAGTAAGTAAATCAATCTGTTCAATAGCTTCTTCAAGATTTTTCTATAGCTGATCCATATCCATAGAGATCTTACTCAAGTTGCTAGGCTTTCTCTGAATAATTCTTTTTCGAGTAACCTGGCTCTGATACCAATTGTTAGAAATAGAGAATACTGAGAGGGGGGGTGAATCAGTATTCTGCAAACTTTTGCTTTTGCCCAATTATGGATTTAACAAATTGTCTTAATACATGCATAATGTAGCAAACTAAATAACATGCATAGCAATAAAGCAAATAAACTCATAACACATTATTTGTTCTCGAGGAAACCCTGGCCAAGGGAAAACCCCGATGGGGATGGTACCCACAAAGATCCACTAATCAAAAGTATCCTGTTAAAGATTTTGACCCTGTTAGGAGCCTGTTACATGCATATAGTGTCTCAGTCCTGATTAAGGGACTATAGGCTTTGTTAGAAGCCTCAACCCTGCTAAGAGTTGGTAGTACTGATTACAAATAATTACAGGATGAGTCCACTGCCCAAACAAGTAATGTACAATGATTACTGATTACAAAAAGGTAAGGTACATAACCTTATACTGCTTGCTTGCCTTTCACAGCTTCGCATCAATATCTTTCACTATTACATCTATCTCATTCACATATCATCATCTATATCTTTGCATTTCATATGCCTTATATTTATACAAGTTATTAGGAATAATAACTTTTACAGTTGGCTTTACAAAACATAAAGCTTTACACAAAATACATATTTACCCAAGGGTTAACATCTAGGATGTCGTCCCTTTATATTATTAAGACATTATTTTGATAAACAAAATAATCCCTTAACTCTTTACCAATTCTATCTTCTTATTATGTCCTGTCGGCTTAACACTGTCTTTGGTAAAACTGTCATAACTTCTTCCGTACATGCTGTGCAGACTTGCGCTCTCAAGCGAGTCTTCAATAGTCATCATAGTATCTATGTTAAAATGTGCAAGCTCTGAACTTACTCCAATCGACATCGCCAATCAAAACTCTCCTGGGTACACTGGGAAAATACTGCACATACTTAGACAATTTTGCTTTGCGCTCTGTCATACTTGCTCTCTGTCATATGCGGTCTTCATGTAGATTATATGTTGCCATAATGACAACATCTAGATATCTAACTCAGCCAAATTGCCAACAGTTAATTCAGTACAAACTTATTATTCAATTTTAATTTTAATCTTATGTATATATACAGTGCTGATTATATATATAAAACTCTATTTTAACAATATCACTGTTATTTGCAGGAGAAGAAATCTGTGTGTATGCAGATGCAATAACCTTGTAATTCAAATATGTTTGATGAAGGAATATATATTAAACTGAGTTTGCTGTTTTCTGTACGTAGCACTTACTGATTTCGGTGCTTTGTAATGAACAGCCTTACCAATGTTTATATGCGCATGGTGATCTTAGACGGGTCACGTCTATGATAGACGTGACTCCTTGAGGAGTCACACCTATCATAGGCATGACCAATAGTCACACCCATTGATAACAATTCATGACAACTTGTTTATTTGCCGATTCAAATATCGACACTACTCAAAACAAATATGCCGATTCAAATATAAATATCAATAACAAATAGTAATCGGCCGATTACTATTTTATAGTAATCGGTCGATTACTATCTGTTAGGAATCGGGTTGATATAATATCAAATACTATTCATTAGCAATCAAATTTAATTTGATCATTAAGAGAATATCGATCACGATAAATCATATATATTACTATATATATCAATACATATATATATATGATGATATATATATATATATATATTTAATCTGATCGATGGTATATGCTTCATTATAATTTCTCTAAATGATATATGCAATAATGATATGGATTTATCTGATCAAGGCTATATGCAACAACAGGTACAAAAGGTAAATATGGGAAAGTTGGCTAATTTGTCCAGTTTATTAGAAACAAGAAAATCTTATTATGGTTGTTGTATTAACAGATGATATGAAATCTTGCTCGGGTTATTCATTTCATAAATGTTCAGTATGAAAGACATGTAAGTCACGTAGATAAGTTTATTATCTATAAGATTTTCTCTGCAATCTATTTTACTGTGAATTATTTTTGTTACAGGTGCAAAAGCTAGTTAGAGCAATTTTTTCAGACACAGCACTAAGAAGGGAGTGCTTGAAGAGAATTGAAAATACGGAGTTCATGTAGGCTTATCTTGAAGGTCTTGCTAAAAATTGGCTGCCGGTAAACTGAAAGAAGTTATCCTTGTGATTAGAGTTTCAAGGTTTTTTAAAACTCTGTGTGATCCAGTAAAAAACAGCTTATTAGAAAACAACTCCAAACAAGCAGCAGTATCCAGAGATTGAAGGCAACAAGGTGCAGAAAAACAAAATGACATCAAGTTTATCATATATTATTATTTAATTGTCTCAATGCATCATAATGCCCATTTCATCGACCTATTTACTATGACTGTAGCTATCCAATCAGCTCAAGTGCCCCCCTGCTGCATGCAAAAGATAACAGCCCACGTGGGAGACTTCTGCGTCACTTAGTTCAGTCATTTACTTTTCTAGAATGTAGGAAATTTGCTCGTCATCTTAATCTCCCCTCTCAAATTTATGCAGCATTTTACATGTATTTAGTTCCAGTTAATCAACTTAGCATGTTCATCAGGAAATGCATTTACCCTGACTGATCACTGATTAAATGGAAACCCTAGGGAAATATTTTCTTATAACGGTTCACTTCAGATACTTAATTTGAACCAGTGTTCTGCGTTAAATGGTTTCAGTTGCCAAGTGAATATAGTGAAACTAGTAAGTCCCAGTATTTATCAAGTCAGATGCAACTTAATAGATTTTCCTTCGTGCAAGTATTGTAATGAAATGTTTGATTATAACTTTGCTCTAAAAGAAATATCATGGCAGTTACCCATATGAAAATTCTAAAAATGCCAAAGGGTTGTAGCTCAATTGGTTGAGCACAGCTGGTGAGGATGATGGCATGAGATATAGAAAGCCATCCACTAAGGTTCAAACCCTCGGAGACACATTTGGGCCATGTTCAACACTTTGATGGACAGGATCCGCCTGCATGTGGCTGTTTAGCCGAAGGCTTGTAGTTTAGATGTATGCCAGCTTATATCATTGTAATTCACTATACAAAGTAGAGATGGGGACATCTATGTATGCTGACATGTTTCCATAAAAATAAATATATACTAAAATTTGTCCCCATGAATGTCTTGTTCTTGTAATTTGCTAAACATTTATCTCATTGTTTTGGAACTTTGATTTCAACTTGAAGTTCTAGGGTTATTTGATTCATGGTAATATGATAATTAATATAATATAATATTTACATTAAATTAAAATAATATATTATAGTTAAACTGAAGGCTTTCCCTATATGGATTGAAGAAACTGTTTTTTGAAATCAATGATTTAGAATTTAGAAGATGCAAGACTATAGAATTAATCACAATTGTATAATTTATTTTAGTTTAAATTATCAATTGCAACCTATACAATGGGTACACCAAAAAGGTGTGGAAGGTCAAATAGGGAAAAAATTAGTCTTTTTCACGTGCATTTATATAACACAGGAGGTGGATTGGTAGATCATTTTGCAAATGATGTTTGTGTGACAAGGTCTCAATGGAAAAGTGATAGCTTCAAATCAACTATGCATCGACTTACAAGAATGTAAACATGATTGAAGCAAGACCTTTGAATCATCACCAACAAACTTGTTCTGTGTTTGCAAGAGAGAGAGAGAGAGGCGAGGGGGGGGGGGGGGGGGGGGGTGGGTGGTGGAAGAATCATTTATACAACACAGGAGGTCAATTGGTAGATCATTTAGCAAATGATGTTTGTGTGAGGTCTCAATGGAAAAGTGATAGTTTCCAATCAACTATGCATTGACTTACAAGAATGTAAACATGATTGAAGCAAAACTTTTGAATCATCACCAACAAGCTTGTTATGTGTTTGCAAGAGAGAGAGAGAGAGAGAGAGAGAGAGAGAGAGAGAGAGAGGTAAACATAAAAATAGAGTGAGAGAGTAAGAGCGAGACAAATAAAGAACTAGAGGGCAAGATACAAAGACATATATAGAAAGTTATTTAAAATATGAATTATATTATAAGTTTAGTAATTTTATATTTATAATTGAAAAGTATATTAAATTAATAAAAAAAATCACATATATTACTATATATTATATAAAATTATACGTTGTCAAATATAAACAGGATATAAATTATATATTTTATAGATAATACTATATATATATATATTTAATGTATACTCTACAAAAATTATAGAATATTATAAATGAATTTTGTAATTTATTTTTTTATTGCAGTAACTAGAGGTTTTGAAGGGGCCTCGAAACCCTTTAATAAAGCATAGCAAAGATAAACAAAGAAGCACTTAAGGACAACTATCTATCACGGAAGATGACAAAAACCAAAAAGGTCATAACCCCATCTTACAAAGTGAGAAACAAAGCCAAAAAAAGCAACACACTAGACATAAAACCTTCCAGCAAGTCGGATACAAAAAACCTCCTAGCAGCAGTATTAGTTCAACAATTTAAGAAACTCCTCGGATTCCACCATCTGGTGCTGCATATTTTGGATGGAGTCCCTCATATTGGTGATATCTTTTGTTTGGGCAGTCATCTTCTTTCTGGTACTTGATCTGGTCCTAGATCTTGGGCCTGAAAGTTAGGCATCCTATTTCCCATCTTCATAATCATTAATTCTGTCAATACTATTCCCTTCCAGCAGGGTGTACAGGGCTTTCAGATTGTCAACTGTGGCTTTCATGCCCGTGTTGGTAAGGGTGATCATCTTCCTCAACATTGTGTCATTGTTGTTGATCTTCTCAGTAATCGGGTTTATCATGTTATCAATAGCATTAGTAATTTTGTCATCCAACATAGTAGTATTAATAGTTACCTTTTCAAAAACATCCTTGCCTTTCTGAACATCTCAACATCATTCTACATTTTGTCGATGATCTCCTCCAACATTGCATTCCTAGCTTCCAAATCTTTACACTTAGTGCGCAGCTCCTGGATATCATCTTGGACCCATTCATCAATATTATAGCCATACATAGCTTTGTTTATGGCTGCTTGCAACATGGTGATATTAAAGGTTCTTTTGACCTTGACTGATTCTATGTTTTCTCTCCCAACTCATCAGAATCTCCCTTAGGGCTTTTAGGAGGAGTGGAATTAATCTCACAGTCAACATACTCATTCTGGACTTCCTTATCTAAGTCAACAACATCTTTGTCGACTTGGGTTTCCTCTTCCATAAAACCCAAATTTTCAGTGATAATATCCTCCTTAGCATTATTGCTAGTATTTTCATTATCAACTTCTCTTTCCTCAAGGTCATCAGCTTCATTCTTAGACATATTATCCAAATTTTCCACCTTTTCTTCTTCATTATCATTATTCTTTTCCTCATGGTCCTTCTGCGCATTGTCAATATAAACCTTAATAATATTGTTGATTTGATTAGTGTCATCCTCAGGATTAGCCTTATTCGGGTCGTTAATTGCCTCAGCAACAGGGTTATTCTCTACATCCTTACCTTTATCAGGTTCAATAATGGTTGACTTATCCTTCTTAGAGAGGTCTCTGTTGCTCTGTTCCCCTTTAGCAATTTTTTCATTCTCAGAGGAATCGTCCTCCTGGTCATCCTCTAAAATCATACCTTCAACCTCATCAAAGATAGAGAGCGTGGTTTCAACTTTGACAAGGGCTTTAAGAGTTTTTTTGTTCGAGGCATTGCTGGCCTTCTTCCCTGGGGAAATATCAGAGCTCTTCCTTTTTTTGTTACCAATCTGTTTAGGAAGCGGCTCAAAGATATGATCTCTGGCATACTCTGCTATGAGCAGAATGAGCCCCTCATGCAGAATAGGGGAAACTCTAACTCTATAGTCCACAATACTCTGGTTAAGTGAACTAAGCAGATAAAAAGGGAAGGAAACCCTAGCTTTATGCCTGAAATGATTTACAAGCATGAAGTGATAATTACAAACTTTGGAATACCTACCATCAAGGGTAAAGTATTCCATAATCGCTTTGAGAACAAAACCCAAATGCATTTAATATTAGCCAGGTTCACATAGTCAAGATTACCTTTCACCAACATAGCCCGCTCCTCATCTGACTTGGGAAAGTCTTTGTAAGCCTTGTTTCCCACCTTCTTGTCTTTGGAAAAGTGAATACCCTCAAGAGGGAGCCCCATAATCTCAGCCAGAAGATCTAAAGTAAGGGTAAAGGATTTACTCGCTATATTCACTTCGCCTTTCTCCCACCCTACAACAAAAGCCCTAGTTATCTCTTTGTCATTACCATGCAGTTGTTTCCGATAGTGGTGCACTTTCCCCTTCTTTAACTTTCTCCACACTTCTTTTTCATGAACCCACTTACATTTTGCCAGTTCCTCCCTCTTAAGATCACCACCCATCTCATCTTCCTCATTCGTGGTGCTTAAATCACAAAAAATCATCAACTTTGTTTTAGTATCGTGTCTCTCCAAATCTCTCAGGCTGAAAACAATATGCTTCAAGTAGTTAGAATTATGCAATAACTCTTTTTTATGACCCAGAAAGCGTGCGAGGTCAAAGAGTAATGAAGACAATAAATCACCACTTGGCACTTCGTCTTCAACGTACTCTAGTTTTGAGTTATATCATGCATTGTGATAATTAACATTGATAAATCCCTCCTTTTGATTGATTTTGTCATGATTAATAATCAAATTTATCTCATCATTAATCTTAGTCGATCCATGCCACTTGCAGCTAATGTCACTTCTAACCAAGGTTAGCCAAACCATCTGCCATCTGGTTAGTTTCACAAAAATTGTGGGTTATATAAAAAGATTCAAATTTTGAAGCAATATTTTTAATTTTATCGATAATGTACTCAATAGTCCACGAAGATTTACTCATGCCTTTAATATTATTGACAATATTAAGGGAATCTCCTTCCAGCGAGACTTTTTTACATCCCAGCTCTTCTGCTAGCAACATAACATTGAGAGCAGCCATTGCTTTGGCTCTGTGATTTGATTGCACTCCCAGGGGAACAACAATAGCACCAACACAGGTTCCCTTCCAGTTTCTTATGATTCCACCTCCACCTACCACTCCCGAGTTGCCTTTTGACACCCATCAAAATTAGCTTTGACCCAATCAGTTGAAGGGGAAGTCCACATAGCAGTAGATCTCAAATGATTAGAATTGGAGTCAGGAGTACTAAAATGCCACTCTCTTATCTTCTCTTGAGAAATTTGGGGAGTATTCTTGGCATTATTGTTGTTAATTGAAGAAATGAAATTTTCCTCCAGCCCTCTACAAATATGGTTGCCAACCACTTCTGGTTTGGAGTATTTCTCCATGAAAACTTTGTTATTTCTTTCCTTCCAGATGTGCCAACAAAAATGGGGAGGAATAAACTTCCAAAACTCTTTAGCCAAGTTATTCGGAAACGTGCAGCTCCATTGCTTGACAAAGTCCTACCAAAGAAGAAGAAAAACCAACACAAATTCCATTTTCTAAGGATTAGATCCCAGACCCTATGGGTATAGGAGCAATGCAACACAATGTGATCACAAGTTTCAACTTCTTCCATACAAAGAAAGCATGTATTAACAAGAAAAAAACCCCTTTTAGTGAGATTATCAAGTGTGAGGTTTATTCTGAGCTAAGATCCCAAAAAGGAAGTTGATTTTGGGAGTAAGAAATTTGTACCAAACTTGCGAGCATAGAGGTTTTTTCTCTCTCATAGTAATGAGATTACAAGTAGAGGCAACAATATAAATACCATCAGGCTTAGGTGCCCAAATAATTTTATCCTGGAAGTTATCCTTAATAAACCAGGTTTGCAACTCACGTTGGAGGGAGATGAGTCTTCTGTCAATGTCTCCAAGATTCCTCCATTTGTTTCCTTGCCAGTAATCCTTAACTTTTTCCCCAATAATATCTTTACATAGATCGATAGCTTGTTTCCAATCTTGGTTGCTTGATAGAGGCTCTTTTTGAATCCAGTTGTCTTCCTAGAAGTCAATTCTCATTCCACTCCCCAACTTCCATCTCTTACCCTTAATGATGAGGTCTTTAGCATAACTTATACTATTCCAAATGTTATAACCATTCAGATTTTCACCATTCATAATATAATCCTCCAAAGTATTGGAATTAAAGAGGTATTTATTTCTTATGATTCCATTCCATTCTTTTTGGTCCCCATAAATTCTCCATAATTGTTTAGCCAAAAGGGCTTTGTTGACATTTTTAATAGATCTCAAGCCAAGCCCTCCACGATTTTTGGGTTTACAAACATTTTCCCAGGCCACCAGACTAAGTCTTTTCTTTTCTTCCACTCCTAACCATATGAATCTTTTCTAAATTTTTTCAATAACCATAGCAAATTTATGAGGAATCTTAAAAAAACTCAAGGCATAAACTGAGAGATTTTGAAGAGTCAATTTCAAAAGTTGGAGTTTCCCTAAGTTACTCAAAAGCGCCCCTTTCCAACTAGCAAGCTTGTTGTTGAATCTGTCAATAATAGAATTCCAAATGCTGTTAGGAGGTTTAGTGCATAAAGGTAAGCCCAAGTAAGAGGAAGGGAGACTTCCAATATTGCACCCTAAAATTTTGGAGATCTTTCTCTATCTCTCAATAGGGGTATTAATAAAGAAAATGGAGCTTTTAGACCAGTTGATGAGTTGGCCAAATGCAACAGTATAAGCAGTGAGGGCTTTCTTCAAATTTCTAGCTTCTTTGATAGTAGCCTCCCCCATTATGAGAGTATCATCAACAAATTGCTCATGAGAGTAGGAAGATCTGGCTGAAGAAGGTTGGAGACAAAAAATACAACCCTCTCCCACTAATTTATTAATATACCTTCCTAAACATTCCACAAGGATAGCAAACAAGATAGGAGATATAGGATCACCTTGTCTGAGGCCTCTAGAGGGCCTAAAAAACTTGGAAGAACCTCCTTTGACAATGACAGAAGAATAGACGGTAGTAACCAATTAAACAATGAGTTTGATGACCCCATAATCGAAACCAAAAGAAAGGAGAACTTTTTGTAAAAACTACGAGTCAACCCTGTCATATGCTTTGGACAAATCCAGCTTCATCATGAATCCTTGTTTTTTAGCCGCTTCCAAAGAATGAATGTTTTTATGGGCGACAATAATGGAATCCAAGATCTGTCTTCCAGGGACAAAGCCATTCTGTTGGGGAGAAATGATCGAGGGCAGAATAGAAAGCAATCTGGTAGTTAGGACTTTGGATATAATCTTGTACAGGGATTTACAAAGACTAATAGGTCTAAAGACATCAACTGTATTGGCTCCAGGCTTTTTGGGGATTAAAACCAAAAAAGTAGCATTGAATTCCCTGAGGAGAATTTTAGATCCAAAAAACTCTTTAACCGCTGCCTGCACATCTTTGCCCAGAATTTCCCAGAACTGTTGGAAGAAGAACATGGGAAACCCATCAGGGCCAAGAGATTTCTCCCCTTCAAAAGAAAAAAAATAGCACTCTTAATCTCCTTATTCAAAGGAATTGCTTGAAGAAATTTGTTAGTTCTAACATCAACCAGCTGAGGGATAGCAGAGAGAATTCCTTCTTAATTAGACAGGGCCAAATTGTCATCTTTGGTTAGGAGAGAAGAGAAGTAGCAAAGCATCTCTTTTTTTATATCTTCCTCTTTCCCGATAGTGTTGCCAATAGTTAACAAGCTAGAGATCTTGTTGATCGATGTGTGTTTCATAGCATTCATATGGAAGAATCTAATGTTTTTGGTCCATTTCTTTGAGCCACAGAGCTCTAGATCTTTGTCTCCAGAAGGATACCTCCTTAGAGATAATGTTATGAAAGACATCTAGCATAGAGTTTTCTATTTTTTTAAGTTCCTCATAGAGAGCTTCATTCTGAATTTTCTCTTGAATTTCCTTTATTTCAGTTTGCATTCTACCTTTAGAGAGGAAAATGTCCCCAAACACCTCCTGGTTCCAAATTTTGATTTTCCTTTCAATATTATTCAGTTTTTTAGTGGTTTTGTACATGGCTCCCTCATCCAGAATAAACTTCCACCAGTTTGCTATCCTATCTTTCAAATTTGGGTGGGCCATCCACATTTTTTCAAACCGAAAAGGAATGATTTTAAGCTATTGTAAAAAGTTATTTTAAACTTGTGATAGAAAAATTAACTTCCATTATTGTATTCATTGTTCAAATGTTGATGAATATCTCTGATGTGAGAATCCTTAAAATACCTTAGAAAATTATACCATTCTTCTGGTGTTGTTGAATTTTGAAAAACAAGGATAGGTTTCAGATTCCACTTTTTCAACCTTGTCTCTAGGTTCATAGGATTAGGTCATAAAATTAGTTTAGGGTTAGAATTATCTTCTCAAGCCCTCCTCTTTTGCACTTTTTTAAAGAAATATTCATTAGTGTTAAACCTGAAAAGTCCAAAAAAGAAGAAAAATAGAAAAGACAATTCATCTTCCAAAAGATGACAAAGTCTTGAGTAGAAACATAAGTCCCCTTGGAGGTTTTTAGAAAACCATCCTACCATGAGAGTCTATATTGAACCACAAAATCACATGCATTTGGAACCTTGGAGTCATCCTTTTGATCACATAGTTAGTGTGTTTATCACATTAGAGGATTTTGTTCAAGAGAGGATAAAGTACACTTGTTATTTTATTTTTGTGTTTCCTGTGTCGTAGCTCTTTAGTTGGTGCATAAAGGGAATCTCAAGTGGTTGGTAAAAGTAGGGGTTCTCCCTTGGCATTGGGGTTACAACAAAAAAATTCTTAAGAAGGGTTTTCTTGATAGGCCTCCTAAATTGGAAGGAAGAAAGGTCAAGAGAAAGTGAAATTGATTGGTGATACTTTAGTTGAGTTTGGGTCAATTAAGATCATTGATTCTCATTTGTCACCATCTCATAAATTATTTTTCTCTCATGGAATATAAGGGGTTTGAATAGCATCCCTAGACAAAAGGATATTTGAGATTTGATTAGATTTCATTCTCTTGATGTTGTTTTTATCTAGGAGACTAAATTATTTGTGAAAGGTATGTTTAATTTGGATTATAAGGTTTGAGGTAGAGGATAGTGCTAGTACATTAGAGGCCAAGGTAGTCCTTGTGGTGTGGCATATCCCTAGGGCCCACATAAAGTTGTTCCCAAGTGGTGGGTATCTAGTAGTCATTCTTTGTCTATGGGTGCTACAAGTTTGGACTCAAGAGAATTCAACCTTTTTTTCTAATATGTATGATCCAATTGAGATCATTGGAAAGGCTAAACTATGGTTTCATCTCAAAATTGTAAGGTCCCTTACCCCTATCTTCCTTGGATTCTTGGGGGGACTTTAATGCTATTATTATTTTGAGTGAAAAAAGGGAAGCATTGACATATTGGAGCAGTCCTCTATACTCCTATGAGATAATATTGATCTTCTAAATTTGGTAGCTATTAATCCATCCAATGGTATGTTTGCTTAGAATTACAAAAGGTTAGGTGAAGATGTTGTCTTGGAAAGGCTTGATAGATTCATAGTTTTGTTTCTGGGTGGGACATAGAAGAATACTATCTCTAAAATCATTGATCGGAAAGGTTTAGATGAGACCAATGGCCAATTGCAACTTATGCGGATTTGGGATTCTCCTCTTCAAGAGAATATTGTAGATTGGTGGATCAAAGGAAAGCTAGATTGTAGTTACCCTCCCATAGTCTGATTTTCTATACGTTATGGTTATTTTAGGATGATGATTTATATGTTAAGAAATCATTGATGCTTATGGTTTTACTGACCCCATACTTGCATGTGTATGGTTGGTGTGCGTGTTTTATATTTCTGTTTGACGTGCCTGATGTGGTTGAGGGATAGAGTCGTAGTTACTTGCTTGCAATATCCACACGATCGGTCGATCCTCGCCATTGTCTATTATATATTTATATATGTATGTACATGCGGATTTTGTATGCAGGTTTGTAGGTATCGGGCATCGATTTCCCTGAATTGTCAAGATGAACGTGCCCTATCACAATATCTCAAATGGTAAGAGAGGGGAGATAACATAGGTCCAAATCCTAACCTAAGCCATATTATTGTCCTGAAATAGTGGACAAGATTCTGTTATTCCTACCCTTTCTAAACTCATCCAATTGACGTGAGTTTATATCCCTATTCTTGAGTATGAATATGGGTCTTTAGGTCTTTTTGATTCTTTGATATTGGTGGTTGGCGTGTTTTCTATATTTAGCTTATTTAATTTGATTAAATAGTGCAATTTTAATAAATTAAATCATTACTATTTTTTTAGCTATGAGAGATTATTTAATTAATTGAATGTGATTGTTAAGTTTAGTTTATTATGTGGTTGAAATATTTAATTAACGAGGATTAATTAAATATCTTCATCTTAAAATTATTTAATTGTAAATTTAACCTTTGTTCAATTGAAATGTATTTATTAATTTGAGAATTAATTGAGCATGTGGAAATTACTTTAGACTAAATATTTTATTTTTAATTAATTGAATGCATTAAGTTGCACAATCGAAATTGTTTAAATTAAATTTAAGGTATTAGTTAAATTGTGGTTAAGTGTTTTCAACAAAAGGCAAAGTGGAGGACAGACTTGAGTTCAACTGAAATTGAACTGCAAATCAAAATCTAATTCATGCAAAGCCTTTTTGGGGAGTTGAGTTCCAAACCCTAGCATGTAGAATGGGAATTCCTACATGTTGGAGATCTGGCCATAATTTAGAGGGGACAGGCTGAGGAGTTTTTGGTAGGCAGGTTGAAGGATTTTGGTGGAGATTCAATTTTGGAAAGCTTCAAAGTTTTGAGATTTTGTCTTCAGATCTAGTCTTTGTTCGAATAATATTTTTCGGTGTTTGAGGTAGGGTTTGATTTCCTTTATGATAATGTTGTTTTGCAATTTGAAAAGATTATTTTCTTCGTACTTATTTGTATTTGCATGTTTGGGACTCTATTCTATGTATATTTCTCTCTTCCTGGAATTATGAATCTGTCTTGTAAAACCCTTGTTGTTTCCATATCTTGCTTATGAATTATTGATTTGTTGAGTTATGGTGAAAATTATTGATATTCTGTGAAAAATGATAGTTGCCTGATAAAACCCTAGACTTGGTCAAATTGTGGATTTATTTGGTTTGGGATGAAATTGAAAGGAAAACTCAATCAAACCCTAGGATAAGTCAGTTAAAAAAAAAACTAGCTGATTTAATAAGTTTTTCGATTTGCTTATATTTTTTTTTAAATGGTTCTTGTATTCCTTATGGAAAAAATAAATAGAATTTATTTATATCACTGTTTTATCCTTATATATATATATATATATATATATATATATATATATATATATATATATATATATATATATATATATATATATATATATATATATATATATATATATATATATATATATATATATATATATATATATATATATAATCATTGTTTTAGAATAGTAATCTATTGGCTTTTGTTTTCAATTCATGTTTGCAATATATGTATATATTGAAAGAGAAATTATTTTTAAAAGAATAATATAAAAAAGGGGGTTATTTAAATATGTATGTTGTTTTGTTTTTAAAACAAAAATAAATAATAAAAAAAAGGAAACTTTCTCTTTATATGTTAATGGGGAGGCGGGTCGTACCCAACCCCCCCCCCCCCCCCCCCCGGCCGCACAGCCCAAAGGGCTGCTGGCGATAGTCTAAGGCTGTCGTCGGTAGTCCCCAGGGACTGCTGGCGACAGTCCCTAAGGGCTACCGATGACAGTCCTTAGGGACTATCGTCGACAATCCTTTGGTTGTCGATGACAGTCCCTAGGGACTGCTGTAGCAAACCTTACTGTCGTATGTAGGCAGTGGGGCCCGGGTCCCCCCAAAAAGGTTGTACTATTTGTTTTTAAATTTTTAATATGTTTTTTTTTAATTTAAATTTTTTTTTTGGTCGGTAATAAGATGTATTTTATTAATATAAAAGGATTTACATGAATGGATAAGCATACGAAATTGATTCCAAAGAACCCATACAAACTAGAAGCAATCTAGAAAGACCCCACCTACGCACTTACAGACTAGAAAAAGGGCAATACAAAAAACAACCTACGGGCCATTAAAGGTGACCCCAAAACACTTGCTACAATAGCACCACCTCGAGCATAACTTCCATGGGAACGAAACCAACGAGCATCCAAAAGAGAACACTAGCCAAAAAATACTGAAAAAGAGCCCGCTGCAACATGACAACCAAAACATAGTAGGAGGGAGACCAAAAAAACCATAATCCCCCATAGAATGAGCACCAAAAATCATAGCCCATGCACCAACTTAACTTGCCTTAACAACCCCGGCTCCGCGCCTGCAACGGAGAGATCGACGTTTCTTTGGAAAGGTGGTTGGCACCAACACCACCCGTTTGCCTTCAAGAAAATTTGCAATGCCCTATTTTAGGCATTCCCACCCAAATCTCCTCGCCGCCAAATAGCTAACCTTGTCCACCCTTATCGGCCAACGCACAAAGGGGACAATGCCTACCTCCACCCCTTCCTCTTCATCTGAGAAGCACTCACTGTAATTGAACACCCAACCGGGATGTGCCCATTCAAGCATAGAGTCCATCCCCAAAATCAAATCCTCATCGAACAAGGCATTCATTACCCAAGCCACACATCGTTCATGCTCACCCAATTCCAAACCCCAAGCCATAACTATAACTGCAATGTCCACTTGTAGTTTCCACTTTCGATCCCCATTGTGGAACAAAGGCCCTAACGTCTACTGGAAGGCTTGGACGACCTCCTTTGAGGGGCATTTTAACATCAACTTCACCCTGTGATCATCAACCGGGCCAAAAATCCCCTTCTGCTGCCACCTAGTATGGAAAGTGAAAGTCAACTCCATTGAAGAACGAGGACCTTCAACCAGAGGCAGGAAGCACACTAGTGCCCAGAAATAAAAAGACACCGCAAAAAAGAAAACACCACCGAGCGATCTTTAAAAGCACTTCCACCGCAAGACACTAAATGCTTTCAAAAGCGTGCCAAACATCATTACACCATCATTATGTGACCACCATCATTTCCCATCATAAATCTCCTTCATGTGTTCTTGCATTAAAGTGCAACTTGCCCAAAAAATGATGAGGAAAAGGAAACACTGTTTATGTCGTAGCAATCTGACATAAGCCTCAAAGACGTCATCATAATTGGGCCACCTATAGCTTCGATCCATGATGTGAATTAAATTCATCAACCATTAGGTCCCCAACTTCTACAAACTCTATCGCCTACTTTGAAAGTAAGTCCCCTTCCACATTTCCCTCCCTTTTTATATGGGAGACCTTATAGTTTTCAAAGGTCGACAACAACTCTCTGATCAACATAATCTCATTCTCTAAGTGCCAAGCATTTATGAACAAATTGGAAATTGCTTGCACAACTAACAAAGAATCACCCTCCAAATGTAATCTACTATGACCTCGCTATTTTTAAATTTAACTTTTGTCATTAATTTTTTTAATATTTATTTTGATATTTAGTTTTAATTAATTAAAATTTAATGTTTATTTTAATTAAAGGATTTTTGTTTTAATATGTTTTTAAAAGTTAATTAATTTCAAGGGATGTTATTAATATTTTGAGAAAGGCATTTTCTTTTATATATATTAAAGTTGGATTTTTAATTAATCATTTAGATGCATGGAAATTTCATATAGTTGCTTATATTTATATTTAAAATATAAAAATATAAGTACTATGGAGTAGTTTTTTATACGATTAATATTTGTTTTACATTGCATGGATTATTTGGGGATCAATAATTCCAATTGCATGAAGTTTTAATCAATGTTTATTTTAATTAAGCTAAAATTTAATTGAGATAATGGAAGAGTAATTATAGTTATATTGTTGTCTCATTCAATTGTTAAATGATGTGTAGACATTATTTTATTTTAAATGTGCTATACTGTTTTTATTTGCATGAATTTATATACACATGTTTTCGAGATTGAGGCCTTCTTACTGAGATTATGCATGGAAGAATTAAACTTTAAATCTGGTTATTTGGATTAGTTAAGTTTTTTCTACTTGATGACGTCTTTTTTATTTGTGTCAATATGGATGTAATTAGTATGTTTTAATTAAATTTTGATTTGTCTTTTATTACCCTATGTGGTGGATTAAGGGGTTAGGTTGTCAACTAGTGAGAATGTAATTCCAGAGGCAGAAATTGGATATTTTATTTATCATAGTTGTTTGCCTTGTATACTCCGTTGTATTCGATTGATTCAACCCAAACTTATGTGAAGTTTTCTCTATGATTCTCTTTTGTGATGTTTTTGTATAATTGTGTTTTGCTTCATATTCTATATAGGGGAATATGGTGTTGACTTTTTATGTCCTATCCATGGGATCATGAGTGTTTTTATTGTGGATACTTAGAGAGTGTCTTGTGTTATGGTTAGAGACCCGTTGCATGTTCCTATTGTTTTGTGGAACAGTCCTAAGAGACATTATTATTATCTTGTGATGTTATGTGGCATGTTTGAGCCTAGGGCAGGTTACCTAGATGTGTAGTAGGGGGTGTCTTGCAATAAGCGTCGGGGCCCAGAAGTGGTTGCCAGGATCACTTATTGCAAGTATTCTTAATCAAGTGAAAACTTAATATATCATTGGGGGGTATTAAAATGAACTTAATAAGACGTGGTTCCTCACTCATGCTTGAGTGCTAGTATAGACTAAGATGGAGGATGAGATGATGCTTGCCACTTTGAGAGGTGTGTCTCTGACATAGTTAATGGCTTTGTCTGTATGAGAAGTCATTGGTACTGTGTATGGTCACTTGAGTGTCGGGGTCTTAGAGAGACTACTAGGATGAAATTTAAGGGTTAGATGTACATGATGACACCTTCCTATGCATAGTCTAGTTATCCTACATGTGTTAGTTGCCTCTGGATTAGTGAGTCTTACCGATTGATGTCTTTTGTACACCTGGTGTTAGAGAGCTTTCAAGATCTCTTCCTTAGCCTATTCTATTGAAGTTTGTTATCCGAGTGGGATCTGTTGTTTTCTCCTCAGCACGGTGGGAGTGGACCATTTAGGTTCCATGAGGTCGGGTGGTAGTGATTCTTTTACCATTTGAGATTCTGATGTTCATGTACCAATGTTGGATGATCCCTGTAGCAGTTGATTCTTCTTGTTCTTCCTTGGTGGAGATGTGTTCTTATCTCTGCGACATGTGCAGTGGATGTAGATTATTATGGATACCTTTTGGTACCAGTTGTATTTATCTTATCTTTTATATGATGTTGCATTTATCATTCATTTGTATTCATGAGATTTGTAATTATATCTAATCTAAATTAAATTAATTAATGCTTACGTAATCTTCATCAAGGAACCCTTGAGAGATGTAATCTATGTGAGTTTTATATTATACTGTATTGCTTCCGCATTGTTAACATTATTGTTATCTTGTTTGTAAACTTTAAAATTTTTTATTATTATTTTGTAAACTTAGTTGCATGTTTAGGTTAAGTTCTCCTGGGTTCCCTGGCGGGGCATTACATAGATTTTACAACAATGATGTGCTCTTTTACCAAGAGGCTTCAATTTGTGAAGTACATGCTAAAGAGATGGAACATGCATTGCTTCTATAATGACTTTATTGCTAAGATAATTTATCAATCTTTACTAGATGTTATCACTTGTAAGATTAGAGATAATTGAAGAGTACTTTTGGTTGGAAGTTGTAGCTATCAAGAATATTGAGGAATGGGAGCTTCAAGAAGAATTTTTTTGGATAAAAAATCTTGTATTGACTGGCTATGGGAGGGAAATAGAAACATTTATTTTTTCCACAACTCATCCAAATATAGGAGGAAGGTTAACTTCATTACCTCTCTTAAACATTCTGAAGGACATATTTTATCTTCTTTTAGCTTGATATCTAGAGAGATTGTGCAATACTATTTGAGTTTGTTTATCGAGGATAATACTATGGCTAGAGAAGAGGAGGATTTAATCTGAGACTACATTCCTTCTCTAGTAACTAATGACATGAATTAATTTTACATCAATCCCATTACTTTAAAGGATTTGGAGGGGATTGTATTAGAAATGAAGAAACAAAATCTCCTAGACTTGATAGCTTAACAATAGAGTTTTATCAAGAATATTGGGACATAGTCAAGATGGACCTCTTGGATGTGGTTTTAGAGTCTAAAACAAATAATAATATATTGACAACCATGAATGCTACATTTGTGGCCCTTATTAAAAAAAATGAAGGTTCTTATTCTTTAAATCTCTTGAGACTGATAGATCTTTGTAATGTGTTTACAAAATTATTACCAAACTAATTATAGAGAGACTTAAGCCTTCACTTGAATCTTTAATTTCGGGGGAGAAAGAGGACTTTGTTACTAGTAGGAAAATTCTAGATAGGGTTATTGTTGCTGTGTGTGCTTGAATGTGGGCCTCTAAATTGGGCACAAACGCAACATAGTCATTATTCTCATGATCGAATTACAAGAGAGTATGAATTACTCAATCTGAAATTCATGGAGAAGCGACCTGTTGCCTCCTATGCAGGCGGGGTGTTTAATTGCTCTTAGATTGAAGAGCCAACAACCATAAGACCGCTACTACAACGGAGGATTTGAAAGCAAAGCCATAAAGATGATATGCAAGCTAAAATCAAACTAAAATGTATGCAATTAATCTAAATTGCTTGAAAGGAAATATGAAGTGCAGTTTTTTTTTTTAGATTTTGAAATAAAGATGATACTAGACTAAGAACAAGTAATCAAATTTAATCTAATATGAGATGCAATTATACTAAAATGATAGACTAAATATGCAACAAAAAAGCTTTGAATAAAATGAGATAAAAAAAAATGCTATAGTTCAATTACTCTCCAAATTGCCTTTTTTTGAATGAGAAGAAGAGGCTCATTAAATAGAAAAGCTCGGGAGAGGAATGAAGAGTTTCTTGATTTGTAACTCGTGACTCTTCATTCCCACATTGAGACAAAAATGCAAGAATTACTTAATAAAAAGAATGGAAAATGCCACACAGGTGACCTTTCGAATATCTTGAATTATCAATTCAAAAAAGTGTGTCCATTCGAATATCAAGTAATTATTAATTCCTTTTTATGGGTAATTAGCTAAAGAGGGTAGATTTTAATTTAATTAGAAAGCACTTAGGAATTTATAATTAAATTAATTTATCATAGGGGTAATTTAGCCAATTAAGTCTAAGACTTTAGGAATTAATTTAGCGTTTGATTATTGCAATTTATGGTCTTTGCAATTGACATCAAGTCAAATTAAGTCAGGTAGGAGAGAGAAAATTGCCTAGGGAACTAGGACTTTGGTGATGTAAAATCGAGATAATGCACCAAAATTGATGAAATTAAATAGGTGCCAATTTTGGGGTATTACAGTTGCTACCAAATATATTCATTCTATGGAACTTTCCAAGGAAAAGGCCATTTTCATCAAGCTGGACATGCCTAAGGCATATGATCGTGTCAATTGGTCCTTGATGTTGAACATTTTAAAAGCCTTTCGGTTTGGTAGTGAGTGGATTGAATGGGTTGAGTTGTGTCTCCTCCTCTTCTTTTTATATGCTCATTAATAGTTATCTTTCTAATTTTTGGGGGGTTTCTTGGGGTCTTTGATAGGGGGATCCTCTCTTGCCTCATCCTTTTATATTAATGGCTAAAGGATTGAGCATATTTATCAAGGCCTGAGTGAGGAAAGGTTTTGATTCAAAGATGGAATTAGGGAGACAAAATTCCTGCCCATCCCCACTTACAATTTTTTGATGATATTTATTTGATGGGTCTTGCTAGAGTTAGTGAGATAGATAATTTAAGAAGATTCTTGGACATTTATATGGAAAGTTATGGGAAAAGAATCTATGAAGATAAATCCTCTATATTCTTCTTTAATACTCCTAAGCCTATCTAGAATAGGTTTTCTAAAATTTCATGATTACAGATTTGGGCCCTTCCTTTGATGTGTCTTGGTATTCCGATTGCAGTTGGGTCTTTAGAAAGTAGGTTTTGGGAGGATGTTTTAGATAAGTTTCACAAAGCAATTTCTCATTGGACTTATAGGTGACTATCTTCATTTAGGAGAGTGACTCCTCTAAAGTATATGATTCAATCTCTTCCTCATTATAGGTGTTTTGTGCAGGCTATTCCTAGCTTCATTTAGGGGTTTGATTCCTTGTACCATTTATGGACTTGAAATTTACTTTCAAATAAATAGAGTATGGTTATGTGGGACTCATTTTATAGAACAAGAAAACAACGGGGTCTTGGTCTTAGGAAGACTAGACTAAATGGTCAAGCTTTTTGTGGCTAAAATGTATTGGATGTTGCATTGTCATCAAGATTAGGACTAGGCTAGAATAATCACTACAAAGTATCTAGGTGATATTGAGAGTAAGGATGTCCCTTAATATAGTATTGAGGGCAAATGATCCATGATTTGGAGAACTCTCAAAAGAGGTGCCAAGTTGATCAAGCAAGGGTTATTTTGGATATGCAATAGAGGTTTTAAGGCTTTATTTTGGTCATATTATTGGGATGAATCCCCACCTCTTCTTTCTATGTATTTGAATCTTCAACCTTTAAGTAACATTTTTCTTGAGGTTGGATGGACTAGGGTGGAGGACTTTAAGGCCTCTTGGTATTTGGGACAAGATCTTGTCTTTAGCTAGAAAGAGTTGCATGAATGGCCTCCTAGGGGCTATAAGGAGGAGTGTGAAAAGTGTTAGTCCTAAGGGTCCAAGATTACTAAAGGTGGGGGGAGTGGGGGGGGTGAATCAGTAATCTAGATATCTGATACTTTTCAACTTCTCTAACCTCAAAGATAACATTCAAAAGTTTACCAATTGAGAATAAAATGAAACTTAAACCAAATAAACATCAACCACCATAAAGCATGCAACACATAATATAGAAATTTTCCTATGGAAATCCAAAAGGGCGAAAACCATGTGTCAGATGAGACTCTCAAATTTTATACTCTTCTAAAGTACACCATGTTAGGAGTTTTACAAAGACATTGTTAGGTGCCAACCAGTTATGGGATTTACCTTTAGCTCTGTTAGGAGATTTACCCTATTAGGAGTAGCCTTGTTAGAGGACTTAAACACTATCTAAAGTGTCACCTTGTTAAAGGATTTACATAAAAGATCTATTGTGATCCACCCAATTAAGAGATTTAGCCTATTGTAACTGTTAGAATATAGCAAGTAGATTGATCTAGTAAATAGCAACACCTTCGCTTGATCAGATCCTTTGTAATGCATACAATCTATCTTCAGATAACTCTGGAATACCCTTGCTTGATCGCACCTCCACAATCACAATCTACACACACAAATCTTCAATTTCATGATATAACTATCATTTCTCAAGCCCTAAAATGTTATACCAACTTAACACTATTGGTAAACAGGTTGTTCTTCTTCTTTTACTCCTTTTATTTGCCCAATTTTATAATGAAGAACAACTTTACACAACAGTTGGGAAACTGTTTCTGAGAATATCTAGTTTCCCTTTGAATTGAGGTACAACTCCCTATGTGAAAAATATTCAATGAATTATGTTTTATCTCTAATTCCTACTGCAATGTATGTTCTTAACCAGAGAACAACAGAGGAAAAACCAAGCTAATCCTATCCAGGACTAACTCAGGCAGATTTTAGATTCTAATCCTAGCCAACCTCAGGAATTCACACATCCTATGACTTCCCAATATTGGTAATGCAAGAATGCTGTTAGTTTTGTTAAATGCAATGACATGAGATTAAAAAGGAAGATTAAACATCCAAATCTTTGCAATAGGATCAGATGATAGTACTCTGATCTACCACCCAATCACCATTTGACTAAGAATACAAGAAAGTGCTCAAAACTGACCATAACAATACTCTGATTGAAAGTAATCAGAAAAGTGTTGCCCAAATACTCTGATTCATAACAAAACTTTCCTTGTTTTAAACACACAAACACAATACTCTGATTATATTTGCTTGCAATCTACAGCCAAATTTATTACAAAAATTGAACATCAATCTCTATGCATGAATGAAAATGCAGAAATTAGAAATTGCCCTCTCCTCTACTCCAGCTCTCTGACTGTATGTGGAAAAAGGAAGCACATGGACAGTAAAGAATTGACACCAAGTATGATTGTCTCTGCAACCTCTCTTCATGCCAAAAATTTGCCGACCCCCTCCTTAACTTTTTTAGCAGTATTTATAGAGATTACATTATATGGCTTTAACGAGAATGCCAAGCGTTTCAACTTCCAGAATTTAAACAAACTGAAGCCAAGTGTTTTATGAAAATACAATAAAGAGGAACTAGTAAGACTTTGTCCCTTCACCTGACCTTACTCGATAAGAAGAACTGAATGGACCTTTATCAAATCAATATGATTGAGTTCATGGTATCAAACTGCTTGACACGTGGCCAACTTCTTCCAGTAGCTCGATGATTCCTCTGTTTGCATTCTCTTCACTTTGTCTTCATGCTAAGTTGAAGTGTATAAAACATGTCATTCGATTTACAATAATCATCCATATGCTCATCATCATAATAGAAATCAATCCATTTTTCGGCCATTGTAACTCATCACTGAGTCATTCATAACTTCACAACAATGTCCCTCAATCCCATTATAATTTGGTACAAACTCCTTGTCGTTCATTATCTTCTCCCATCTGCCCGGTTTATGTTGTCGCATGATCCCATGATATTATTTTAATTCTTGCGATCATGCAACATATGCGGTAATACATCTGAGAGGACGCTTCGAGTAGTTTAAATGAAAATATTTTGAAAAGGTGATCATACTCGACACATTGCATAAGACTATCACTGCTACCCATTATCATGACATTCGGTTCCATTTCACTGTTGCATGATCGCAAGAGTTTTTTTGATTCTTGCGATCATGCGACTGCTCTATCCTCGTCGCATCTATGCTGTTGGCATACGTGGGCCCCGACAGACTTCATTGTCGCATGATCGCAAGGGATTATTTTATTTCTTACGATCATGCGACCACTTTGAAGAGAAGCACTTTAAATGTATTTTCACTCGTCATTTTTAAGTGCATGGGTATCTTTCTAACTTAAAACACGTGCTGTTTGAAACACTTAAATAATAACATTTCTTTTTATGCCAAGCTCGAGTGTCAATACACATGGCAAAATCCTGCTAAGTCGCAAAGCATCTTCCTTACCATAGCGACAAAGTGACTACCCTTGATTTGGTATCGCATACAAACTCTCTCGGCCCCACCTGGACACGTGGAAGGATCCCGCTTAGTCGCAAAGCATCTTCCACATCATATTGATAAAGCGACTACCGTTGATTTGGTATCGCATACAAACTCTCTCATCCCCACCTGGACACATGGAAGGATCCCGCTTAGTCGCAAAGCATCTTCCACATCATAGCGACAAAGCGACTACCGCACACCTACCAGCATTAACTATTTACCCTTTTCGCATGATCGCATAGCTGTTATTTTATTCATGCGATCATGTGACTGAACACAATTAGAGTATCTTCCTTGCCTTATCTCCATTATTTCAGCTTCAAATCACAGTCTGCTTTCACTAATGGGATCGTTAAGGTCCAAAGAACTTTAAAAGACACATTCAATGCCCGAAAAGGCTAAGACCCGAGCTTGAAATGAGAACTTATTCAAATGCATAGTCACTACTTTCGATCCATCTTTCTGATTCACTTTTCATTTTCTGTTCACATCAGTTTTGTCACTGCATCATCCAAATGAAGAACCATTTTTCTAATTCCTTATAAGTGTCTGGAAATCATGGCCTCCAATTGCCATTCTACCTGAGAAAGATCACCAATTAAGAGCATATTATCCTTGCCGGGTTGGGATCTATAACCTACCCAAAATAATGAAACCTTGAAAACACCCAACCGGCTTGAAACAAGATGGCAAATGAAGGAGAACCCAGCAAAGAATTCCTATCCTAGGGAAGACTTAGACCTAGACACCAGACTGACCAGACTGACTTGATTATATGACTCCAATATTGCCAAAAAAAATGGGTGACTAAAAGTCAAGCAACAGCTGGCTCCGACTGGGGAATATGTACTACAAAGTGCATAGAGAATCCAACATCTCTGGTTAAACAAGCACCTTATGCATTGGGTTGCGGAGTCTAGACCAAAGAGAACAATGAGAAAATGCATACAGGGAGGGCAGAGGGGAGTAGGGAAGATTGAAACAAAGCAAGAGAAAACAACCACAAACAACTAAGCAAGAAAAGGCTACACTAGACACACCAAAATTGGAAAGAAAACCTATTTACAAAAGGTGAGGAGACCTCACCTGCAGGACCAAAAGCAAGGAAAGATTCATATGTGGCCATTTACAGGAAGAGAGAAGAATGAACCTTTCCTGAATAGAGGAAGATGCTCTACCAATTTGAAACAACATTGATAACTCTTGGCTACTCCTTCATTGTTGAAAATAAGCCCCAAAGCCTCTTGCAACATGATGACACACAGGACCTTTCCAAACAGCCATGCCTCATTATAGATCTCTGATTCATCTATGTTTTCATGTACATCCTTTCTTGCATACTCAAACTTCTGTGATGGAAGAAAATATTCAACATATTCTGAATGCACTACTGGAATATAATTCATTTCATCTTTTTCAGCATTATCATCTCTATTTGCTCTATCATTATCCTTAGTAGAGATATCAACTTTCAAATCAGGATTAGCAAAATCAGAACATTGCAAATCTTTTAGAAGAGAAATATCATCATACCATTTACAAGCACTGTCAAAAATAACTTCTGATTTCGAACCAGAGCTGAAAAATGCATCCCCATTTTCCACATGTTCTAACTTCTTTGGTGAAGGAGAAAGACAATCATCAGATTTTGTATATACTGCTGGAAAACAGTCACATATGTTTATTTCATTGCCAACAAAATTGTCAAAAATACCAGCATCAAAATAGTTGCAAGCATTGTTAACTTCAGATTTCAAGCCTGGGCTAAAACTAGATGATTCTTTATTACCCACAGACTCTACCAGAATTGAAACATCTTCTTCATCTTTAGTATTTGTCAAATCTGAAAAATGTTCCTCTGAATTCAAAACTTTAATATTTGAATTGACTGTAGAAGATCCACATGTGGCTGACACTATGGTTTGATCATTCTTCATTTCAAGATCAGGAAAATCTTCATCTAATTCTTTATCTTCTACATGATGCTTCAATACTTCATTAGCCATTGAAATCTCTTCCTGTTCAATATTTGCACCAATTTCTTTAACCGCATTCTCAGATTCAGTAGGACGATTACTAAAACATAATGCAGCCTTTTCATGTGTATTCATATGATTAGGAAAACCCAATATTGCATTAGTTTGGAAGCAAAGTGGTTCTTGCATTGGATCCCTATCAGCTGTAACGGATGAAGAGTCACACCAATCATGTTTTTCAATAACACCAGGGATTTCACCTTTTGATAGCACATCAGTCTCAGGATAATCTTCAAGAAGATAATAGTTTGAAACATAATCCCCATCTATTTCTCTTTCAATTTTGCTTATCATCTCTTCGACCATATCTTTAGATTTGGCAAAACATGATCTCACTTTCTTTTCAATACAAAATTTATCAAGAGGATTAATCATTGTATTTTCTTCAAGACAAATAGATTCTATCATAGGATCATTACCAACCTTTGCAACTTGAAAATCATTTTTGTCAAAATTTTCAATGAAATTCAACTTTTCATGTTCTGAAGATGCATTAACTATCAAATTATTTTCAACAAAAACTTCATGCAAAAGTTTATCTTTATTTTCTTCAAGTCTGAAACTTTTAAAATCAGAAGTAAACAGAGGCATGGGAGGAACTTCTTTGTCTACTGTTCTTACCAATTCTTTATCACTGTAGGGGATGCCTTTGTCCGCTGAAAGTTGTGCTTCTAGAAACCTGGGCATCTCTTGTTCTCCAAAAGTCAAACCATTGGTTGATATGGGCTCTTCATTTAATGGTTTTTCATCAAGAACATGGGCTGAAAGGTATATCTCTTTTCTTTTCTGATCTTGAACATTAAAATACCTTTGATATACGTCTTTTAATAGCTGAACAGAGAAGCTTAATCCATTTTCTTCAGCTTCATCTATACTTTGTTTAAATGCAGACCAAAGGAATTGTAAATTGAAATCACTTTCAACATCTATCTCTTCAAATGTGGGTTTTCTTCTAGTTTGCTTTCTTGATTGAACCTCTAGTTCGTTCAAGATTGAAAAATTGTAAGAGACATGATCATGTGAGATCTCTGACACTTCATCATCCTCCACCTTTAGTTCTTTACTTAGCTGCAAAAATTTTGTCTTCACTTCCACCTCTTTCAGCAAATGATATCTCGCACAGATCTTTCTCCATAATAGCACAGTTGCATGATCTTCTTTAACACTTAGGTTCATCTTTATTCCATAACTGATATTTTCTAACAAGGCTTCATACATATCATGCAACACAAGATCAGTATTATGATGGAGTTCTGTAAGGGAAGGGTCCGGTCTCCTTCTTCTCATTATTTTAATAGGCATGGTCCTTTTTACAACAGGATCACCAATCTCTGCAAGTTAAAATTTGAAAATGTAAACACTGGACTTCTCATCCAAGGCTATGAGAACCAAAATAGAGTCGCCAATCTCTGAATAGCAGAGAAAATTAATAATGCAGCTTGAAAAATTAATATGTTCTTCCTCTTAGTCGCCAAAAACACAAGCTGGGAACCTGAATGATAAGAACTTTCAAATCCTTCAAGCTCTGATATGAAAATAGAATTCTTTAGAAACATAGAGTCACCAATCTCAAGCAGAGATAACAATAATAAAACTGAGAAAATAATCTCTAGCATTGATCTTCTTTTCCAACTCCCCAGCAGAGTCGCCAAAAACACAAGCTGGGAACCTGAATGATAAGAACTTTCAAATCCTTCAAGCTCTGATATGAAAATAGAATTCTTTAGAAACACAGAGTAGCCAATCTCAAGCAGAGATAACAATAATAAAACTGAGAAAATAATCTCTAGCACTGATCTTCTTTTCCAACTCCCCAGCAGAGTCGCCAAAAATCTGTTGATAAACATATTGTTGTTCTTCTTTTACTCCTTTTATTTGCCCAATTTTATAATGAAGAACAACTTTACACAACAGTTGGGATACTGTTTCTGAGAATATCTAGTTTCCCTCTGAATTGAGGTACAACTCCCTATGTGAAAAATATTCAATGAATTATGTTTTATCTCTAATTCCTACTACAGGGTATGTTCTTAACTAGAGAACAACAGAGGAAAAACCAAGCTAATCCTATCCAGGACTAACTCAGGCAGATTTTAGATTCTAATCCTAGCCAACCTCAGGAATTCACACATCCTATGACTTCCCAATATTGGTAATGCAAGAATGTTGTTAGTTTTGTTAAATGCAATGACATGAGATTAAAAAGGAAGATTAAACATCCAAATCTTTGCAATAGGATCAAATGATAGTACTCTGATCTACCACCCAATCACCATTTGACTAAGAATACAAGAAAGTGCTCAAAACTGACCATAACAATACTCTGATTGAAAGTAATCAGAAAAGTGTTGCCCAAATACTCTGATTCATAACAAAACTTTCCTTGTTTTAAACACACAAACACAATACTCTGATTATATTTGCTTGCAATCTACAGCCAAATCTATTACAAAAATTGAACATCAATCTCTATGCATGAATGAAAATGCAGAAATTAGAAAGTGCCCTCTCCTCTACTCCAGCTCTCTGATTGTATGCGAAAAAAGGAAGCACATGGATAGTAAAGAATTGACACCAAGTATGATTGTCTCTGCAACCTCTCTTCATGCCAAAAATTTGCCGACCCCCTCCTTAAATTTTTTAGCAGTATTTATAGAGATTACATTGTATGGCTTTAACGAGAATGCCAAGCATTTCAACTTCTAGAATTTAAACAGATTGAAGCCAAGCATTTTATGAAAATACAATAAAGAGGAACTAGTAAGACTTTGTCCCTTCACTTGACCTTACTCATTAAGAAGAACTGAATGGACCTTTATCAAATCAATATGATTGAGTTCATGGTATCAAACTGCTTGACACGTGGCCAACTTCTTCCAGTAGCTCGATGATTCCTCTGTTTGCATTCTCTTCACTTTGTCTTCATGCTAAGTTGAAGTGTATAAAACACGTCATTCAATTTACAATAATCATCCATATGCTCATCATCATAATAGAAATCAATCCATTTTTCATCCATTATAACTCATCACTGAGTCATTCATAACTTCACAACAATGTCCCTCAATCCCATTATAATTTGGTACAGACTCCTTGTCGTTCATTATCTTCTCCCATCTGCTCGGTTTATGTTGTCGCATGATCCCATGATATTATTTTAATTCTTGCGATCATGCGACATATGCGGTAATACATCTGAGAGGACACTTCGAGCAATTTAAATGAAAATATTTTGAAAAGGTGATCATACTCGACACATTGCATAAGACTATCACTGCTACCCATTATCATGACATTCGGTTCCATTTCACTGTCGCATGATCGCAAGAGTTTTTTTTATTCTTGCGATCATGCGACTGCTCTATCCTTGTCGCATCTATGCTGTTGGCATATGTGGGCCCCGACAGACTTCATTGTCGCATGATCGCAAGGGATTATTTTATTTCTTGCGATCATGCGACCGCTTTGAAGAGAAGCACTTTAAACGTATTTTCACTCGTCATTTTTAAGTGCACGGGTATCTTTCTAACTTAAAACACGTGCTGTTTGAAACACTTAAATAATAACATTTCTTTTTATGCCAAGCTCAGGTGTCAATACACGTGGCAAAATCCCGCTAAGTCACAAAGCATCTTCCTTACCATAGCGACAAAGTGACTACCCTTGATTTGGTATCGCATACAAACTCTCTCGGCCCCACCTGGACACGTGGAAGGATCCCGCTTAGTCGCAAAGCATCTTCCACATCATAGCGACAAAGTGACTACCGTTGATTTGGCATCGCATACAAACTCTCTCGTCCCCACCTGGACACGTGGAAGGATCCCGCTTAGTCGCAAAGCATCTTCCACATCATAGCAACAAAGCGACTACCGCACACCTACCAACATTAACTATTTACCCTTTTCGCATGATCGCATAGCTGTTATTTTATTCATGCGATCATGCGACTGAACACAATTAGAGTATCTTCCTTGCCTTATCTCCATTATTTCAGCTTCAAATCACAGTCTTCTTTCACTAATGGGATCGTTAAGGTCCAAAGAACTTTAAAAGACACATTCAATGCCCGAAAAGGCTAAGACCCGAGCTTGAAATGAGAACTTATTCAAATGCACAGTCACTACTTTCGATCCATCTTTCTGATTCACTTTTCATTTTCTATTCACATCAATTCTGTCACTGCATCATCCAAATGAAGAACCATTTTTCTAATTCCTTATAAGTGTCTGGAAATCATGGCCTTTAATTGCCATTCTGCCTGAGAAAGATCACCAATTAAGAGAATATTATCCTTGCCGGGTTGGGATCTATAACCTACCCAAAATAATGAAACCTTGAAAACACCCACCCGGCTTGAAACAAGATGGCAAATGAAGGAGAACCTGGCAAAGACTTCCTATCCTAGGGAAGACTTAGACCTAGACACCAGACTGACCAGACTGACTTGATTATATGACTCCAATATTGCCAAAAAAAATGGGTGACTGAAAGTCAAGCAACAAACACCTCATCCAACACATTGAAAATACTTTTCCAATATTTCAAATAACTCTGGAATACCCTTGCTTGATTGCACCTCCACAATCACAATCTACACACACAAATCTTCAATTTCATGATATAAATATCATTTCTCAAGCCCTAAAATGTTATACCAACTTAACACCTCATCCAACACATTAAAAATACTTTTCCAATATTGGCGCCTAGAGAGATCACACCAAAACACATATCCCAATGTAACAACTATCTTTACCTAATATGCCAGCCACATGATAGATGCAAACAATTAATTTTATCAACAGTCAAACATGTTTTGACCAACTCAACCTTCATCTTGATAAAATGATCTACCACAATCCATGTAATGACAACTCATCACCATAAATGAGATTAGAAATGTCAACATGACAACTGGAATAAAATCATTCATCGCAACATGATCACCATTCATCAATAGAAGATCTACCATTGGTAACACAAAAATACTATCACCGGTCACTGAAACAACTTATGTATCCTCAAAACATGTTTATCGATCAACGAAACCATTTGTGGTCATAACCATGAACTCATCATAGCATCATAAACATAATTATATGATCGCATCACTTAACTCACCATAGATTTGATAAACCAATCAAATTACTCATTTCTAGTCACAGACTGTTCTAGCAGTTTCCCTGTCACACCTCAATCATTCATAACTTACACAAATAATGCATTCAATAATTGCAGTTATTCAGTTATCACCTAAAGACATCGCCAAGTCTCCCTTAATAATTGCAACCATTGGAACTACTTGAAACAAATTGTTCATTCTCCTCACATAATTGGCAACACACTAAGAACACTACGTCAATACTTGACATCAATGAAAACACAATAACTGATCATCTCAATCATCAAATCTTTATCAGCTCATCACTCACCATCATCAGTTATGCCGACAATCTCCCTCTTTGGTATTGATGGAAACCCAAACAATCATAAACTCTTCTCAATCAGATAATCTTCTCTTCTTTTGTTCTTACACCCTTTATATCTGAATCAACTATCATCTCTCATCTACTTATCCACTTCTCTTTCATCTACTTGACTACTTCATTATAAATCTACACACAATAAATCTACTTGACTACTTCATCTACTTACTGACAACTATTTCCAACTCAGTAGAACACATTGTTTCCTTATATTTCCACTTTTCATCTTCAATCCTTTGTTACTGATCAACATAAATAACGTGTGCATCATTTATCACTTTATTAAATTATGTAAAATAATCAAATCAATCTTACCTTGTCATAGATCAATTTAACAATTGTCCAATTAATCTCATATACTTAACATCACTTCTTTATTTCATCTTTTATCTTTACCAATCATTTCTTTTCTCAACATTACATATTTCATATTGATATGGAAACTTGAAATCAATAAGTCAATAAGCTTGACATCAATGCCAACATAACAACTAATCCAATCATTCTACACACCTTTCATTTATCGGTTGATCTTGTTCATTCTCATCAGTTCAACAATATCATTAGTTGAGGTAAAAATCTCCCCCTTTGGCATTGATGGCAATACAATTTATATCTCATCTCACATCTGAAATATACCATCAAATACCAATAATCTTCAATCATTACAATCTGTTTCTCTTCCTTTATCATTTTCTCCCCCTTAGTCATATCTTTCCCAATTCATTCTTTTCCTGAGCATTCTATCTCTCATTCAATATTAGTTACTCTCCCTTTATGTTTCTCTCCCACTTTGACAACAATGCCAAAGATACCTGCACTACCTTAATCCTTTTAGTTATACCTTGTACCTTTCTTGTACAGATTGCTTTGGTTTCCTCATATTTTTCTCACAACTTTAGGTTGTTCCTAAAGAGTGAACATCTACATCAACTCACAAATAGATATTATGATAAAGCATGAATTGATGCAACATGCATCTTTTTCTAATGAACAATAGGGAGGGGAATGACCCCTAGTTTACCTCTTATGTACTCAAAATTATCCTTAGGCAATGACTTTGTGAATATGTCAGCAAGTTGTTCTTTAGATTTCACATATTCCAACTTTACTTGTTTTTCATGTACTTGTTCTCTCAAATAGTGATACTTGATTGATATGTTATTTGTTTTTTAGTGCATCACTTGATTTATTGAAATGTTTATAGCACTAGTATTATCTGAAATATATTGTCACGGGACCATATATCTCCTCTTGTATCCCTTTAAGTTACTATTTTATCCACACAATATTTGAACAATTGATTGCAACAACAACATATTTTGCCTTGGCAATAGACTGGGAAATACAACTTTGCTTTTTGCTTATCCATGTCACTAATCTTTCTCCTAAGAAGAAAGCTCCTCCACTTGTGTTTTTCCTATCATCCACATTTCCTTCCCAATCAACATCAGTATACACTTTCAATTCAAAATCTTCATCCTTTTTATACCATAAACCATAGTCCTCAGTTTCTTTCAGATATCTAAAGATTCTCTTCACAGTAGTCATATGTGTTTCTTTAGGATTAGAAGAAAATATAGCCACAATTCCAATAGCATGAGCAATATCTGACCTACTATGAACAACATATTGTAGCTTACCGATCATGTATCTATACAGAGTTTCATTTACCTCAATAGAGTCATCTTCCTATGACAATTTGCATCCGGTAATCACCGATGTTCCAACCAGTTTTGAGTCTTCCATTCCAAAAGTTTTCAAAATCTCTTTGATGTATTTTGAATGGGTTATATATATGCCATCTTTGGTCTTTTGAATTTTTAATCCAATGAAATTTTTTTTCTCTCCAATCATTGACATTTCAAATTCTTTTCTCATTTCATTAGAAAATGATCTACACATTGTTTCATTTCTTCCAAATATAATATCATCAAAAAAAATTCAGCAATTAATACCTTGTCTTTAGATTCACTTTTCAAGTACACATTACTGTTGTCACTAGTTCTTATGAAACCTATTCTCATTATATATGAGTGAAGTCTTTCATACCATGCTTAGGGTGCTTGTTTCAAACCATATAGTGCCTTGTAAAGTTTACATACCATGTCTTTCTTACTTTTGTCAACAAATCCTTCTGGTTGGTCAATGTATACCTCCTCTTCTAGTATTCCATTAAAAATGTAGACTTTAAATCCATTTGATAAACTTTGAAACCTTTGTGAGAAGCATATGCAAGTAAAATTATCATTCCATCTAGTTTAGCAACATGAGAAAATGTCTCACCATATTCTATACCTTCTTCTTGAGCATATCCTTTGCATACAAGTCTATCTTTGTTTTTTATCACTTCTCCATTTTGATTTAATTTATTCCTGAAAATACACTTTGAACCAATAACATTCTTATCCTTAGGTCTTGGTACTAATGACTAGGTATTATTTTTTTCAATCTGATCAATCTCTTATTTTATTGCATTAATCCAATCTTCATTTTCAAGTGCATCCTTGACTAGTCTAGGCTCAAATGCTGAAATCAAACGTGTATTATCTCTCAACTTAATTCTTTTCATGTCTCCTGCATTTTTGTCTCCAATGATTTGAGTCGGTGAATGGTTCTTTCTCACATACTTTTCTAGCACTGGCTTGGTTCTCTATTCTTTAGCATTTTCATCTCTCAATGGGGGCTCAATTGGTTCCTTGATTTCTTCTTGCAGCTTTGGTATAGTACCAAAAATTCCTTCCTATACATATACAAATATTTGATAATCTTCCACTTCCCTTTTTCTATCTTCTTCATTTCTTTCTGCAAACTCATCAATCCTTACATTTTCACTTTCCACAATTTTTTTAGTAGTCTTAATCAAACATTTATAAGGTTTTCTCTTTGTGCAGTATCCTAGGAATATACCTTCATCTCCTTTAGAATCAAACTTTCCATTCCTAGTATCTTTCAGTATGTAAAAACTACTTCCAAAGATTTTAATGTAGCTAACATTATGTGCATGCCCATATTAGAGTTCATAAGGAGTTTTATTAGTACCTTTCTTCAATTGTACTCGGTTGAGGGTGTAAACAACAGTACTTATGGATTCTCTCTAAGATGTTTGTGAAACCTCCTTAATAAAAAATGTTCTAGCACAATCAACTATTGATCTGTTCCTTCTTTCATCTATGCCATTTTGTTGTGGAGTCCTCGGTGAAGAGACTTATCTTTTGATTCCTTTCTCATTGCAGAAGATAGTAAATTCATCAGAGATAAATTCACCTCCTCTATTTGATCTTAAACACTTAAATTACTTACCTATTTCCTTCTCAAACCTTTCCTTATACCATTTAAACATTTGAAATGCATCAGACTTTTCTTTTAAGAACATTACCAACATTATCCTTGAGTAGTCATCAATAAACAAAATGAAATATTGATCACCATAATAGATTTGTACTCTCATAAGGCCACATAGATCAGTATGAACTAGTTCCAATATACCATTTGATGAGTAAGACTTGCTTGAAAACTTGATTTGGTCATCTTACCGATCTGACATTCCTTACACATAACTCTATCAGGCTTGCTTAATCTCAGTAGACCTCCGACTTTATTTTTCTTAATAACCTTGATTAAGTTATCAAAATTTACATGACAGAGCCTTTTATTCCATAGTCATACATCCTCAACTTTAACAAGCAAGCAAATATTTTTAGTAGTATCAAGGTAGAATAGGTTACCTTTAGATTGTTCACCAATTCCAATGAAATCTCCATCAACATCATGTAGATCTTTACTTTTCTATTCTAAAACTCTAGTCGGTGACCAATGTTATTCAATTGTGCAACACTCATCAAGTTGTATTTTAGTCCTTGAACCCAATAGGCATTATCACATTTAATCTTTTCATTCAGCATAATGGATGCTTTTCCTTTAATAGAAGATGGAGCTTCATTTCCAAATCTAACAAATCCTCCATCATACTCTTCTGAGTTCTCAAATTTATCAATGTCACTAGTCATGTGATGTGAACAACCACTATCAATAATCCATGGGTCAGTTTTACTTACTCAAGAGAAATAAGGGATTTTTCATCTTCATACATTTCTTCTTCTGAGTCATCCTTCATAGCAACATAAACCACTTCCACACATTCTTTTGTGTCATCAAATTCATCATCAGTTATCCCTTCCTTAGCTAGGTATCATGATTTCTTTCCTTTGTCCTTGAAATCTCTAAATGTTTGGTATTGGTGCTCCTCCTTGTCGCTCTTATCATTCATGTCATTGTCAAGACACCTAGATGCAATATGACCAATCTTGTTGCAGTTAAAACATTTTATAAAAAGTTTACCTTTATACTTTCCTTTTCCTCTTGGTAGCTTCTTTGCCAGCAGTGCTTCCAGTTCTTCTTATTCTTTCTCTTTGGTTAGGATACTGTCATGGTCACTTCCAGTTGAACTAAATTGATTATCTATGTCTCTTCTTAAACTTATAATGATTAAAGATGATTTAAAAATTGTTTCTATCTTCGGTAAACTATTATCAAAATTACTAAGCTCAAATGCAATTAGCTTACTAATCAAATCATCAAGAGTAAAAGTATTATTAGGTATGGATTTCAATTCTTGAATAGCATAGACTCAAATATCATATTTAGGTGTAAGAGTTTTAAGATTTTTTCTTACCACTTCTTCACTAATTAATGTTCCACCAGCACCTTTGATAGCACTTACCACTTCCTAAATTCTAAAATTATATTGTGCAATATTCTCTTCTTCGTTCATTCTCATCTCATCAAATTTTCCTCTGAGACTGTCAACCTTAGCTTTTTGTACATGTGGATCAAATCAATAAATAAGTGCAAGTTTGTCCCACATCTCTTTTTTTTTTAATACAGTCCTTTATGTCATTGAACTCAACATCGATTAGGGAAGAAGCAATTTCAATCATTACCGAGTTGTGTTCATTCTTTTCTCTCATCTAATCAAGTGTCATAGGTCCAGGAGGTGGTGGAGTGTAGTCATTATCCAAATGGTTGAGTGCAGAATCTCCAATCCTAGATAGGTATAACCTCATCCTGCTTTTCCATGTGGAGAAACTCTCCTTGTTCATCTTGGGTACTTCTCTCCTATACATCTTTAGATCTTTAGGTCAAGTCTTGTAAACTTTTACTTCTAAGAACCAAATGCTCTGATACCGATTGTTGGATAACAAAGAGGGGATGAATCAGTTATAAAATCACTTATCTTAGGTCACTTAACAATTTTCAACCTTAAAATCTACTCGATAGATAATCTATCCAATCATATATAAACATTTAACTGACCATAGCAGTATTCATCAAAATATCAATAAATAGCATACAAAATATTCAATTGCACATTAAGACCAATATTTAACATGGAAACCCAATTTGGGAAAATCTAGTACGAGAATTATTACCCACAAAATAATTCTCTCTTCTAAAGTGAGTTCGGTTAAAAGTCAATCTTGTTAAATATTACAAACACATTTGCTAGATGTGATCTTGTTAGGGGATTTTCACCAAATATTGACTAGATTTGTCACCCTATAATGAGTGGCCTTATTAGAGGGCTTTAGAATATTTGTTAGAATGTCACCTTACAAAGGATTTAGAAATTAGGATTGTTAAATCCACTCAATTAAGAGATTTTCTACTACAATGGTTAGAAAGTAATAGTAAAATGATCTGATAAAATATGCAACTACCTTTTCCTATTTAGATCTCCTTTCTAATCATTTATCCTCTTCAAGCACTTCCTTTCTGGCTGATCAATACACACACTTCATCTCATCACTTTTCTTCACTTCATCCACACATTCCTTCAACTCTATTCTTCTCAGTGTATCCTTCCTTTCAATTCGGTTTTCTACTCTGAATATCAACACTTCATCAACAACAATAGTATCAACATCAGCAACATGATCATCATGATCATCCTTTATATAGATAACCTTTTTTGCTTAATCTCATTCATTAAGATCATATTAGTAGCTCGGTAAAACATTTTATGATTCTTTCCAGCTGTATCTTCACCTTGAACCTTGAACTTTTGTTGGATCTTAAACCAATCGCTAAATCTTCACCATTTATTTGTACCTAACAATTTTGATTTGTTGATTTCATTAACTGACTTTATTCCTTCCTTAGAATCTTCTAGATCAATCTAGATCTTCACACGATGTCATCTGTTACTTGATTCTTTGATTAACTGACCAACTTCATCTACTTAGTTAAGTCTTTCTACTTGGTTAACATTCACTCGGTTAACTGTGACCGATGAATATATTTACTTATCGATAATTGTTTCTAGCTCGGTAGAAGACATTGTTTCCTTATCTTTCCACTTTTCAACTTCAATCCTTTGTTACCAATCAACATAACTAATTGTGCATCATTTAACACTTTATTAAATCATGTAATATAATCAAATCAATATTACCTTTTCATAGACCGATTCAACAATTGCCCAATTAAGCTTATACACTTAACATCACTTCTTTATTTCATCTTCTATCTTTACCAATCATTTCTTCTCTCAACATTACATATTTTAGATTGGTATGGCAACTTGAAATTAGTAAGTCAATAAGCTTGACATCAATGACAACATAACAACTGATCCAATCCTTCTACATACCTTTCATTACTCGGTTGACCTTGTTCATTCTCATCACTTCAGCAATCTCATCAGTTGAGGTAACAGTTATCACAATAAAAAATCATTGGTTCAGTTACTTCTTTAATTCCTTCCAATAAATGCTTCATCCAAATAAATTGAGTGCAATTAATAGCAGCAACAACATATTATGTCTCTATAGTAGACTGAGAAATACAATTCTTCTTTTTGCTTGTCCATGACACAAGCCTTTTTCCAAGAGAGAAAGCTCGTCCACTTATGCTCTTCCTATCACCCAAATTACCTGCCTAGTCTGCATCCATGAACAAAATGAAAGAAAAATATCCTTTGCGATCATACCAAAGACTGTAATCTTTAGTCCCTTTCAAGTATCTAAAGATTCTCTTCACAATCACCATATGGGATTCCTTTGGATTACATTGAAATCTTGTAACAATCCCAATTGCATGTACTATATCAGTTCTAATGTGAACAACAAATGTAACTTACTGATCATGGATCTATATAAAGTTTCACTCACTTCTTTAGAATCATCTTCCTTAGATATCTTGCAACCAGTCAACATTGGTGTTCCTACCAGTTTAGAATCTTCTACCCAAAAGTCTTCAATACTTCCCTGACATACTTTGTCTAACTAATGTAGTTCCATCATTGAGTTGAGATATCTATAATCCAACAAATAATTTGATCTCACAAAATATTGACATCTCAAATTTTATTCTCATTTCTTCTACAAATGCAATGCTCATCTCATTATTTCCACAAAAAATGATGTCATCCAAAAGAAATTCAGCAATCAATAATCTATCATCTTTCTCAATCTTCAGGTAAACATTTTCATCCTCACTTGTCCTTATGAAACTGATCTTGATCAAATATGAGTGGAGTCTCTCATACCATTCCCTTGGTGCCTGCTTCAACCCATAAAGCACCTTCTGCAACTTTCACACCAAGTCCTCACCTTCTAATAGTTCAAAACCATCAGGCTATTCTACGTAAACCTCCTCCTCCAAAATAGCATTCAAGAACACAAATTTGACATCCATTTGGAAAACTTTAAAACCTTTATAAGAATCATATGCTACCAAAATCCTTACTTCTTCAAGTCTATCCACTGGTGCAAAAGTCCCTCCATAGTCCAAGCTTTCTTCTTGTGCATATCCCTGAACCACAAGTCTTGCCTTATTCCTAACTACTTCACCATCTTCATTGAGTTTATTATTGAAAACCCACTTAGTTCCTATCACATTCTTGTCAATAGGTCTAGGAACTAGTACCAAAGTCTTATTCTTCTTTATCTAATACAACTCTTCTTCCATGGCCTTAACCCATTTATCATTCTTCAATGCCTCTATTACTGATTTAGGTTCATGTCCAGGAATCAGACAGGTACTTTATCTGATCTTTCTTCTAATCTAAACAACAACATTCTTATCTCCAATAATATGATTGTATGAATCATTTAAATTGATGTACCTTGGTATTATCAATTCAAATTGATGCATGGGCATCTTGGGTTCCTGACAATTTTGCATCTTCTTGGAGGGATTGCCTTATGGATTGTTGAAATTCCTTGTTCTGGGTAGTTTTCTAAGATACTATGTGATGTAGATCTGTGGAGGTCTTTGGTGTATGCGATGAAAAGGGTTTGTTCCTTTGAGATCACAGAGTTTATGTCTATGATCACACCTTTTTAGGTGGCATGGCTTGGGAGATCTAGCTTGATCTTTGTTGGCTGGTTATGTTCTTCATGTCATTAGTTTAGTGTTGGGGATTATAGCGGAGAATGTCGTGTGGTTGGTGATCATTGGGTCTTAGCATGTGTATTCATTGATCATGGTTGTAACTTTTGTGGACTTATATCTTTGTTCATACATCCTTATGTTTCCTATGTGATCAATTTTTCACATTTTGGGTCTGGTCCTATTTTGGATACCTGTTCTAATGGTCAAGATGACGAGATCTGGTTTGTGGTGTAGATTCTTGAATTGCGGTTGTCTATGGTACTTTTTTTGATGTTATTGAGTTCATGGCCGACTTTCTTGTAGGATCACACATTGTGTTACATTCATTAGAGGATATTCTTCTGGATTTGGGTCTTGGCCTCTATGTTTGTAAACTGTTTTCTTATTATTTTGGATTGTGATTGGATAAACTGACTTGTGGCTAGCGATCTTGTATTTAAGCTAAGGAGTAGTTCATGTTTAGGAAGGAAGTAGAATTTGAGGTAGAGTAGATAGGATAGATCAAGATGTAGATCTGAGTTGGCTCTCTTTCTATGGTTGTAACCAAGAAGGCCTTACATCCCCAAATGTGCATGAAGTTTGATGTAATTAGATGCTTTTAGATAATAAAAGAGTGGTTATTTTATTTCATCTTGTTGTGTTTCTTTGATTTCTACTGTGCTACTCTTTGCTACAAGATTGGACTTCTCCTTTGGAGTTATCTTTGGTCTTGACTATGTTAGATGGTATCATAGAATGGTTTGATCTTGTGCTGGTGTGAATCCTTGTATCTGAACTTACAAAGTTCCAGATTTTTTGTTTGTGGGGTGACATAATTGATGATCTGACCTACAAAATCAAATAACTTGCACAAGGTGATCATAAGGGATTTTCTATTTAAGATCAAGTCCTTGTGATGGTATGAGTGAGTTGCAGATCTTGAAGTGATATATTTTTTTCCCTAAGATTACAATTCTGTGTGTAGTTTGTTGTAGGGTGGAAAATTGTAGATCTGACCTACTACTACAGAGGATTTGTGCAAGGATGGATCAGAGATAAGTTATTCCTAGTTGTGAACCTAGGATGAAGGTGAAACCCTTGAAGAATTCCTTTGTTGGTGAATCAATCTCCAAATCGAGGAAGTTTGTGATATTTTCAGTAGATCACCGAGTGTGAGGTAGCTAGATTCTTGCAATCAAATCACCAACCATAGGTAGTTGCACCTTGGGAAAGAAGGGAAGAAGCAAATGAAATATGTTGACCAGTTTGTGGAAGATGAGTTATTTAGCCGTCTTGAGAGGAAGTTGTATAAAATATCTTGTAATCTTGAGAAGAAGCTTGAGGAGATGAAGTGGTTGAATTGAAGTTGGCATCTACCAGTTCAAATGAGGATTGTTTGGCCAGTTAAGAATCTTGTTCGGAAGAGGAAATAAAAAGTTAAGGTTGTTGTTGTTGTGGTTGAAGTAAACCTTGAGGAAGTTAACTATGACCTTTCTGAGGTTGAGGAGGTATATCTAGTTTTCTTTCATGGTCATATGGTTGGATCTGATGTGATACTTGTAGAGCATCTTGCTTCTTGTAATGAGATTGATTTCCTTGTTTCTAACGTTAGAATTGAGATTCCTTTAGCTAAATCTGATGAACTTGTCGAAGTAGTTGAGTCTGATGTTGTTTTTAGTATGGGAGTTATTGTTGATGAGATTAATCAGTATAAAAGGGCTTGTGATGAAACTCTTTATTGTGATCATTTTCTTGATGTTGTTGACTATGAGGTTCCTCTAGGTGAACTTCTTATGATCTCATCTGATAATTTGGTTGAGAGTATGAAGGCTAATGGACTTGTTGATTAGTGTGAGGATGTGATGTATATGGTTTTCATTTGTGATGATGATCCTATTGTTGATGAGGAGTAGAAGACTAAGTTGTTCTAGTTCGATGTTGTTACTTGTGTTTAAGAGTTGTAGATGGTGGCTAAGGATGTAGACATGGATGATGAAGATGTTGGACATCTTGAAGTCCTTATTTCTGATAAGTTGATGGTGGAAGGTAGTGAGTTGCATGAGTTGTTTATGAAGGAGAATGTGGATCTAATGCTTTGTGTTGAGATTGTTGACTAGTTTGTTGTCGTGAGTTGGTATGTTCACTGGTTGGTTGTACAAAAGAGGTTTCTTGTGTACTGGTTGGTCTTCTTTCATTTGTGGATTGGAAAACCGATGTTTAAGATGAGATTATGTTCAAATTTTCTTATGGGACACACTTTTCTATTAACCACGAGCATCTAATGTAAGGGAATCTTCAATTCCTGGCAATTTTGCATCTTCATGTTTAGGTAGGAAGTATAAGTTGATGTAGAGTAGTTGGGATAGATCAAGATGTAGATCTAAGTTGGTTCTCTTTGTATGGATGTAATAGGAAAGACCTTATAGCCTAACATGTGCATGAAATTTGATGTAATTGGATGCTTTCAAATAATAAAAGAGTGGTTATTTTCTTTCATCTTGCTATGTTTCTCTATTTTTTGTTGTGTTACTCTTTGTTGCAAGATTGGACATCTCCTTTGGAGGTATCTTTGGTCTTGATTTTGTCATAGGTCTAGGAGCCTCTTCTACCGATTGAACTGGTGCATCTATATTGTTTTGATTTTCAACTTCTTGCTTCACTAGTTGAACATATAAAATACCATGATCATCTCCTGATTCATTCTTGTTGGAACCATCATTCTTCTTTGTGAATTCATCAATCCTCACATTTTCACTTTCTATCATCTTGTTGCTTCTCTTGTTTAGACACTTGTAAGATTTTCTTCTTGTAGAATATCTTAATAATATTCTTTGATCTCTCTTAGGGTCAAATTTATTTTTATTGTCATCTCTCTTCATATAGCATCTTCTCCCAAAAACTTTGTAGTATTTCACACTAGGTGTGTGACCATGCCATAACTCATATGAAGTCTTATCGGTACCCTTCTTCACCTGTACACAGTTTAATGTATAAATAATAGTGCTGACAACTTCTCTCCAAAATATTTGGGGAACATCTCTTTGTATTATCATTGTTCATGCAACATCAATAATAGATATATTCCTTCTCTTTGCAAACGCATTTTGCTGAGGGTTTGTAGGTATTGACATTTGTCTCTTGATTCCATTTTCTCCACAAAATTCAGTGAACTCCAAAGATGTCAACTCACCACCTCTGTCAAATATCAAGAACTTCAGATTCTTACTTATTTCTTTTTCAACTCATGCTTTGAACACCTTAAACAAATAGAATGCATCTGACTTATCTTTTAGAAAAGTAACCTACATCATCCTAAAGTAATCATCAACAAAAAACATAAAATACCTATCTCCATAGTAGCTTCGTTTTCTCAGAGGACCACATAAAGCAGTATGAACTAAATCCAAAATACCTTCAGATGAAAATGATTTACTAATAAAAATAAAACTAGTTAGCTTTCCCAACTGACATTCATTGCACATGGCATTGTCTAGTTTTACTAGTTGTGGGAAACCTCTAACAATATTCATCTTACTCACTTTAACCAAAATATCAAAGTTAACATGACAAAATCTCTTATTCCATAGCCAACTATCATTAACTTTTGCAATCAGATAACACTTTACTATAGTATTCAGTCAAAATAAATTACCTTTAGTTTGCATACCGGTAGCAATAAAATCACTAGATCTCCCAAGTATCCTGCACACACCTCCTTTGAACTCTACAAGATAACCTTTGCTATTCAATTGTGCTACACTCAAAAAATTGTACCCTAGGCCTTCTACCCAGTAAACATCATCACAATTTGTTTTTCTATTTAGTGCAATGGATCCAATTCCTTTTACCAAGAAAGGAGAGTTATTACCAAACCTTACTGATCCACCATCACATTCTTCCAACTTAGTGAACTTACTCCAGTCACCAATAATGTGGTTTGTACATCCACTGTCTATTACCCAATCTTCACCATGATCCATACTAGAAATCAATGATTTTTCATTACCTACAAGAGGATTTTCCATAACGGAAACAAAATTAAACACATATTATCCATTATCTTCATATTCCTCATTGGTATCTCCCTCATTTGCAGCAAAAAAACAAGTCTTCTTGTCTTTTTCCTTGAATATCTTAGGCTTATCCTTCTTATCACCATTAAGACACTTGGAAGTAATGTGTCCAATATTATTACATGAGAAAAATTTGAAAGGTAGCTTACCCTTATACTTTTCAATTCCTCTAGGTAGCCTCCTAGCAAAAAATGCTTCCAACTCAACTAGTATATTTTCCTTAGAAAATATAGAATCATAATCATTAGAGTAACCTGACATAGAAGAAGATACATGACTAGCTTCCTTTCATTTCCTTGTAGGTTTATGAGACATAGATGCCTTGAATGCAACTTCAACCCTTGGAATACTATTATCATAATTGCTAAGCCCAAAAGAAGTCAACTTTCTAATTAATGCATCAAGAGTAATAGTTGCAGTTCCTAGAGATCTTAACTCCTAAATAGAAGAAACCCTAATGGCATAAAGAGGTAAAAAGGTTCTCAATACTTTACTTACCACATCATCTTCTTTAATAGTTCCACCAACACTTTTGATAGAAGCAACCAATTATTTGATTCTTTGACCAAACTTCTCAATGTTCTCACCTTCAATCGTCCTCATGTCATCAAATTTTTCTTTCAGGTTGTCAACCTTATCTTTCTCCACATGTTTATCTCCAACATACACTAGCTTGAATTTATCCCACACATCATAGGTGGTATCAAGATCTTGGATATCAAAAAACTCTGCATCAAATAATGTACTTGCAATGGCTTTCATAGATGTAGTATTCTCTTGTTGTTCCCTTAGCTGATATGCATTGAGAGAACCAATTGGAATAACATACTAGTTAACAACATTATTACAATACTGGTTACCCATACCCTTTAGAGAAAGTTTCATTCTACCACCCCACACCAAGTAGTTCTCCATTGTGAGCTTAGGAACTTCCTTTCTCATCATTCCCAGATCTTGAGCTCAAGCTAATGAGATTATCCATAAAGAGGGACAATGCTCTAAAACCAATTGTTAGTCCTAAGGGTCCAAGATTACTGAGAGGGGGGGTGAATCAATAATCTAGATATCTGATACTTTTCAACTTCTTTAACTTCAAAGATAACATTCACAAGATTATCAATTGATAAGCAAATGAAACTTAAACCAAATAAACATCAACCACCATAAAGAATGTAATACATAACACACAAATTTTCCCGTGGAAACCCAAATGGGTGAAAACCACATGGGAGATGAGAATCACAAATCTTGTACTCTTCTTAAGTACACCCTATTAGGAGTTTTATAAAGACGCTGTTAGGTTCCACCCAGTTAAGGGATTTGCGTCTAGATGTGTTACGAGATTTACCCTGTTAGGAGTAGCCTTGTTAGAGGAATTCAAACACTAGCTAAAGTGTCACCCTATTAAAGGATTTACATAAAATATCTCTTAGGATCCACCCAATTAAGGGATTTAGCCTGCTTTAACTATTGGGATACGAAAAGTAGATTGATCTGGTAAATAGAAACACCTTCACTTGATTATATCCTTTGTAATGCATGCAATCTATCCTCAGATAACTATGAAATACCTTGGCTTGATCGCACCTCCATAATCATGATCTACACACACAAATCTTTGATTTCATGATATAAATATCACTTCTCAAGCCCTAAAATGTTCCACTAACTTAACACCTCATCCATCACATTGAAAACACTTTTTAAATCTTCACACCTAGAGAGATCACACCAAAACACATATCTCAATGTAAAAACCATCTTTACCTAATATGTCAGCCACATGATAGATCCAAACAATTAATTTTATCAAGAACACTCAAATATGGTTTGACCAACTCAACCTTCATCTTGATAAAATGATCTACCTTGGTCAATTTAATGAAAACTCATCACCATAATGAGATTCAACATGTCATCATGATAGATGGAATACAAATCATTCATCACAACATGATCATCAGTTATCAATAGAAGATCTACCATCGGTAACACAAAAACATTGTCACCAGTCACTGAAACAACTTGTGTATCCTCAAAACATGCTTATCGATCAACCAAATCAGTTGTGGTCATAACCATGAGCTCATCATAGCATTATAAACATAATTCTATGATTTCATCACCTAACTCACCATAGATTTGATAAACCAATCAGATTACTCATTGTTAGTCATAGACAGTTCTAGTAGTTTCCTTGTCACACTTCAATCATTCATAGCTTACACAAATAATAAATTCAACAGTTGTGGTTATAGATTTATTACCTAGAGACATCCACAACTCTCCCTTAAGAGTCACAACCACTAGAACCACTTGAAACACACTTTTCATTCTTCTTACATAATTGGCAACACACTAAGAACACTAGGTCAATACTTGACATCAATGACAACACAATAATTGATCATATCAATCACCAAATTTGTATCATGTCATCACTCACCATCATCAATTATGCCAATAAAAAGATCCTTGAAGGTAGGGTTTTTAGTTCTTTGGAGGAGAGAGACACGCTTTCTTGGGGCCCTAATCCAAAAGGTAAATTCTTTGTTGCCTCTAGATATTGGGATTTATCTAGGAAACTATTTTGGGGAGCAGGAGTTCCTTGGTGGAAACAAGTTTGGAGTAATTTTATTTTTTCCTAAGTGTAATTTTTTTATGTGATTGGTGGTTTAAAATAGATGTCTCACTTGGGACAACTTATGAAAGCATGGATTTAGAGGTCCTTCAATTTATTTTTTATGTAAGGGTAGCGTGGAAAACTCTCACATTTTCTTCTTATGAACCTATTCGAAAGAAATTTGGCATTATTGGTAACGAATTTGGAAGAAGAATTATTTTCATGTTTTCACCTTGGTGGTGTTTTAGGATTAGTTGGGGTACCCTCTTACTTAGACCTTATTTTTGTATACTACGTGGAATATTGGCCCTATATTTATTCTTTAGAAAATTTGGTTGGAAAGAAACATAAGGATTTTATAGGACAAGAAAATTATGATTCATAAATTATGGATGTGAATTATTAGTGTGCTACATGAAACCCTCTTAGCCAAGTGTGATTTTTATAGCAACGTAGATCTAGGGGACTTGGCTATTATTTAGAGGTTAGGTCTAGAGGGTTGTAGGTCCTATTGTCATCCATCTTGAGTGGTTCGTCATGATACTTGTTGGAGACCTCATTATTATGAAGTTTTGAAAATAAATACCAATGGTTCCTCCAGAGGAAATCTTGGACATGTTTGGATTGGGGGAGTTGGTAGAGATTCTTTTAGGATGGTTCATTTTTTCTTTTCTACCTATAAGTATCATCATACTAATAACTTTATGGAAGAATTGGTTGTCCTCCATTCTTTGGATGCTTTTTGTTCTTTAGAATGGTGGAAGATCATTTGGGAATATAATTCACAGGTTTTTGTACATATAGTGAATAAACGAGAAGAAAAGAACTCGAAATTAGTTGTTATGGTCAACCGAATTGCTAGACTAAGTAGATCTTTAGATTGTTACCTTTTTTCATATCCCTCAGGAATGGAATAGGGTAGAAAAATATTTGGCTAAATGGGCTTCTGAGGATATAGAGATGTGGGATGTCAAGAATTAGAGTCACATGTCTTATGATTATTCTTATTTTCGTGAAGATCTTGTTATGGTGGACATGGGAGATTATCTAAGAGTTTTATGTGATCACTGATTATGGTTTTGGCTTTTAGCATATTGTTTTGTTCTTCTTGAATTTCTTGTATTCTTCTTTGATTGATTCAATAAATTTTTACCCCCTTTTTAAAAAAAAGAAACTTATAGAAAAATTATATTTTGAATTAAAAATCTTTAATAAATTATCTTTTTTTTAAAGAATATTATTGTTATCTTCTTTTGTTAGGATATTCTATTTTATTTTTTAATTTGTTCTATTTTTATTATTTATAAAGGATATATTTTGTATTAATTTAAAATTTTATTTTAATTATTTATGTCTTGTTATAAAATTAAAAATAATAATTAATAGATATTAATTACCTACTTTATAAATTTTGTTTTATTAAAATTTTATTTATTGTAATTATATTTAAAATTTTATTTTAATTTATCTAATAAAATAAATTCCAACTTAAAACCTACTTTAAAATTTTTGAGCAAGAGATTAAAAATGACAAACTAACTTTTAATTATATATTTTATGCCAATAATTTAAGGATAGCACGTGTCCATGGGGGTTTATGCTTAGATTAGCATCTCTCTCTCTCTCTCTCTCTCTCTCTCTCTCTCTCTCTCTATATATATATATATATATATATATATATATATATATATATATATATATATATATATATATATATATATATATATATATATATATATATATATATATATATATATATAGTTCTCCCTCTCTTTCTGTTCAATAAGTTGAATAATTGAGAGGGGGGTGAATTAATTATTCCAAAATTATTTTCTCAAAAATAATTAATTTGGTACACAACTTAAACCATTCAAATATTTAAAAGAAATGAGAACATGAAAGTACCCAAATAACAAATACCATAACACCATAATTAACGTGGAAATCCAAGATGGGAAAAAATAAAGAGAAACTAATTCTCATAAAAATAACACTGGGTAAGGTGATTTTTACAAAGGCTCATTATTATTTTTCTCACTACAAGTTGGCTCACTTCTAGTTGGGATAACTACCCAGAGGTAATAAGGATCACTTCTAATAAAAAAGGCTCACTGCCAAAATAAGAAAAATGAAAAGAATCCACCACTGAAATCACAATCAACAACACATGAATAATACCAAAGTCTTCCATCGATTACAATAACTTGCATATCCATCTATACATAGATCTTACTTTGTTAGATTTATATTCACTTCACATATATCTCACATCCTTGCATCGAACAAAATCATCACTTTCTTATACCATGTCATGCCACCATAAAATATATAAGTTATCCTAATACAATTTGAAATAGGTCACACTGAAATATTCCCACAGTGGTAAGGAATGAAACATGGACCAAAAAATTCTTCCTCGCTCAATACAACATGATACACATTCTTCATGATATTTAGAACCAATAAATATGATTTACATGTTACATTACAAACACTTGATCCAAAGCATGATAACCAATTTTCAAATTGGACTAGAGCCAAAGAGATGGACCATAATATGTTACTAGATTAATGGGACCACTATGAGCATGACTAAAGATATATCTGCACAACACATCATCTAGGGAAAGCTACACTAGATCACCAAAGTATTATATCCACAACCAAACATAAGATATGTTGATGTCAATGATAACCATTAATGAAAACAACAATAATAGCATCAACATTACATTCCAACAATGTCCCCCTTTGTGATTGATGATAACATTCATCAATAACAAAGAAAACAACTAAATAATAGTGTCATCATGAAAATATATGTTCTTCTCCCCCTTTCAAAACAATTAAAAATGAACAAAAACTCTGCCTTACAAACTCACTCTACTACACTTGACAGGAATCCACCAAGCATTGATCCAGAAAAGAATAAGCATGTAACACCTTGGACCAATATAAACACTAGTGTAATTATTGAACACTAGGAAGGGACAAAACCCCCAACTTCTTCTTGAGATAATGAAAAGTATCCTTGCAAAATGGTTTCATAAAGATATCTACAATCTTCTCATTTGTAGGTACATATTCAAGTCTAACCTCATTTTCAAACACCTTGTCTCTTAAGAAATGGTATTTGATGGATATGTGTTTTGGACTAGAATGTTGTATTGGATTCTTGGAAATATTTATAACATTATTTATACTTATCTTAGGTTCCAAAGGGGAACCAATAATAATAATTTCCAAATCCTTTTTATTCGAGGAAGAACCCTCTTCAACATAGCCAATATGTATAGCACCAAAAAAAACCATACTCATATGTAAAGATAGAAAATAGGCTTTGGAAGCATCTATTTTGTTTACCAAATAGTCCAAGTACATTTAAATCTTCTTTTTGATAGGGATGCCAGACCTCCATTCCATATTTTTCCTTCTTGGTAGCGATATCAAAAAATATAATACCAGACACATAACCAAAGATCTAAATTGGAAGGCATAACCTGCTACCAATGATATTCTAACATTCTCAAATAAACTCTCCAATAGAAAACTACATAAGTTGAACTATATACTTTCCTTAACCATCTTATGAGGCAAATAGATTACTACAATAGACATAGAACCTTCACGATTGTGGAAATGAATCTTATATGTAATGCCATATGCAACATACCTTACAATGAGATTGAAAAGAGTATTAATTAATGGAACATAGAGGTCTTTATTGATACTAGTCATCTCCTGCACTTCCTTATACTTCACTGACTTTTTCCTTATAATCCAACAATACACATACCCATAATATCATCAATCACTTCATTAGTAATTGCATAGGTTTTTTCTAATATTTTATTTCCATCCTTGAACTGACTCAACAAGAATAAAATTTATTCCTTCTCTGCAAACCAGGTAAATTCTCCCCATATGTCCACAGCTAAGGTACAAACCCTCTGCAACTCTTTTGTCATTAACCCTACTTCCATTTTCCTTATCTTGTCATGATCAAATTCTTTTATTTCAACTATTTTCACCATATTTGGAACAATGTCACTAGATTCATGAACAATCAAATTTAATTCCATCTTTTCTCTAGACCAAACTTATAAAACCTTCACAAGCTCTGCAAACTCTTCATTTTTCTCCTTTGCAAATAATGTCAAATTATTTGAAATTTCACCTTTTTAACATTAACTTCTCATAATTACTTTTCCTATAGGGAATTTATATCACTGACATAATCAATTGTACATCAGATATTAATCAATTGAATTGATCGTAATATACCTCATTAGCTAAATCATACCAGAGAAATAATAAATACAACTGGTATCACACCTGAGAAAAGTAAAAAATAGATTTTTCATTTCAATACTCCCCCGAAAGCCAAAGGAGTAGGCTCAATTACTAGAAGAGATAGCACCAAGATCCAATACCACAAAAATATCTTCACCAACTTCCTTCTTCCATACCATGATTGTCTTCTAAGATTCACCTGAGTTTGTAACATTCTTATTATTTTCACACTGTTTTGGAGCAGCAACAAATCTTCATTTGTTAGCATAATGACTATTCTGACCACATTTCAAACATTTGACATTCCTTTGTCCTGATCTCACTGATTGAACCTTATATTCACATTGATTAGCCTTGTGACCATAATTGTGACATACATAGAAATTACCATGAAAGATATTGTTCATCCCATTTGTCTCAACTGGATTAAATAATTGAATTTTGCATTGACTTTCCTTATGACCAAAATTATTACATATAAAATAATGACCATTAAAATATAAGTACCTTTGACCATTCAGTTCCCTAACTAGAGGTCTTCTTGTGGATGATCTTGAATTCTTGACCTTGCTTGTTACCTAAGACTTTCTTTCATCTTCGACTTCCTTGTCTTTTCTCTTGACCTTTTGATCTGAACATTCACGAGTGAAACTTGATCCTTCCTTATCCTTTTGACATTTCTGTAGGGCCAAAAGTTGATCCAAAATTGTGATGCTTTCATAAATTTTTCTTTAGATTTAAGCTTCCTTATTTCTTGATGGATCTTCTCATTTTTATCAGTCTTTTGCTTGATAATATCTATGAGTTTTTCTTCAATTTTTTTCCAATCTTCCATCTTCTTCTTGATAGTTTCTTTTATATCTCCTTTAGTCTTCTTCCATTCTTCCATTTTCTTCTTAATGATTTCTTTGAGAAATTCTTTAGTATTTTTGCAATTATCCAACATTATCTACAAATCTTCATCATAGTAGTATTATCCTTCCATCTATTCAAACAACCAAGATCTCCCTCAAGTAGTTAAGCTATATCTGCAAGGGACCAAGCGCTGATACTAATTGTTGAACATTGCAAACAACTGAGGGGGGGTGAATCAATTATTCCAAAATTATTTTATCATACTTAATTAATCTAGTACACACTTAAACCATTCAGGTATTTCAAACATATGAGAACATGGAAGTACACAAACAAAAAACACCATAATACTAGAATTAACATGGAAACCCAGGATGGGAAAAACCATAGAGAAACTAATTCTCATGAATATAACATTGGATAAGGTGATTTTTACCAAGATTCACTACCAATTTTCTCATTGTAGGTTGTCTCACTACTAGTATGCTAACTGCCAATTTCACTAACTACCTAGAGGTAATAAGGATCACTTCCAATACAAAAAGGATCACTTTTAGTATAAGAGAAATGAAATAAATCCACCACTCATGTCACTATCACAAAACAATTAGCAACATATAAATGATATATAGTCTTCTATCAATTGCACGAACTTGCATATTCATCAATACACATATCTTTCCTTTTTAGATTCACATTCACTTCACATATATCTCACATCCTTGCATCGAACAAAATAATTGATTTCTTATACCATGCCATGCAACCATAAAACATCTAAGTCAGCCTAATATAATTTGAAATAGGTTGCACCGAAACATTGTTGTAGTGGTACGGAATGAAACATAAACTGGACATATCCTCCTCGCTCAATAAAATGCAATACACATTCACCATGATATTTGAAATCAAAAAATAGGATTTATACATTACATTACAACCACTTGATCCAAAGCACAATAATCACTTTACAGATAGGACTGGACCCAAAGAGATGGACCACAGTATGTTGCAAGATGAATGTGACCAACACATACATAGCTAAAGATACATCGTTATATCACATCATCTAAAACATGCTACACCGGAACACTAAAGCATCAAATCCATAAATGAACATAATATATGTTGACATCAATTACAACCATTAATGAAAGCAATAATAATAGCATGAGCATTACTCTCTCTCTCTCTCTCTCTCTCTCTCTCTCTCTCTCTCTCTCTCTCTCTCTCTCTCTCCCTTGTATATATTTTAATTTATCTACTATGTCTCTCATTTATACCTATGTCTCTACCTAATTCTATCCCTAGTCTTCTTCCTCTTTCCCCATCACTTCCTCGCTCTTATCTCTTTATATACCATCTCTGTATAACTCATACAGAAACAAATTTATTCTTCCTCCATTTGTATCTTAATCTCTATCTCTCCATCTATTACTTGTCTACACCACCTTATTTATCTGAATTTTTTCTCCTCTATCTCTATTTTCATATATCACTATCCCCCTCTCTATTCGTTTATCATTATTCCACCTCTCTTTCTTTCTCTAATGCATTCAATATATCTTGTTGGATATATTTCTCTCTATCTACCACTAACTACTATTTATCTCTTTCTATAAATATATACACAAGCAAAGTGTGCAAGAAAAAAAAAGCTAATAGAAATAGACTGAAAGATAGAGAGAAACTAAACTCTATTCTTCTGAGATGGGTTAGCATCGATAGTCCATTGGAATCGCTTGTCAATTGCTTCCTTTCCATTGATACATATTTTTTATGCCTTAGAATTCCTCCTTTTCTTATTCTTAGAAGAACCACAATTGGGTTTAGATTTTCTACACAGAGTTTGAGAAATTCCATATTTTTGTAAAGCATTCACCACAAAGTTATACTCAAAATAATTTGGATTCCTACTATCTAATTCCTCTATAAAAGGAAAGGTACCTTCCAAATCAAAACCATCCTCTATCAGTTTTAGAGTACTGTCAATATTAATATCAAGAAGATGAATAACCAAGGGAGAAAAATGCTCTACAAGTCTCTCAAGAGAAGGTTCTCAAAGCTTCTCAATAACAGACCTTGAATTAGGCCGAGACTCCATAAAATTGCCACAATTTCTCCAAATGAATTCAATATTTGAGGAACTAGGATTCTTGACCATTTTTTTGAGACAAATAGGTCTAATACTATGTTGGTTCTTCAAAATGGACTTTATGCTCATGAAAGAAACCAATACACCCACAGACAAATTATAAGGAAAGGTTAATTCCAAATCTGAATATCTAGGATGATTGGACCAACTATAGGGACAAGACTGCCCTCTGCACTTTTGGCTCTGCAAAACCAAGGAGGGTGCTCTTAATCTAGCAAATTAAACTTTACTTCTACAATCTCAGACTAGATTTAATATAACATATAAATGGTAAGAAAATACTAAATGATAACCAGTCACTTATTGATTCTCCATTACCATTTGGTAGGACACAACTTGGAGGTCACAATACTTCAAATATCTTCTGATAATTTTATATCAATGATATGAATACAACCAAATTCTATTAGGCAATCATTACTGCAAAATAAACTCATTTCTGACCAGTTCCTTATCCATTGGGCTATACTTTGCTGCAAAGTAAAGAATATAGAAACTAATCAAAGTTATTGATTCAGGATCCCTTTAATATCACCATCTTATGATGATATTGATCAAAATATATATGAACTTACCCTACTTATATAAATCCTTATGCAAACCCCAAAAATATATGCTCTATCCAAAGCTTTTTAATTTGATCCTAGATCAAAGCAAAGGAATAACAACACATATACAGAAGAACTCTATGCAATGAATTCCAAGATTCATAACTCAAAGGAATGATACACAAGGAGAGATGTAAACCTTGGATTTTTGTATTCAAATTTACTGAATCATATTTTTGTATATACTATGCTTTAAAATATGCACCACTTCGATAATGGCTAAAAACTAAACAATTTTCTATTTCTCAAATAACTTAACCTAATACAATCTGCTTATACCCTAGACTCAGAACTTGTAAGCAAAAAGAATTCAAGTTCTGGTCCTTCTAAATGATCTTAGAAATCTTTTTATAGAATAAGGATTGAAAATAAGCTAGGGGTCACTTAGGAAAAGATAAAAGATTACACAGATGAGACAAAAGACACAAAGTACACAAATATTGCATTCTATTGCACTTTACAAAAGTGTACACTAATTTGAATGCCAAGTCTTCTGCAACAGCTTCCAAAAATAGTTCTAACTCTGCCAAGTGTTGCCTTTGTACTTGTGCCTCCATACAAAATTCTCCCTACAGCTTGTTTTGTTTAAGGAGTTGGGGAGGTGCCACTTGTTTTGATCTCAATGGGTGCTTGTTTTGTTTGTTTGTTCCAAGGAGTATGCATCTTCCCAAGACTAGTAGATTTCTTCATTAGGCCAAGGGAAAGTAACCACCTCACCTTTCTTCTCAGCCAAGACATCCCAATCAGCCTTTACCTATTGAACCTCTTTATATAGGGACCCAAAGTGTATCCTGGCATCCTCCAAAATTTCAACTGTTTGCACAAAAAGAATGTTGCTATCTGCATTTAAAATGCTACTAACTCGTATTGACAACTCATCAATTTTCACCTGTAACCATCTTTGGAACATAACAAGTCTGATTCATCTTGTATCTTCTAGTTCACTAACTTTAATCCTGTTGAAAAAAAAAACATTAAATAATTTTAAAAATGGGCCACAATGGTTAATTAACAATTTTAAAACGCAATCGTCGATCCCTCTCTTTCTCGGCACATCGCGTGGTTCACATTAATTAGCAAAATGGTCAACCAAGATTTAAAAATAACCAGCCAAATCACCTCCTCGGCAACCAATCAGAACACATCTGCAACACCTAGCACAAAGGACCCACATTTTTTTATAATTCTCATCGAACGGCTAGCGCAAACTCATGATCATTAACTTTCGATCATCTTTTCATAGCGGTGACACGCCAACCATAAGATCTAACTGCACTTTACTCTGACTCCAACTCTCAGCCCCACTAATGTCACTCTTATTGACTACAAGATCAAACAACAGTCGTGATCTCAGGATCATTATCCATCCTGCACATTCTCTTTAAGGCTTCACGTCTATCGTTGATCTTCCCCTAAATATGTTGGTCTTTTAACATTTTATAAACCTACAGACCAACTTTCTTTATAATTCCCATCGAACAACTTTCATGATCCCGCGATGGATAGAGGTCAATCACTTTTTGTTTGAGGCATCATGCCTACCGTAGATCTTTCTTGGACTTAACTGGACTTTATCTTTCTGTTTAGCTTGGGATATGACATCAGTTAGGACACACGGTAGCAAGACGTGATCCCACGAATAATAACCATCGTGCATCGCTGGATCAAGGCATTGCGCCCACTATTGGATCATCAAGATCAAACCATCCCTTACTCTCCATCCAAAGCCACTGACCAAGGTCCCACCACTGCCAAGTGTCAAAATGTTGTGATCACATGATCACTAGTAACCCTTTTGCAAGTTCTCATCAAGGCATTTACGTCCACCATCAAATTACCTTTATCTTTAACCACGACAAGTCTTTTGGAGATCACACGACAACAAGCCATCTCAGAATCTCTGTACTTTTGTCTTAACTAGGGTTTGATCATGAGAATGAGGGACTGAGGCAAATCCCGTAATCTCTGGTACTTGTCTTAACCTAGTCTTTATCTGGCGAACTAGCGAAAAAGGAAAGTCACTTAATCACTGAACATTTTTCTTAACCATGATTAGTTCTTGAGATCCAATGAAAAAGGCAGTCTCGTAATCGCCAGATATTTTACTTAACTTAGCAAAGGTCATGAGATTCAATGACAACCCTCAATCTTTTCCGCCATCAACATTTGTCGCTTAATCGTTGAATGCATCATGACTTAGTCATGACATTACAAGACATGGAGATAACCTCCTTTCTTAACCGCTCGCCAGATCGCTGGATGCTAGATACTTAACTGCCAACATCGCGAGATTTAGAGAGAATCCAAAACATTATTCTATCTGTCAGGTTTTTATAACTTGAAAGACTTGGCCCCGCCCGATGATAACTTAAGACATGTGCTAAAAAGAAGAACTTAAGGGACCAAAAATGTAATGATCAATTAGAACAAGGTAGGGGGTCGACCTAGGGTTTATCTTAAAAATGAAAACCCTTAGGGTTTTTAAACAAGTTTTCAACTAGGGCCTTGTGGATCACAAAAATATTTCTTCTACAGACTGAGGACAAGGGTAAAAATTAAAAGGCAGTCACAACCAGACCATAAAATCCTTTGCCAATCAATCAAAATTAAAAACACAGAGTTTAATTGCTAGAAAATTTATCAGTACTAACATACTAGATACACTCTTAAGGTTGCATGCCTTGATTTTTTCCAACACCTTCATAACCCTTTCCCTACATTTTTGCACCAAATTAATATTGTTGGAAAAATAGTCATCACTCCCCTCGGGATTTGTGACAAGGGACTAATTGTTCTTGTGGATTCTATAAGTCTAGTGGTTGTATCAAGCATTGACAGGATGATCTTTTGGTGCAACAACAATCACACTTGTAACAAGTGGTATCAGAGCTTGGTCATAGATTTGAATCCCCTTAGGTAACGTTGAGGGTGAAATCATTGGAAAATGGTCAGCACTCCCCTCAAGATTCGTGACAAGGGACTAACTGCCTCATGTGGATTCTATAAGTCTAGTGGTTGTATCAGACATTAACAGGTTGATCTATTGGAGCTCTAAATTTTTGCAAAATTTAGAGTTCCATGTAAGCATAAAAGTCATGAAAACCTCAAATAATACGCTTGCATATCCTAATAGTCTCATGAGAATTCACCTTGTGATCATGTTTATCCCTTGCAAATAAGCTTGCATATCCACCCTCAACCTATCCAAGTTGATCCTAATGCATTTTGCAAGTGCTATATGGTTTCATGATACTTCACATGTGTATATTGAAAATCATTGAAGTAGGCCATCTCCCATGCCCAATAACCCTATGCAAATTCCCAAGGTACTGAGATCTTGTTTGATATTTTTACTAAGCCAAAACCAATTATTATAACTTATGATTGGTCCGCTTGCAGAATAGGAAAGTTAAATCAAAAGACCTCTATGAGAAATTGCATTTCTCAATTAATAGCTCTCCCATGATCATTGGAAGAACTTCAAAAAGAATCAACACACTAATTTAAAAACTCTTGAGTGCCTGAGCATAAGAGAAATTTCTTTTGGGATGCGGAACGTGACATGTGGAATAATGGTGGAAGTTAAGCTAAGGTCTTTTCTCTTCCACCTCCAAAAATCTTGTGGTGTCGACAAGTGGAAAACACATGAAATTTTGAGCGAAAGAAAAAAAAAGTGAGAGGAGAAAAATATGTGTCATGCTACCAAGTGGACAACATGTGATGTATTCAAACTTTGTTTATGTTAAAGTTGAACATGCAGGTTCACTAGAGATAAAACAGACAACTCATATGTGGTGCTCGAGCATAGATTTGACGAAGTAAAGAAGAGAACCTAAACCAAAATGCAAACCACTTTGATAAGTGCCCAACATGTGTGAGATAAAGTTAAATCTTCTGAGAAAGGCATTAATGAATATGCAGGGCCTGAAGCTAAAAGTATAAGGATCCACGTTTAGCTTTCTACAATGTCGAGGTTCACCAGCGATAAAAGAAAGTTAGCATCTGGTGGACAAGTGGAGCTTGCATGTGAGTTTTGGATGAAAGGAGTAGGGATCACTGACTGTCCAAGTGAAACAAGATGAGCCAATAATGTAGAAAGGTTGTAGACACATGGAAAATGTGTAGAATTTTGGTGAAGGGTAAAAAGGTGACCAAATAAAAATGCACGTGATGTTGAAAAATGGAGAACGCGCATAGGTTTTTAAAACAAAATTACGAGAAGTACCTAGGCCCACTAGCAGAAAGTTGTTGTAGTAAATATTTTTCTAGAAGATAACACTCGGTAGTCAAACACAAGAACTAATAAGAGTAATTTCAGTCGCATGATGACCACATATAATCCTAAGAAGCATCTAGGCTCACCATGTGGTACTCTAGTGTAACTTCTAGTAAAAATAAAAGGAAGCCCAACTCAAAATGCACTTTGTATTGCCAAACAGAAAGCGTGAGTAGTTTCTCAAACAAAACCATTACGAAAATAAAATGAACCAACAACAATGCTTGTTTTCTTCACGAAACCCATAGGTATCATCAACCTGATGAATACGAAGTTTCCATTGATGGAAATATGCATTGTGAAGAAAATCTAATCAAGTGCCTTTAATTAGGATTTGGAGGAGATCTTGTGGGAGTCATTACAAAGTGATTTGGTGAAGAAGCAAAGCACCATATTTTCACCTGTAGATACTAGGAAACACATGGTTGATAGAATGAAAATATTATTGGATGCATTAAACATTGCTTAGAGAAGAGGGACTATTACTAGATGGGGTATGTCATCATATGAAGCAAATAATCAAATCGAATCCAATTCGCTATGCTAACACTTATATATCACAGGAATACAAAGATCATATAGTGGTTGCAACTTCTATGCTGGAAAAAAAGTTAATATGTTTCCCATTTTTTAATGTTAACTAGTTATTATTTTATTTTGAAAATACTTAAATAAAAGGATGCCTCCCATGGGGCTCTTTAATATATACATATATAGTAACATATAAAAAAAGGAGGGATGAGATACAAGAGGAGATCCAGTTTGAAGATTAATATAAAGATCCAGCTTCTTTCTCTATAATTATGGTGTGGAATTATCTTCTTGTCAAATTGGTCCTTTGTGAGGGTAGATGCATGATAAAGTCTCACCTTTTCAGTTAACCCGGGCGACTCGACCGATTTAGACTCGGCCCAGTGGGACTCGGTCGAGTCCCATTTGGCCAAGTATACGTAGGTGCCACGCAGCGCCGAATGGCACCTACGTGGCGAGGGAGACTCAGTAGAGTCCTACTCGGCCGAGTCTAACAGGGATTATAAATACCCCCAAAAAATGCCAAAGCCCCTCATTTGCACATTAAGGGGCTAAGGATTGGTGATCAGTGAGCAACAGTGCCCACTCGACTGAGTCCCATTTGTCTGAGTATACGTAGGTTCCATGCGGTGCCGAATGGTGCCTACATGGCGAGGGAGACTCAATCAAGTCCTACTTGTCCGAGTAGGACTCGACCGAGTCTAACAAGGATTATAAATACCCCAGCAAATGCCCAAAGCCCCTCATTTGCACATTGAGGGGCTAAGGATTGGCGATCGGCGAGCAACAGTGTCCACTCAGTCGAGTTCCAGGGGGGGGACATTTTTTAATTTTTTTAATTTGTTTGTGTTTTTTAATTATTATTTTTATATTTATATGCAAAAAAATGTCATTTTTTTTACTTAGCATTATAATTTAAATATTCTTGTTTTTTCATTTATGAAATCTATATTATTGATGAACTAAATGTAAATGTAAAATTAAAACTTAGAAATGTATTTACCTAAAAATGTACAAAATCAAACATAAACTCTAAAATTTTAAACTTAAATGTACAACCCTAAATCCTAGAAAAACATATATAATTTACACAAAACGTAAACTGAAACCTAAAAACATATAAATAGTACACAATACATAGTTAATTTAAACAAATTTTCAATAAAATTTATTTAAAATATTACTTGAGATATAACTTTTATATGTGTGTGTGTGTGTGTGTATATATATATAGATATATATATATATATATATATATAGATATATATACATATATATATACATTTATACATATACATATATGTATATGTATATATGTAAA